>VZQC01001390.1:49452-217944 GCA_009823505.1 Rhizomys pruinosus | reverse complement strand
TGGCCTAGCGGTTAAGAGCACCGACGCTCTTGCAGAGGACCCGGGTTCGATCCCCAGCACCCAGATGGCGGCTGAGAACTGTCTGTAACTCCAATTCCAGGAGAACTCCAGTTCCAGGGGAATCCGAGACCCTCTTCTGACCTCCGTGGCATTGCACAACACGGGTGCACAAACCTACATGCAGACAGTACATTCATACACATAAAAAATAAATAAATAAATAAATAAATAAATAAAAATAAAAATAAATAAAGGCCTATGTTTTCCCTTTTTTGTGGCTAAATCCATAGAAGTGGAATTCTTAGGTTATAGGTTAATTTGGTATTTAACTTTGAAGAAACTACTATATGGTTTCCAAAGTTTATAAAGTGGCAACCTATCTACTTTTAGGAATACATTATTTAGCATTCTATGTCTCTGGCTGGTGCCAGACAGATGATTTTGTTCACATGCCATCTAAAGTGCAGAGTCATCCTGTGTCTGCATTTGCACTTAAAATGGAGGCAAATGCTGCTTGTAAAGTGGAATCTCTGGGCATGGCACCGTCTGCAAAAGTACTATTTTACACAATATGGAATAACTTACAGCAGGGTACCACCCTATTGCTGGAGCAAAGTCACAGAAATAACTGAACATAGTTAACTTTTGGTATCCAGGGCTATTGGTTTTAGGATATTGCTCCCCACTATCAACACCCAAATCTACAAGGTGACAGAGTCTCTTATATAAAATGTCAGGTATCAGGCTGGAGAGATGGCTCAGTGGTTAAGAGTACAGACTGCTCTTGCAGGGGACCTGGGTTCGATCCCCAGCACCCACATGGCAGCTAAGAACCATCTTTAACTCCAGTTCCAGGGAAATCCAACGCCCTCTTCTGATCTCTGCAGCATTGCATGACACAGGTGCATCAACCTACATGCAGACAGTACACTGATTAAATAAATTATTAAATAATTTATTTTAAATAAATTATTTTATTAAATAAATAAATAATAAATAAATAAAATAGAAGACTTCGTTAAAAAAATAAAATATCAAGTATCTGCATATGGCCTATATCATCCTATATATGCCCTACCATATACTATAAATCATCTCTGAAGACTAATTCAATGTAAGTAGTTGGAATATTGTATTATTTATAGAATAAACTAAAAAAATAAATAAACAAACAGGGAAAAATGTGTCCTTTTGGAATTTTTTCTCTTTTTATTCTTCCATTAGTGAAGATCAAATTCAGGGCCCTTCACATACTAGGTGAGCACTCCACCACTGAGCTACGTAGCCCTGTGGTCCACAGATGCAATATTTTTGTTGTTAAAATGTGTTTGTTCTACTTTTTTATTGTTCAAACATTTTTTGTTCTTTACATTTTTTATTTTATTTTATGTGTATAAGTGTTTTGTCTGCACGTATGTAAATGTACTTATGTTGATCATGCAATGCCCATGGAGGTCAGAAGTGGGCATCAGATTCCCCTGGAACTGAAGTTACAGACAGTTGTTAGCTGTCATGTGGGTGCTGGGATTCGAACCTGGATCCTTTGCAAGAGCAGCCAGTGCTCTTAACCCCTAGGCCATCTCTCCAGCCCCTCTAATTTTTGTGTTTTTTTGTTTGTTTTTTTTTGATCTGTGGTCAATTGATGTAGAACCTGAAGACATAAAAGGCCAACTGCATGGAGTGTTATGAATGGAAGGCGTCAAGAGGCTGTGGCAGACTGTGAACAGCAGCTGGTTGTTAGGTGGATCAGGGAGCAACAAAGGATTTCTCTATGAAATTAATTCCATGCAGAGACATGAAAGATGGGTTCCAGGTACTCGGGCCAAGTCTGTGCAGAATAAGAAATGGCTGAGGGAATGACGTGTGCTCTGCGTGTGAGCGACTCCTCTCACTGCTCCTCAGTTTATCCTACAGCTGCGTTTTGTCCTCACACTTGCATTCAATGATGCTTTGGTTTTTTTTCTGTGTTTTTCCTGGGTTGGGTAGACCAGCATCACCAGGCTTGTTTTCAAAATAGAGATAGGAAGGCTCATGTCGTACTTTAAAGAGAATGGAGGGCTGGTGAAAGGGCCTGGTGGATAAAGGCACTTGCTGTGCAAGCTTGGCCACCTAAGTTCAATCCAACATGAAGGTAGAAGAGAGCTGATGCTGCAAAGTTGCCCCTGACCTCTACACACCCACCATGAGTCTTGCCTGCCACATATCATGTGCACACACTAATAATAAATAAAACATTTTTTTAAAGATTAATGGAGCCTGGGGTGGTAGTCCATGCCTTTAATCCCAGCACTCTGGAGGCAGAGGCAGGCAGATCTCTGTGAGCTGAAGACCAGCCTGGTCTAGATAGTCACTTGCAAGCCAGCTGGTGCTACAGGAAGACCCTGTCTCAAAAAGACCAAAAAATAAAAAATATAAGTAAATGAATAAATAAATAAATAAAATTAATGGAGCTGGACTTAAACAACACATGGTTGTTTACATCACTCATGTCACTCATGCACAAGGAAACATCAGAAGGTCCCAGGCACTAATAGTCTTATTTCAAGCAGCAGTTGGGAACTCATTGGACAACCAGAGGAAAAACTAGCCATCTCAAAATCAATAGCATTTTGAACGGGACTGAGGCTCTGGGAGGAAGAGGTCTTGGCTAGAGATTTAAGTTATCATCATAAATAAAACTTGTTTCATTGGAGCTGTAATAAGGTTCTTGTGGGTGCAATGAGCTGAGATGTCATGGTGGAGTGGGCTGGGTTTGCTGTCAAAAATTGACTAATGCAGACTTGGTGCCACAGCTATCGACAACAGAACAAATTTCTATGGAAATGACTTTTAATGTTGAGTTACTACAATTTAATGGCCACATTTTTTTTTAAAGATTGGCTAAATCAAAGAACACTAACACTTCTCATCATTCATAAAATTAAGGACATAACAGCAAACAGGATGGAAAAAAACAACCTAGTTGCTAGAAATAGTTTTAAAGTAGGTTCTCTTTTTTTTTTTATTTTTATTTATTTCTGCATGTGTATCAATGTACTGTCTGCATGCAAGTTTGTGCACCAGTGTCGTGCAATGCCGCGGAGGTCAGAAGAGGGCGTCAGATTCCCCTGGAACTGGAGTTCTCCTGGAATTGGAGTTTTGGACAGTTCTTGGCCGCCATGTGGGTGCTGGGGATCGAACCCGGGTCCTCTGCAAGAGCGGTCGGTGCTCTTAACCACTAGGCCATCTCTAAAGTAGGTTCTCCAAAAGGCCAGTGTTTCTTCCCTTTTTTACCTAACCCCAGGCTATTCAAGTTCCATAACAAATTACTCTAAACTGGGTTTTTGGTGTCTGGAGCTAGAAGTCTGAACAGGGTTCTTGCGAGGGCTTGCTTTGGGACTACACACTCGTACTTTGTATTCTAACATGGAGGAGAAAGGACAGGAGGGCTCTCTGGGGTTTCTTATGAGGGCTGTGATCCCATTCATCATGGGTGTGGCCTTAGGATCTAGTCAACTACAAAGGCCGCATCCCCATTACCATCACTGGGAGTTAGGATTTCCTCCCTCCCTTCCTTTTCTTTTTCCCTTTCTGGCAAGCCAGAACCTTGTGTATACTGAACTATTCCACCGAGCTGCATCCCCAGGCCCAGGGTTTCAACATATGAATTCTGAGGGGACAGAAACATTAACCCTATAACCTACCTTCTAAGGAGGAAATTTAATTTATATTGATTTAATACCTCTAAGATTATTAAGGGTAAGTAAAGTTTTATAATGTTAATATATAATATACCTAATTTAATTTCTTTGTAATGAGCAAAATTAAATGCTAAAGAATAATTCTTTTTTTATTATTTATTTTTGTATGTGTATGAATGTACTGTCTGCATGCAGGTCTGTGCACCCGTGTCATGCAATGCCGCGGAGATCAGAAGAGGGTGTCGAATTCCCCTGGAACTGGAGTTCTCCCCTGGAATTGGAGTTACAGATGGTTCTCAGCCACCATGTGGGTGCTGGGGATCGAACCCGGGTCCTCTGCAAGAGCAGTTGGTGCTCTTAACCGCTAGGCTATCTCTCCAGCCCCTGAAATGTGGAGTTGCAGAGATAAAAATTTGTTTAATTTTGCTCATTACAAAGAAATTAAATCAGGGTTCGACTTCAGAAGGTCACATACTAAATCATCTGAGTTTGAATCCCTTAAGGACAAATTTTTATCTCTGCAACTCCACATTTCATCTTTTATCTTCTTAAAAATGTATAGAACTGGAGGGCTTGAGACATGACCTAGTTGTTAAGAGCACCGACTGCTCTTGCAGAGGACCTGGGTTCGATCCCCAGCACCCACATGGTGGCTGAGAACTGTCTTTAACTCCAGTTCCACCTTTGCAGTATTGCACGACACAGGTGCACCAACCTACATGCAGACAGTACACTCATACACATAAAGCCTACATGCAGACAGTACACTCATACACATAAAAAATAATAAATAAATTTTTAGAAATTATGGACCTGCCAGACTGGTGGCACACGCCTTTAATCCTAGTGCTCTGGAGGCAGAGGCAGGTGGATCTCTGTGAGTTTAAGGCCAGCTTGGTCTACATAGTGAGCTCTAGGACTGCTGGGACTAAAGGGAGACCCTTTCTCAAAAATACAAAAAAAAAAAAAGTGATACCCCTGTTTTCTTGACTTGTCTTGACCATTGGCAGGGCAAGGTCACAGGGTCCTTCATGACATGGGTACGCATTTGGTTTACGGCTCCATGGTGCTAACATGGTAGCTTAGGGCAAAGGCTCTGTTTGGGAATGTATGGAAACAGNATTTATTGGGAAGCGGTTGAGTTGTTTCCATTTTCTGAATATTATGAATGATGAGGTAGGAATGTTCCATATACAAGGCCTTTGTAAATAAAGGCCTCGGGGCTGGAGAGATGGCCTAGCGGTTAAGAGCACCGACGCTCTTGCAGAGGACCCCGGTTCGATCCCCAGCACCCAGATGGCGGGCTGAGACACTGTCTGTTACCTCCAATTCCAGGCGAACTCAGTTTCCAGGGGAATCCGAGACCCTCTTCTGACCTCCGTGGCATGCACAACTCACGGGTGCCACAAACCTACATGCAGACAGTACATTCATACAAATAAAAAAATAAAATAAATAAATAAATAAATAACTACAAAAATAAAAATAAATAAGGCCTTATGTTTTCCCTTTTTTGTGGCTAAATCCATAGAAGTGGAATTCTTAGGTTATAGGTTAATTTGGTATTTAACTTTGAAGAAACTACTATATGGTTTCCAAAGTTTATAAAGTGGCAACCTATCTACTTTTAGGAATACATTATTTAGCATTCTATGTCTCTGGCTGGTGCCAGACAGATGATTTTGTTCACATGCCATCTAAAGTGCAGAGTCATCCTGTGTCTGCATTTGCACTTAAACTGGAGGCCAAAATGCGCTTGTAAATTGGAATCTCTGGGCATGCACCGTCTGCAAAAGTACCTAAGTTTACACAATATGGATAAACTTACCGCAGGGTAACCACCCCTATTGCTTGGCGCAAAGTCACAGAAATAAATGAACCTAGTTAACTGTGGGTATCCAGGGGCTATGTTGGTGTTTAGGATAGGGCTCCCCACGATCAACACCCACATCTAAAAGGTGGACCGAAGTCTCTTATATAAATGTCAGGTATTCAGGCTGGGAGAGATGGCTCAGTTGGTTAAGCGTACATACACTGGTCTTGCAGAGGACCTTGGGTTCGATCCCCAGCACCCACCTGGCAGCTAAGTAACCATCTTTAACTCCATTCCAGGGAAATCCAACGCCCCCTTCTGAACTCTGCAAGCATCATTTGCATTGACACGGGCATAACCTACATGCAGACAGTGCCACTGATTAACTAAATTATTAAATTATTTATTTTAAAATATATAAGTATTGTGAGTAAATAAATAAATAATAAATAAATAACATTTTTTTTTTTTTTAATAAAAAAATAAAATATCAGTATCTTGCATATGGCCTATATCATCCTATATATGCCCTACCATATACTATAAATCATCTCTGAAGACTAATTCAAGTAAGTAGTTGGAATATTTTATTTATTTATAGAAATAAAACAAAAAACATAAATAAAACAAACAGTAAAAATGTTTCCTTTTGGAAATTTTTTCTCTTTTTATTCTTCCATTAGTGAAGATCAAATTCAGGGCCCTTCACATACTAGGTGAGCACTCCACCACTGAGCTCCGTTAGCCCTGTGGTCCAGCAGAGCAATCTTTTTGTTTTTTATTTGTTTGTTTACTTTTTTATTGTTTCACACATTTTTTGTCTTTACATTTTTTATTTTATTTTATGTGTATAAAGTGTTTTGTCTGCACGTATGTAAATGTACTTATGTTGCTCCTGCAATGCCCATTGGAGGTCAGAAGTGGGCATAGAATTCCCCTGGAACTAGACGTTAAGACAGTTGTTAGTTGCCATGGGGGTGCTGGGGTTCGAACCTGGATCCTTTGCAAGAGCAGCCAGTGCTCTTAACCCCTAGGCCATATCTCCAGCCCCTCTAATTTTTGTGTTTTTTTTGTTGTGTTTTTTTTTGATCTGTGGTCAATTGATGTAGAACCTGAAGACATAAAAGGCCAACTGCATGGAGTGTTATGAATGGAAGGCGTCAAGAGGCTGTGGCAGACTGTGAACAGCAGCTGGTTGTTAGGTGGATCAGGGAGCAACAAAGGATTTCTCTATGAAATTAATTCCATGCAGAGACATGAAAGATGGGTTCCAGGTACTCGGGCCAAGTCTGTGCAGAATAAGAAATGGCTGAGGGAATGACGTGTGCTCTGCGTGTGAGCGACTCCTCTCACTGCTCCTCAGTTTATCCTACAGCTGCGTTTTGTCCTCACACTTGCATTCAATGATGCTTTGGTTTTTTTTCTGTGTTTTTCCTGGGTTGGGTAGACCAGCATCACCAGGCTTGTTTTCAAAATAGAGATAGGAAGGCTCATGTCGTACTTTAAAGAGAATGGAGGGCTGGTGAAAGGGCCTGGTGGATACAAGCACTTGCCTCACAAGCTTGGCAACCTAAGTTCAATCCAACATGAAGGTAGAAGAGAGCTGATGCTGCAAAGTTGCCCCTGACCTCTACACACCCACCATGAGTCTTGCCTGCCACATATCATGTGAACACCAAACCTAATAATAAATAAAACATTTTTTTAAAATACTGGAGCCTGGGGTGGTAGTCCATGCCTTTAACCCCATCACTCTGGATGCAGAGGCAGGCAGCTTATCTGTGAGCTGAAGACCCAGCCTGGTCTAGATAGTCACTTGCAAGCCAGCTGGTGCTAGGAAGACCCTGTCTCAAAAAGACCAAAAAATAATAAAATCTAAGTAAATGAAATATAAATAATAAAAATTAATGGAGCTGGACTTAAACAACACATGGTTGTTTACATCACTCATGTCACTCATGCACAAGGAAACATCAGAAGGTCCCAGGCACTAATAGTCTTATTTCAAGCAGCAGTTGGGAACTCATTGGACAACCAGAGGAAAAACTAGCCATCTCAAAATCAATAGCATTTTGAACGGGACTGAGGCTCTGGGAGGAAGAGGTCTTGGCTAGAGATTTAAGTTATCATCATAAATAAAACTTGTTTCATTGGAGCTGTAATAAGGTTCTTGTGGGTGCAATGAGCTGAGATGTCATGGTGGAGTGGGCTGGGTTTGCTGTCAAAAATTGACTAATGCAGACTTGGTGCCACAGCTATCGACAACAGAACAAATTTCTATGGAAATGACTTTTAATGTTGAGTTTACTACAATAATGCCACCATTTTTTTTTGATATGAGTGGCGAAATCAAAGGACACGAACACTTCGCCTCATTCCTAAAAATTTAAGGACATACACAGCAAACAGGAGGAAAAAAAAACCTATTTGCCTAGAAATAGTTTTAACCTAGGTTCTCTTTTTTTTTTATTTTTATTTTATTTCTGCATGTGTATCAATGTACGTCTGCATGCAAGTTTTGTGCACATTTCGTTGCAATGCTGGAGAGGTCAGCAGAGGGCGTCAGATTACCTGGCACTGGAGTTCTCCTGGACTTGGAGGTTTTGGACCGTTCTTGGCCGCCATGTGGTTGCTGGGGCTCGAACCCGTGTTCCTCTGCAAGAGCCGGTCGGTGCTCTTAACCACTAGGCCATCTCTAAAGTAGGTTCTCCAAAAGGCCAGTGTTTCTTCCCTTTTTTACCTAACCCCAGGCTATTCAAGTTCCATAACAAATTACTCTAAACTGGGTTTTTGGTGTCTGGAGCTAGAAGTCTGAACAGGGTTCTTGCGAGGGCTTGCTTTGGGACTACACACTCGTACTTTGTATTCTAACATGGAGGAGAAAGGACAGGAGGGCTCTCTGGGGTTTCTTATGAGGGCTGTGATCCCATTCATCATGGGTGTGGCCTTAGGATCTAGTCAACTACAAAGGCCGCATCCCCATTACCATCACTGGGGTTTAGGATTTCCCCTCTCCTCCCTCCTTTTCTTTTTCCTTTCTGGCAAGCCAGAACCTTGTGTATACTGAACTATTCCACCGAGCTGCATCCCCAGGCCCAGGGTTTCAACATATGGTAATCCGGAGGGACAGAAACAATTAACCCGATAAACTACCGTCTAAGGAGGAAAAATTGTAATGATATTGATTTAATACCTCTAAGATTATTAAGGGTAAGTAAAGTTTTATAATGTTAATATATAATATACCTAATTTAATTTCTTTGTAATGAGCAAAATTAAATGCTAAAGAATAATTCTTTTTTTATTATTTATTTTTTGTATGTGCATGAATGTACTTCTGATGCCGGTCTGTGAACCCGTGTCATGCAATGCGCGGAGATCAGAAGAGGTGTCGAATTCCCCTGGAACTGGAGTTCTCCCCTGGAATTGGCGTTTACAGATGGTTCTCCCGCCACCCTGTGTGTTGCTGGGGATCGAACCGGGTCCTCTGCCAGAGCGCCGTTGGTGCTTTAAACCGCTAGGCTATCTCTCCAGCCCCTGAAATGTGGAGTTGCAGAGATAAACCCTTTGTTTACTTTTGCCTCCCTTACAAACATACCTCCAGGGTTCGACTTCAGAAGGTCACATACTAAATCATCTGAGTTTGAATCCCTTAAGGACAAATTTTTATCTCTGCAACTCCACATTTCATCTTTTATCTTCTTAAAAATGTATAGAACTGGAGGGCTTGAGACATGACCTAGTTGTTAAGAGCACCGACCTCTCTTGCAGCGGACCTGGGTTCGATCCCCAGCACCCACATGGTGGCTGAGAACTGTCTTTAACTCCAAGTTCCACCTTTGCAGTATTGCACGACACAACAGGTGCCCAACCCTACATGCAGACAGTACACCATACACATAAAGCCTACATGCAGGGCAGTACCACTCATACACATTAAAAACTAATTAAATAAATTTTTAGAAATTATGGACCTGCCAGACTGGTGGCACACGCCTTTTCATCCTGTGCTCTGGAGGCGGGCAGGTGGATCTCTGTGAGTTTAAGGCCAGCTTGGTCTACATAGTGAGCTCTAGGATGCTGGACTAAAGGGAGACCCTATTCTCAAAAATGACAAAAAAAACAAAAAAAAAAAAAGACAAAAAATTATAGACCTAAGCCAGGTCATGGTGGCTCACACCTTTAATCCAGCACTTGGAGGCAGAGCAGGTGGGTACTGTGATTTCAAGGCCAACCTGGTCTAGATCGACTCCGCGCAGCTGGGACTAAAGGAGACCTTGTCTCAAAAAAAAAAAAAAAAAAAAAAAAATGTATAGACCTAAAAAAAAAAAGAAAAGAAAAAAACAAAGGGGGTGGGGCAGTTAGGAAGATGGCTGCTGTTACGGAGAACTTGAGTTCAGTTCCCAGCCATATGGTGGCTAACATCGGTCTGTAACTCCAGGTCACCTAACTCCAGTTCCAGGTGATCTGAGCCCCTCTTCTGTCCTCCATGGGCATTGCATGGGTGCACTGACATACATGCAGGCAAAACACTGAATATGGAGCTAGATCGATGCCTCAATGGTTAAGAGCACTTGCTGCTCTTGCAGAAGACCTGGGTTTGAAGGTTTTGGGATTTACCTTTCAACAAAGACTACAGGGAAACACAAAACGTTAACCCTCAAAACAGCATTGTGGGCCATTGGCAGGTAGGAAGAATTTTCGTAGATGGGAGAAGTATTGGGAGGCTTTTGAGATAGAATATTCACAGGAGGAGCACTCAGGTGGGGGCTAAGAGACTGCGGCTTCAGCAGAGACTTCCAGCCAACCCCTGGCTATCCAGCAGAAAGAAAAGCAAGGAAAGAAATCTCCCTCCCTAGTCCTCCTGCCTTCTCCACTCCTGAGAGCATCTTCTAGTGCTCACACCCAAACTGAGACCAAAGCACAAAGGGGTCTATTGATAAAGCCCCTGGAGGCCGGACTCCTAGGATACAGCAGAGTCAATCAGACAGGACAAGCACCTAAGTAATAGGTATGACTCAGTTCAGTGACACTTCGTGATGGCAGAACCCAAAGCTGTTGAGGTAAATACAACATCCAAGATGTTTTCATTCTCACTGAGTGGCTGGGAGGATAACAAAAAATTCAAGCTTTGAAGCAGCTCTGCCTGGTTTGAGGACTGGCCTGCTGCTTCCTGCCTCGGTGGCTTTGGAGGTCTCCTCAGTTTTCTTGTCTGTACAACAGGAATAAGAGCATCTCCTGGTAGGTTGGTTGTGAGGAAGACCTGAGTACTAGTGCTTGAACAAGGCTGGCTGGGTCTGCGCTGTCTAAGAATACAGCTGGAGGGAGTGCCATTATGCCTTCAAGTATGAACACACTTAGAGAGACAGACACACAGCCCTCACAACACAAGGTGGGGTGAGCTGTCAGCTGAGTAGGAATACAGAAGGGAAGCTGACCCTGCGCCTGCATGGTGGGGTAGAGTCTGCAAGAGCCTTGAGCAAGGCCATGGTAGGAGTTGCTTAGCAGAAGTCACTTTCACTGACTAAACTGGAACTGGTGTCCAGCTGACATCAACGAACAGTTCTGAACATTTGGGCAAGGAAGGATGTCCAGTTGGGAATGAAAAGGAATGGAGGATTTATGGATCATCAGAAGAAAAAAATCAGCCCTAGAAACCAGGACCCGTGTGAGCAGTGCAGCAAGGGTCTGCAGGTGGCGTAAACAGGCCAGTCATTTGGAGGTGGCCTCCCTCTCCTGTCTGCTTTGTCTTCTCCGTTTCCCTATTCAACTTCTCCTTTCCCTCTTTTAACTACTCAAGCAGGAAAATCTGTGGGAGTTATTAATCCTGCTGGAAACAGGCTGTGGAGAGGGCACGCATGTGATCACTTCAGTAACAGCCCGAGGACACATGGCAGAGAGCAATTCCAAGTCCAATTCCAATTTATTCAAATGCAACATGCCATTTATATAGGCAGTGTGATGTCACCTCTTAGCAGCCAATCCCAGACCATTATTCCTGTGAGGCCAATTAAGGAAGGGGGCATGCAGGTGAGCAATTAGTTCAAGGCACGTGACCGCCTGCACATGTGCAATGCAGCTCAAACCCAGGGCTGTCAGCCCACAACATCTTTTTTTTTTCACAATGTTTATTGATAGATACAAGTACATAAAATCAGGGCATGAACATGATTTGATAGATTAAGTAGACTTAATTTCAATACTATAATAAGAGAACAAATCAAATTCTCACTATTTGTTTCACACCCACAAAAACCACTTCAAGGGCATTAACGATCTCTCAAATCTGATCAGTTTTGTGCAAGTAAACCATGTTTCTTTTTAAAAAAGGCTTGTGGGGCTGGAGAGATGGCCTAGCGGTTAGGAGCGCCGACGCTCTTGCAGAGGACCCGGGTTCGATCCCCAGTACCCACATGGCGGCCGAGAGCCGTCTGAAACTCCAATTCTAGGAGAACTCCAGTTCCAGGGGAATCCGACACCCTCTTCTGATCTCCGCGGCATTGCACGACACGGGTGCACAGACTTGCATGCAGACAGTACATTCATACACATACATAAATAAATAAAATTAATAAAAAATATTTAAAAAAAATAAAATAAATAAAAAAGGCTTGTGCACTTGCCCAGGCTCAAGGATATTGAAATCTAGCACATAAAGCCCATTACTAGAGGTAGAAATACAGGCAATGTACTATTACGGCAACAACCATCAATTACAGTTAAGGATTTTCTGTAACGACCAAATGGATAATCTAATATTGCAACAACTCAAGTATTACTGAGCAAAGTGCATTTCTACAGTATTCAGTTTTCTAAATTTAAACAGCCCATGATAACTGGCAGCAAAGAAGGTCCTTGCAATAGACTGCCTCTGCTTGAGAACCTATGATGTAATTATTGCATGCTGCTAATATACTATCTAAACATTAAAGATATTCCTAAAATATTTGATGGTAGACTATGATTAAGACATTACATTACAAAAACCCCTTATGCAGAAGGAAACCCTACTGACCTTCTTCTCAGCCACAGCATCTTTATTGAAAGTTTAATTTAATAAGGCCGCCAAGATCAAAAACCAAAAAAAAGATTTTAAAAATTAAAATAAAAAAATATTTAAAGTCATTGACATTCCAGCCGGGTGTGGTGGCACATGCCTTTAATCCTAGCACTTGGGAGGCAGAGGCAGGTGGATCTTTGTGAGTTCAAGACCAGCCTGGTCTACAGAGTGAGTTCCAGGACAGCTGGGGCTACAGGGAGACCCTGTCTCGAAAAAACCAAAAAAAATAAATAAAAAAAATAAAGTCATTGACATTCCAACCCAGTATTTTTTCTTATCCCTGAAGAGTTTCTAGTGAGAATTCATGAAGTCCACACATTTCTTTTTTTAATTTTTATTTATTTTTTATGTGTATGAATGTACTGTCTGCATGCAGGTTTGTGCACCTGTGTCATGCAATGCCACGGAAGTCAGAAGAGGGTGTCGGATTCCCCTGGAACTGGAGTTAAAGATGGTTCTCAGCCACCATGTGGGTGCTGGGGATCAAACCCGGGTCCTCTTCAAGAGCAGTCGGTGCTCTCAACTGCGAGGCCATCTCTCCAGCCCGAAGTCCACACATTTCTACAGCTTCCTACTGTCCATTTTACCAGATAAATGCTGCTCATGTTACCAGCAAATGTTTAGGAATTTTATTTGAGTTTTCTTTGCTGAGGTGGTTCTTTTTTAAGCCAAAGCAGCCTACTTTTGTAATAAGGAAACATCTTCCCTGATGGATGCTTCAGTGATTCCCAAGTACGAGCCCTTGTGTCTCAGTCCATTTGTACTGCTACAAAAAATACCATGAGTAACTTAGAAACAGCATCAATGTCTCAGGGTTCTGGAGCCTGAGAGTCCAAGACCACATCAGTACGAGGATGTGTCTGGTGACGTACTTCTCACTGCATCTTCAGATGATGTAAGAGCAGAAGAGACAAACTCATTTCCCAGACCCCTTCCTGAAGTCTCCAATCCCATCTGAGGCCTACCCTCTGCTGTTACCCTGGTGGCTGAGTTCCAACACATACATTAGGGAGAACTTCAGACCCCAACACTATGGTATTTATAAAAAAGTTACTTCGCCTGGCGTGGTGGCGCATGCCTTTAATTCTAGCACTTGGGAGGCAGAGGCAGGCAGATCTTTGTGAGTTCAAGGCCAGCCTGGTCTACAGAGTGAGTTCCAGGACAGCTGGGGCTACAGGGAGACCCTGTCTCAAAAAGACCAAAAAATAAAAAATAAAAAAGTTACTTCATGTTGAGGTAAACCATCTAAACCCAATTTCTATTTTATTGCTTCCCAAAGATAAACTAAATGACTTAATGTGATCAATTTCTCTTTGAATTCAATCTTAAATTTCAAAAGGCAGTTAAAAAGCTTGCTTTCTAAAAACAATAACAACAACAACAAACAAACAAACAACTAGTTTGTCATGACATTGTGTCTAACCACAGTATTTATTTTATGGGAGTGCTTCTTAGTCTTTTTTTTTTTTTTGGCTTTTCGAGCCCCAGCTGTCCTGGAACTCACTCTGTAGACCAGGCTGGCATTGAACTCATAAAGATCCACCTGGCTTTGCCTCCTGAGTGCTAGGATTAAAGGCATGTGCCACCACGCCCGGCTGCTTCTTAGTATTTCTTATACAAGTCTTCTTGAGCTTCTGTCCAAGCCTTTTCAAAATATTATACAGTAGTTAAAAGTATCAGGCTGGTGTAACTTAGCCTTTCTGGATGCTTAATGACCATATTTAATGCCCAGCCCAATTTAGCCAAGAGTCTTTTTTTTTTTTTTTGGTATGAATGTATTGTCTGCGTGCAGGTTTGTGCACCCGTGTCATGCAATGCCGCAGAGGTCAGAAGAGGGTGTCGGATTCCCCTGGAACTGGAGTTCTCCTGGAATTGGAGTTTCAGATGGTTCTCGGCCGCCATGTGGGTGCTGGGGATTGAACCCGGGTCGCGCTCTTAACCACTAGGCCATCTCTCCAGCCTCAGGCCAAGGGTCTTAAGAGATAACTTTGTTCCTTTCCCTCAGAGGTCAACTAAGTCCCAGGGGACTATGCATTGGGGCATCTCTTGAAATGTCCTGCAAATATGAGTCACCAGTCTTCCTGTGCAGGGAGGTCTTGGAGATCCACTAATGGGACTTCAGCCAGTGTCCAGTCTATAAAGAGGAAAGTCTGCTCATGCTTCAAAAAGGGAAGCCTGGTCTAGCAAGACCTGATTTTGTCCTGGAGTGGATGGAACTGATAAATGAAAAGCCAAAAGGAGCCAGGGGCTCCCTCCCCCCAAAAAAAAACCCAAGTGACCTCTGAGGACCTGATCCTCAACTGACCTAGAGAAAAAAAAAAAAAGCCTTGGTTAAGCTGGGCTTACTGTGTGGTCTTAAACATCCTAAAGGAAAGTATAACCAGGAAAAGAAAAGAAAGACAAAAAAGCTTGCTTTCTTTGGGAAGCTGCAGTTACTCTACTAAGGGAGCAAATCATGAATTTTCATCCGTTTGTAGCACACACCTGGACTGTCTTTTTCATGGTCATGTGAATATTTTTAAGGTTAGCACTTTCTTTTTTTTCATTATAAAATATAATAATTGTAGACAAACATTGAAGTAGGGTTTGTGGAGAATGGAAAGATGACCCACTGGTTAAGAACACTGCTCTTCCAGAGGACCCAAGTTCAATTCCTGTATCCACATTAGATGGCTCACAGCCACCTGTAACTGGCTCCAGTGGGACCAACACCCTCTGGCCTCTATGGACACTTGTGACCACATGGTGGACATGGTTATAACTAAGCTGATTATAATATAAAGGTTATTAATATTAAACAAAACAGGACTGAGGATGTGGCTCATTTTGTCAAGTGCCTGTTTGGCTACATGAAGCCCTGGGCTCATCCAACACAACGTAAATAGCATGGCAGCAATTGCCTGTAATGCCATCACTTGGGAGGTAAAGGCAGGAGAAGCCAAAGTTCAAGACCAGCCTGGGCCACACAGTTCTGTCTCAGAATAAACAAAGCATAAAAATATAAGAAAGGAAAGAAATCTCTAATATCTTTGTAGAATGTGCTGGTAACTTGATGCATTGCATTCCCTTTTCTGTTTCCTGATTTGTTCTGTCTTTTGTTTTTGTTTGTTTGTTTGTTTGTTTTTATTTTGAGGCAGGATCTCACTAAGTAACTTAGGCTGGCCTTGAACTCAATATGTAGCCTAGGCAGGCCTTGAACTCACTATGTAACCTAGGCAGGCCTTGACTTCTAACTCCTTCTGCCTTGCTCTCTGAGTAGCCAGGATTACAGGCCTGCACCCCCATGCCCAGCTAACTCCCTTCCTTTTTCTTATGCACTTTTTCTTTCATTCATAGAACAGTTATTAGCTGGCCAGCTTTTATTCTGGCATCTAGATATCTAAGAGTAAATGATAAGCAAAGCTCCTGACATTAAAAACAAGCCTAAATGAACATTTAAGCTAATTTCAGGTATTTACTATCAAGATGGAGAAAAGTGAACAAAGTGAAAAGGTGTGCATTCTTTTCAGATCAGGTGGTCAGGGAAAGCCCATGAAGATATGATATTGCTCTATCCTGATTTAAATTGCTGAGAAGTGAACATGTGAAGAGAAGGCATTCTAGACATAGGGAAGAGCTCATGCAAAGGGCCTGTGGTACAAGGTAGTTGGGCGTATGTGAGTCACCAAAAGTAGTCTTAAGTGGCTGAAGACAATAAGATACCAGGACAGAAGGAGGAAAATAATCAGACAGCTGGGCAGAAGATGATATGGGCCTGGCCAAGAGCATAGGACTTTATTCTCTAATTATCACATATAAATTTATAAGAACACGCTGTCTTAGTTTCCTTTCCTGTTGCTGTGATAAAATATCCTAACAAAGCAACTTAAGGGAGAAAGGGTCCATCACAGTGGGGAAGCCAAGGGTTCAAGAGTGTGAAGCAGCTAGTCACACTACATCCACAGACAAGAGCAGAGAGCGGCAAATCCATTCACGTGTGCTACTGCTCAGCTTGCTTCATCCTTTTCATTCAGTCCAGGGTCCAGCCATGAAACACTGCTGCCCACACTCAGGGTGGGTCTTACCACCTCAGTTAACCCAATTAAAACAATCCCTCACAGGCTACACCCCTTCACTGAGATTCCCTTCTCAGGTGATTCTAGATTGTGTCAAGTTGACAATTAAAACCAACTATCAGGGGCTGGGGAGATGGCTCAGCACTGGCCATTCTTGCAGAGGATCAGGGTTGGATTCCCAGCACCCACATGGTGGCTAAAAACTATCTGCAACTCCAGTTCCAGGGGAATCTGACACCCCCTTCTGACCTCTGTGGGCATTTCATGACACACATGCACTTACATACATGCAGGCAATATACTCAAACAGATAAAAAAAATTTCAGTAATAAAGTATTTGAAACCAATTATCATGTACCTTACTCTTTTTTTTTCTTCCTTACACTGTTAAGAATTTTCTCAGCTGGGCGTGGTGGTGCATGCCTTTGATCCTAGCACTTGGGAGGCAGAGGCAGGCAGATCTTTGTGAGTTCAAGGCCAGCCTGGTATACAGAGTGAGTGAGTTTCAGGACAGCTGGGGCTACAGGGAGACCTCGTCTCAAAAAGACAAAAAAAATTTTTTTTTTTCTCATGTCATCCCACAGAGTTCAGGGTCTCCAAGTACTCAGGAGGCAAAGGCAGTTGGATCTTTGTGAGATAGAAGCTAGCCTGGCCTACACAGTGAATTCCAGGTCAGCTGTCTCAAATTGAAAACAACAACAACAACAACAAAACCCTAAAAATCAAAATCAATAGATATCATTCCACCAAATAGTTTGCTTAGACATTTTGTCTGTGAAAGGCATCTCTTTTTTAAAAATGTCTTTATGTAGTGATTTATACTTAAAGTAATCCTTATATTCAGTTGGGGGTTTTGTTTTGTTTTGTTTTGTTTTGTTTTGTTTTTTGTCTTTTCGAGACAGGATCTCCCTGTAGCCCCAGCTGTCCTGGAATTCACACTGTAGATCAGGCTGGCCTTGAACTCACAAAGATCCGCCTGCCTCTGCCTCCCGAGTGCTGGGATTAAAGGCGTGTGCCACCACACTGGGCTTCAGTTGTTTTCTATGCATTCTGTTCCTTCCTTCTGGCATGAGTGGTCAAAATTATTGAACAGAAAAGCCCAGAAATAAATATTCATTATTTTCAAATTGCATGTCATGCTGAGGAGTGTGATGAAATTGGGTGCTTTTCCACTGTGTCCTGCCCAGGATCTGAACTGTTTCTTTGTTCAGTGTAGCCACATTATATATACTACCTGCCGTTCAGCCACTTAGCAACCATCTATGGTGTCAGAGTGACGGTTGTGATATGAGTGCTTGTGTTCAAGTAACCTTTATGTAGTAGCCTAATGCTGCGTCATCTTGCCTGAGTCATTCATGCCACTTCATTTCATCACAGAGGCATTGCATTATCTTGAAAGAAGGCAGAGTACAGCCCAAAAAGGTGCTTTGAAGAAGACAGAGGGCTACGTGCACACAATTTTATTTTCATTTTAATTTTTTTAATATTTTATTTTAGCTGGGCACGGTGGCACACACCTTTAATCCCAGCACTCCAGAGGCAGAGGCAGGTGGATCTTTGTGAGTTCAAGGCCAGCCTGGTCTACAGAATGAATTCCAGAACAGCTGGGGCTACAAGGAGACTCTGTCTCAAAAAAGACAAAAAAATTATTAAAAATTTTTGATTTATTATTTTTATTTTATGTGTATGAGTGTTTTGCCTGCATGTGTGTAAGTGTACCACGTGTGTGCAATGCTCACAGAGGCTAGAAGTGGGCATCAGATCCCCTGGAACTGGAGTTAAGGATGGTTGTTAGCTGTCATATGAGTGCTGGGAACTGAATCCAGGTCACTGAAAGAACAGCAAGTGCTCATAAACATCTCTTCAGCTCTTTTTTTTTTTTTAATTTTTTATTTATTTCCGTATGTGTATCAATGTACTGTCTGCATGCAGGTCTGTGCACCCGTGTCGTGCAATGCCGCGGAGGTCAGAAGAGGGTCTCGGATTCCCCTGGAACTGGAGTTCTCCTGGAATTGGAGTTTCAGATGGTTCTCAGCCGCCATGTGGGTGCTGGGGATCGAACCCGGGTCCTCTGTAAGAGCGGTCGGTGCTCTTAACCGCTAGGCCATCTCTCCAGCCCCTCAGCTCTTATTTTTAAGTTATTTTTATATGAGTGCAGGTGGTAGAGGCCAGAGACCTTGGATCCCCTGGCATCTGGAATTACAGGTGGTTATGAGCCATCTCATGTGGATGCTAGGAAAAAAGTTGGGGTTCTCTGCAAGAACAGTATACACTCTTAAATACTGAGCCATCTTTCTACCCCCCCAACTTTATTACAGTGTATTGCTATGTGTTCTAGATCATTACTTTACATGTATGAGTATCATGCTTGTATGTAGGTTAGTGCACCTGTGTTGTGTAGTTCCCAAGGAAGTCAAAAGAGGGAGTTTGATTCCCTGGAACTGGAGTAGGACAGTTGTCAGCTGCCTCTTCTAGAAGAACAGCCAGGGCTCTTAACTACTGACCCCTCTAAGGCCCCCACTGCTAATGTCTTAATGTGTATCATTTATAAAATAACTTTTGTCATAGTATGTATATGAAAAGCCAAGTAAATGGAGGGTTTGGTAATAGTCACACCTTTGAGTGTCCACTAGGGTCTTTGAGGGTCTTATTCCCCTCCAGGGGAGGGTTGATCCTGCTTTGCAAAATGATTTCCCTCAGTTGTTTGATTATTAGCCAAATTGTTTTTCATTTGAATTAGTTGACTCCTTTGTTCCTCTAAAGAAGTTCATTTGAGGGGCTGGAGAGATGGCCTAGCGGTTAAGAGCGCCGACCGCTCTTGCAGAGGACCCGGGTTCGATCCCCAGCACCCACATGGCGGCCGAAAACCGTCTGAAGCTCCAATTCCAGGAGAACTCCAGTTCCAGGGGAATCCAAGACCCTCTTCTGACCTCCGCAGCATTGCACGACACGGGTGCACAAACTTGCATGCAGACAGTACATTCATACACATACAGAAATTAATAAAATTAATTAAAAAAATTAAAAAAAAAGAAGTTCATTTGAAGACTGTGTTGACATAAAATAACTCGGAGAAGCAATGTTGGGGTGTTCTGCTTTTTGGAAACAGCCCTAAGTATGGAGAATCAAGGGGAGAAATTCACTGCCATCTGCCATCTCATTTGTATCCTTCTCCCACATGAAATAGTGGTTATTCATAAAAGGCCAGGATGAGGAAGCCTGCTGTCACCCAGGTAGGAAGAATAGCATTCTGAAGATGGAGTTTTGGTCTGTGCTCAGCACTGACAATCAAGGAAATCCAGCAGTACTTTGTTTAGAGCTAGGAGAGAGTAAAGTGGTCCTGGAGCTGGGGAGATTGCTTAGTGGGTAAAGTGCTTGCCAAGCAAGCCTGAGGATCTGAGTTTGAGTTTTCACAACCCACATAAAGCTGTATGTAGTAGTGCATGCCTGTAATCCCAGTGCTCCTACAGGAAGGTAGGTGGTGGAGACAGAAGAATTCCTGAAGCTCTTGAGCTATCTATCCTGGTGTATACAGTAGGAAAAAAAAAAAAGGTGACCCTGTCTCAAATAAGGTGGAAGGCAAGGAATAGTACCTAAGGGTGTCTGATGACCTCCATATGCACGCATGAATCCAGACACACATCAATGAGCACACATATATCCACACACATTGAACACACACACACACACACACACACACACACACACACACATAGTTTTAATGGGAGTGTTTGTGAATATGCCCATATTCCCGTATACCATTAGCTGATCACAGTGACACTGCTACAGTTCTGGGTTTTGGGGTCCTGTGAATGATTGCCCTTGAGAACAGGTTTTTTGGGGAGCATAATTTATGAACTATAAGAAATGACATGGTTTTACATAAATATCACACTCGCAAGAGAGCTTGTCTCTTGTGTCCAGAGTCACTTTGGCACTCACGGCCAGCTTTGATTTTGTTATTTCTGACCACAGTCATCCAGGGCCGCTTCACTTCTACTGCACCTGTGCAGAAGACCCTGGGGGGTCGAGTGTGTCTTCAGAAACCAGAATTCCTTGAATACTTAGAGTCACCCTCTGAAGAATTGTCAGCACCTTCAAGAGCAGGTCCATCTGTCTCAATGGCTGTCAGTACAGTGCGTGTGTGTGTGTGTGTGTGTGTGTGTGTGTGTGTGTGTTGTGCATGCACATTGTGTGTGTCGTTTGTTTGCCACAGCAAGCATGTGATGATCACAGAACACTTTGGTGTCAGTCCTTCCTCACTTTCTATCTTGTTTGCGATTAGGGCCTCTCTTCTGTTGTTTGCCAAGCTAGCTGGCCCCCAGGATTTCAGGGGTCCTACTGTCTCCCATCTGGCTATAGGTGCACTGGATTACAGACCCGTGTATTTTACCCAGCATTCATGTGGGTTCTGGGAATTGGAATTCAAGCCCTCATGCAGGCACAGCAAGTACTTTACCTACTGGGCCGTCTCCTCAGCCCCAGTGCCTAACTTTAACATTTTGGATGTGCCTTTATTATATAGCCCTACATTTATAACATTATTTTATTATTACTAAAATTGTCCTCTGTGTTCTTTGGGCTTAGATTTCTAATGCTGAAAAAGACTTTAAGCTCATCCCAAATCCTTCATTTTTATTACTAAGAGAGCACAAGGCTTGAATGTTGTTTTATAACCAGCTTCTTATTTAACAAAAGCCAGATTTATAGAGGGGAATTCCAATGAGCCACACAACCATTTTCTCCTAAAATAAAGAAAACATATCTGAGTAGGCTGGGTGGTGCTCTGTAGTTGTAACCACCGGCACCTGTAAGGGTACTCTTCCTTGCAGGAGTCATTGGTTAAGGTTCTGTCCGATTGTAGTAGAGGGATCTCTAGCCAATATGCCTGATGTTCTTATAAAGTGGGACAAACTTTGGCATGGACATACTCTCGGGAGAACACCCTTTGAAGATGAGGGGGGACCAGGGCACTGATGCTATAAGCTAGGGAATAGCAAAAATCACCAGCAAACACCAGCTGCTAGGAGAGAGGCCCTAGAAGGAGCCAGCCTGCCCATACACTTTTGTTATTTGGGCAGTCTAGCATAGGACAGTGTTCATGGCTGCTGGGTTTCCAGTGCAGGGCCAAGCCAACTTTTTCCTCCTGTGATCTTTTTGTGCCACAGAAATTTCCGTGTGGCCCTAGGCATATAAATATGTGAAATAAGTATGCATATCAAACATTTCCTGATAATAAACCAGAAAGAAATTTATTTTAAAACAATTTTTGATATTTTTAGAAGTATGGTATGGTATGATATAATTTTACCATTTGTTAAAGACAAAAGCAAGTTTAGGGAGATGGTTTAGTAGTTAAAAGCAATTCCTGTTCTTCCTTAGGACTAGAGTTTGGCTCCTAGCACCAATATCAAGCAGCTCACAATCATCTGTCACCCTCTTCTGGCCTCTGTGGGTGCCCCCAGATACATAACATATACTCCCATAAACATACATACACATAAATAAAAATAAAATAAACCCTTTTAAATGTATTAAAAAAAATAGGGGCTGGAGAGATGAATCAGTGGTTAAGAGCACTGATAGCTCTTGTAGAGGACCCAGGTTTTTTGGGGGGGGAGTTTGCCTTTTTGAGACAGGGTCTCCCTGTAGCTCCGGCTGTCCTGGAACTCGCTATGTAGACCAGGTTGGCCCCAGTCTCACAGATATCCAACTCAACTAGCAATTTTTTTGTTTATTTGGTTTGGTTTTCTGAAGACATGGTCTCCCTGTATCTCCAACTGGACTACAACTCGCTATGTAGACCAGGTTGGCCCCAGTCTCACAGATATCCACCTGCCTCTGCATCTGAGTGCTGGGATTAAAGTGTGCATGGCCACACCCAACTTCAATAGTTTTTGTTTTGGGGGGGTTGGTATTTTTTTTTTTTGAGATAGGGTCTCCCTTTAAGCTGGCCTGGAGCTCACTCTATAGACCAGACTCTATTGGCCTTGAACTCACACAGATCCACCTGCTTCTGCCTCCCAAGTGCTGGGATTAAAGGCGTGAGCCACCACGTCTGGCTCAATAGGTTTTGTCATTATTGTTGTTGTTGTTGTTGTTGTTGTTGTTGTTGTTATCTAGTATTCTATAAAGATTTTATGGGCTGGAGAGATGGCTCAGTGGTTAAGACCACTGTCTGCTCTTGCAGATGACCTAGGTTTGATTCTCAGCACTCACATGGTGGGTGATGACCATCTGTAACTCCAGTTCCAGGGGAATCTAATGCCTTCTTCTAACTCTGTGATCATTGCACAATACTAGTGCACTTACACACATGCAAGTAAAACACTAAGACATAAAATAAAAATAAAATATTCTTTTAAAAGATTTTATTTCTATTTGTAATTGTGTGTGTCTATGTCTGTGTCTGTGTGCACGTGCGCACATGAGTGAAGGGCCTCACAGAGGCAGGAAGGATTGGATCCCCCAGGAGCCGGAGTTATAGGCAGTTGCCTGATGTGGTTGCTAGGAATTGAACTCAGGTCCTCTGGAAGAGCAATAAGTGTTCTTAACCACGAAGCCAACTTTCCTGCCCTATATATTTGATTTTTGAATTAAACTTTGGTTCCTTCAGAAACCTGTTATGTTGCCAAATTTTCATACCCTCCCCCATTCAGTTATTTGACACACAGTTTGATACACTGTGACCTAGTGGTTTAGGAAGCCTAAAAACATGTTTGTGGCCTTCATAGACCATGGGGAACCCTCATGCAGCCCACAAATGCACAGACTGCCAAAGTTCAGATCACAAAGTCTTCCTAAAATCAGCTTATTGAAGCTGATGAGTTTTCTGGAAGTCTTGACTGAACAGCCTTTTCCAACTCTGGCTGTTCCGAGAAACCTTGCTGCCCAGTGGAATGTTGTTAGAAGATCCCTGCTAAGTTTTATTTGTCTGTAGAGGTTTTTCCCCTTCTTTTCTTTTCTACTTGGATTTTACATTGCAGCTTTTGAATTTTTTTTTTTTTTTTTGGTCTTTTCGAGACAGGGTCTCCCTGTAGCCCCAGCTGTCCTGGAACTCACTCTGTAGACCAGGCTGGCCTTGAACTCACAAAGATCCACCTGCCTCTGCCTCCCGAGTGCTAGGATTAAAGTCAGTCGTGTGCCACCACGCCCAGCTTTTCTTTTCTTTTCTTTTCTTTTTTCTGGTCTTTTTGAGACAGGGTCTCCCTGTAACCCCAGCTGTCCTGGAACTCACTCCGTAGACCAGGCTGGCCTTGAACTCACAAAGATCCGCCTGCCTCTGCCTCCCAAGTGCTAGGATTAAAGGCGTGCGCCACCACGCCCGGCCAGCTTCTTTTCTTTCTTAAGTGCTATACCTTTCTATTGTGGGGAAATCATAGTCCAGTCAGTTTTAAATTCTCTTGTCCAAATGGCCGTTTGTTTTCACAGTTCCTGCATTCAGTGTGCACAGGTGCTATGGAGGGAGGTCACAGATTGTTGTCAAGGGGACAATGTTCAGTCCTCTTTAACCTGGTCATAAGAGGAGAGGAGAGCACAGCTTGGGAAAAGAGCAGCCTTTGGGCAGAGTTTATTGAGAAGATATAGCAGTCTTCCCTCCGAAGAATGCAAGGAGGTGACTCTTAGGGGCCATGACTGAGTTTCATTCAACAGTGAAAGTACAAAATCTCAGCACAAAATCAAGGCCAGGATAACCTTTCAAAGCCTTTATCCTATCAAAGACTATTTACCTGAGTTGGCAGGTAAAATTATGGCCTTAAGAGGAAAACACGGAGGGCAGCAAATGAAAGAATTAGTGCCCGGTTCAAATTAGATTTGCCATTCCATTCAAGCAGGGAAACCTTTGCCTGTTGGGGCTACTCAGGGCACCTTCAGTGGTCTATGGCCAAGGACTCAAACAGGGCTGAGAAACAGCAAATTCTTGCCAGGTTTCAGCAGGGGCCTTACCCACACCTGCTTCCAAATTCTTCTCAGGCCAGAAGAGTGCCCAGGAGGGTGCAGACGCAGCAGGGCCATGGCATTTGAAATCTTCATGGCTCTTGTTTATTTTCTTGGTATGTCTCCGGTAGTTGGCTCCTGGGACACCTTTGCTTTTTAAACAGTGAGGAAATAGGCAAGAATTACAAAAAAGCAAGGAATCTAGAAAACAGCTATATCACTCTGCTTCCAGTGGCCTTTGAAGGGGAAAGTAATGGAATCGGTGACTGAGTACAGAGCTGCTCTGCATGACTCATTAAACCGCCATTTTCAGCACTTTTGCTTTGTGCTGTACAAATGATAGAATCCGATTACAATCTATATTAAGTTTAGGCTCTTTTCTATCTGAAAAGCTTTGTGGGACCAGCACCCAGCATTGAGTATAGACATCATTTGAAACACAGGACAGTCATAATGAAGCTAATTTTGAGAAGCCACTGGAGTGTGACCCAGCAGCTCGACCCGTTAAGTAGGGATACTCAATTAATTGCTACTCTTTTATTTATTATTTTTAGTCCCTCATTGGATACAGCTGACTTGTTACTTCCTGAGATGAGAAAAGGGCATAAGCAGGAATGAATAATTTTTAAATTATGAAGCAATTTCTTTGTTACAAACCTGGGCTCAGATGTAAAAGCTAATCATTTCTTTTTCTCAGGACAGTGCCCTTTGAACTCAGAAAGACATTTATTTTTCCCTCCTGCAGCTGTGGTAAGGGAAGGTCAGGTATGACAAGTCTTGGAGGTCTTTGCTGTTTTTCTAGGGATCTGGCCTACTTCCCCAGAGACTGTTTATTGTACCCCCAAGTTTTCTTAAAGATTTTCCATATATTGTTCAATAAAATTCTCCATTCCACCACTTTCAGCCTTTATTAGGAAGCCTTAGGAGGTTGATCTCTGTGTTTGAGGCCAGCCTGGTCTATACGGCAAGTTTTGGAACAGCCAGAGGTATACAGTGAAACCCTGTCTCAAGAAACCAAAAAAGATGTATCTAAACTCTCCTTCCCACAGCCAGCTCTGTCCTGCTGATGACTTACTTTATTCTATGCTGTTCCCTTCACCAGGATCTCTACCTGTCAGGAGACAAGGACTTTCTTTCAGCTGTCTATAGGGTTGAGCTGAGCCAGGCTGAAGGAATGTAAACCATTCTCCTTACTGTTTGTTCAACAGCTTCCTCCATTTTCTAGGCAGTGCCCCAAAATGCCACTCTTGGGAATCCCAGCCGTTGACTTGTTCCTAGTGAAGTGCATGTAGTCTTCTTGTGGCTACATAATGCTGCAAGGTTTACCAGTCTTTTGCAGTAGGGCCTGAGTAAGTCCTTGGGATCCTGTCCCAAGAAGAAGCTGTGTAAAGAAGCAGGAGATGTGAGCAGAGGGGCATGGGGCAACCAGTATGGGGGAGAAGCACTCCCTGAAGAGGCCCAGGCCTAGAGCACAACTGCTGACCGCTCCACTGGAGTAGTGACCCGTGGGCAGAAAGGACTGGCTGAGGCTGAAATATGTTTGTGTCTCAGGATGCCCCTTTTCTATAAAGCATACTTCCCAATTATGAAAGTAATTTATTTTCTTGTAGAAAACCTGATTCTAATCCTATAGTCCAAAAATATCTAAAAATTTTTCCTGGGTGATTTTTCATGGTCGCATAATATGGGATAATTTATTTAATCAATTCTTTACCATTTTTGTTATTAAAAGCAATACAGTGAAGACACCCAATGGTTCAGGCAACTGAGGAGGAGGATGACAAGTTCAAGGTCTGCCAGGGCTACAGGATAATCTCAAGACCATCCTGGACAACTTAGTAAGACTGTCTTAAAAAAGTGGGAAGAGGGGCTGGAGAGATAGATGGCTCAGTGGTTAGCAGAGGACCCAGGTTCAATTCCCAGCACCCACATGACAGCTAACAACCATGGTTAACTCCAGTTGTCCTCCTCTGATCTCTGTGGGCATTCCATGACACCAGTGCTCTTACATACATGCAGGCAATACACTCATATAGATAAAATAAAAATAAGTGGGAAGAAAGGCCTAGAGACAAAGTTATGCCTAGCGTGTGTCAAGGCTCTGGGCTCAGTTCCTACTGCCACAAAAGACAGAGAAAGAAAGAAAGAGAGAAAGAGAGAAAGAGAGAAAGAGAGAAAGAGAGAGAGAGAAAGAAAGAAAGAAAAAGAAAGAGAGAAAGAGAGAAAAAGGAAGGAAGGAAGGAAGGAAGGAAGGAAGGAAGGAAGGAAGGAAGGAAGGAAGGAAGAGAGGAAAAGAAAGAAGAACCGGTATTTATAGAGCTTTCTAGGTCTTCTAAAAATGTCCCAGCTGGCATTTGGTCTTCACAGCACCTTACTAAGAAGGCACAGGTGTCATTCTCATTTTAGTGACCAGGACTAAGAGGAAACTTATCCAGAGCTGGGTGTGGTGGCTCCCACCTTTAATCCCAGTAGTTGGGAGACAGAAGCAAGTAGATATCTGTGAGGTCAAGGCCAGCCTGGTCTATAAAGTGAGTTCTAGGCCAGCTTTGGCTACAAGGAGACCCTGTCTCAAAAAAAGAGGTAACTTATCCACAGCCATACCTGGTAAACATCGGATTCAGGGCTTGAACCTGGCACTTGGCCCTCAGGGCTTCAGTTCTTTTTTTTTTTTTTTCTCTCTTTTTGAGACAGGGTCTCCCTGTAGCCCCAGCTGTACTGGAATTCGCTCTGTAGACCAGGCTGGCCTTGAACTCACAAAGATCTGCCTGCCTCTGCCTCCCAGTGATAGGATTAAAGGCGTGGGCCACCACGCCCGGCGGACTTCTACTACTTTAAAAATTAATATAAAACTGATATGGTTTGGCTATGCTTTTTCCCTTGCCAAAATTCAATTTGAAATTTAGTTATCACTGTCAAGGTTTTGAGAGGTGATGGGGTCTTTAAGGGGTAATTAGGTTTGGGGGCCTTCGTCTTCATGAACACATTCACGCAGTGATGCTGTTAAAGGCCACAGCACCTCTTGCACCCAGCTCTGCCACACTCACAGCCGGTCTGCCTGGCCTCCAGCTCCTTCCCGCCCCACCATGTTGTAAGGCAGCACAGGCCCTTGACAGCTACAACTACTCCGTGTGGAACGTTCCAGCCTCCCAAATCAGGAGTCAAGCTTGGTTCTTTGGGGTTTTTTTGGGGGGTTTTTTTCTTGTTTTTTTTTTTGTTGTTGTTGTTGTTTTTTCGAGACAGGGTCTCCCTGTAGCCCCAGCTGTCCTGGAACTCACTTTGTAGACCAGGCTGGCCTTGAACTCACAAAGATCCATCTGCCTCTACTTCCCAAGTGCTAGGATTAAAGGCATGCACCACCACGCCCTAATTAACCAGCTTTGGGTGCTTTTCTATAGCAGCCCAAAACAAAGACAATAACCAATAGAGAGATTATATAGAAAGGCAGAAAACTTGTAGTACAAACTCTTAAAATATGAAAGGGTGAGTTCATATTTACAAATAGGGGAAACAAGACAAAGCATTTTCTGGATGTTGGTGATGGAACCGTACAACTACTATACATTATTGCCATATATAAATGTAGATGGAACGGAAGAAAGCATGAAATCAGAGTAAGAGAAAGCATGTCTCTCTGTTTCCTGACTATGGACACGATACGGCCAGGTGCCTCTCCCTCTGGCCTCCATGCCTTACCTATCAGATAGACTGCACCATCTGGTAGATAGCAGGTGAGGAACATTCACGTGCATGCTTGCAGTTAGAGAGAACTTCAGAAGTTGCTGGCTGGCCCATGATAAGGATGAAGGCCATGAAGGAACACTACGAGCCCAAGACCCCAACTGGCAGCCAGGCCACAAGCTCCAGTAGCCTTCATATCTGCTCTTTTAAAGGAAGTACATGGTCCAGATCTCAGCTGAGGAATGGTCCAGTTGGAAATCGAGAGAGGTGAACTCTCAGGGCACAAGGGGTGTGATTGTTTCTGGAATTCTACTGCCCATGGACTATTCTGCTCAACCCAAGCTGCAAGTTTGAGAAGGCATGACATTACGTTTTGTGTATCACTTAGAGAAGCCATGGTTAAGTTTATATGGTGATAGAGTACTTAACAGACCAAGTGAAACTCCTCTGATTAGTTCTGAAGAAACATGAATAACAACAAAAATATTCTATCCAAAGGAGAGATGACTCAGCAATTCAGGAAGCTTACTCTTCTTGCAGGGATCCTGACTTGGCTTCCTAGCATCAACATCAAGCGGCTCACAAACCATTGTAACTCCAGTTCCAAGGGATCCAATGCCCTCTGCCTTCCAGTCTCAATCTCAGCAAGCACATAAACTCACAGAGGCACACATACATATGTATTTATTAAAATTTCTACCCAGCACTTCTGTCTAACTCCTGGTATTTCAATCCTATGCCAGTCTTTTCCACTTGTCCATATATTACACTTTCTTCACCTCATCTCATGTCTATTGATTATACTGAAATATATCAGGCAAAATTGCTAGTCACCCTTTTATCTTTTACTAACACAAATAAAAGCCTCCTTTTCCCAGGCTCACTCCAGACTTGACTACCCCTCGTTAACCCCTTCTACTATGTGATCTTGAATGGCAAAGAAATCAACATCTCTGCGTACATAGTTAATCCCAGTGTTCTCAAGAAGCAAACACCTCCTCTCACCCCATTCGAAATTATTTTTTATCATTGACCATTTTTTTGGTCTTTGTTTGAGACATGGTCTCTCTGTAGTCCCAGGCTTCCTGGAGCTCACTATGTAGACCAGGATGGCCTTGAACTCTCAGAGATCCACCTGCCTCTGCCTCTGTCTCCCAAGTGCTAGGATTAAAGGTGTGCACCACCACACCCAGCATCATTGACAATTTTAAGCATAAATTTTCATAGTCTATCGAAATTCTTCAGAATATTTCAATTGTTATCACCACAGTGTCAAGAAGTTCAGCAATGTTTGAGTCATTTACAATAATAGGTTTACTTAGCCCTAGAACAAATCCAAGATGTTGTTTGTGCTACTCATTTAAATTTCTTGAACACTGGGGCTGGAGAGATGGCCTAGCAGTTAAGAGCGCCAACTGCTCTAGCAGAGGACCTGGGTTTGATCCCCAGCACCCACATGGCAGCTGAAAACTGTCTTTAACTCCAGTTCCAGGGGAATCCAATACCCTCTTCTGACCTCTGTGGCATTGCACAACATAGGTGCACAGACCTACATGCAGACAGTACATTCATACACATACAAAAATAAATTTAAAAAATTAAAAAATTGTTAAAAAAATAAATTTCTTGAACAGCTGGGAATAAGTATTTAAATTAAGTGCTAAGAAGTTGTGCTGGATAGCTTTAGAGTCAACTTGACAAACCCAGGCTGAGGAGCCTCAATTGGGGAATTGCCTCCACTGTACTGGCCTGTGGCCACATGTGTGGGGTATTTTCTTGATTGTTGAGTGATATGGAAGAACCCAGCCCACTGTGGGTGGTGCCAACCCTGGGCAAATTTCTCCCCAAGATTTACTGGAAGAATTTGTTTTCTATCCATCCTGGGGGGAATTCTATCCCAGACCACATGTGAGGATCACCTGGGTCACTTGTAAAAGCAATCAACATCTCAGCAGCATTGGGAGAGGGTGGAGTGCTGGGGCCGGGAGCTGCTCCCAGGGCGGTTCTGATGTTTGGAAGATGTGGTTTGGAGAAGGTTGAGAACATGGAGCCAGCCTAAGCTTTGGGGGGTCCACTCCCTCTTAATTAGCAGGGGCCCCACTCTCCATCAGGGCCATCAGTGCCTGGAGCAGGAACCAGGAACCACCAGATGTTTGTGTATCTCTAAGAGAAGGAAAGTTTTGCAGGGCGTGGCGGCTCATGCCTTTAATCCTAGCACTCGGGAGGCAGAGGTAGGTGGATCTTTGTGAGTTCAAGGCCAGCCTGGTTTACAGAGTGATTTCCAGGACAGCTGGGGCTACAGGGAGACCCTGTCTCAAAAAGTCCAAAACAAAAAAACAAAAAAACAAAAAAAAGAGAAGGAAAGTTTTAAAGACCATTAGACCACATCCCTCTTAGTTTTGAAAAGTGATTGCTCTTTGCTCATAATAACCACTTTCCTTGGGGATTTCCCTCGACATTTGGGTGTAAAGAGTATGCATTTTTAAAGCTGTCCAAATGCCTATTTATGCAGCAGACCATAACTCCTCTCCACAGGCTTCTATGCTTTTTCAAGTAAATGATACACATCTAAAAATCTATCTGGAGAAGCATTTACCTGAGGAAATTATTGTGCTTGTGGGTTTACAGGGATTTGTGTGTGTGTGTGTGGTGTGTGTGTGTGTGTGTGTGTGTGTGGTATACTATGCTTGTATGCCCTATGCTTCACTGGGTAAATAATGATCTTTGAACCCATTTTAAAATAGACACGACAGGATCATGGCCCATAGGGAGCTCTTTGGAGATATTTTTAATTTCACATCCAGATACTTTACCAAAAGAATCAGATCTTAGGGGGCAGTGAGATAGCTCAGCAGATAAAGTTGTTTGCTGCCAAACTTGATGGCCTGAATTCTGTCCTTGAAAGGAGAGAATGCAAGCTGTCCTCTGACTTCCACAAGCATGCTGTAGTATGCACCAATGTGTGTGTGTGTGTGTGCGTGCACGCATGTGCGCACACACACACACATACACACACACACACACGCACACACACACACACATACACACACACACACACACACACACACACACACTAAATAAGTGTAAAAAAGGCAAGGGACCAAATCTTACAACACTGAACATGAAGCAGGAATCTGGCACCCATTTTCTCAAGTGTTGGGGCTTGAGCCCAGAGCTCTGCCCATATTAGACAAACAGTGTACCACTAGCTACACCCCCAGACCCTGCTTTTCCCTTTGGTTAAGACTTTTTCGTGTTCTTATTTACTTTTCCTTCTGTGAATGTAGATCAGTGCTAAATTCAAGGTTCTTTGGCCTTTAAAGTAGTGAACCCTAACCCCTTTCTGTGAAGATTCCTGACATGCTTTTGGGAGCAGGTAGAGAAAGGGGGGTGGGGGAGTTGTTTGAATATAACAAAACTATCTGGCACAGAGTCATGTCCTCATGAGTCATGTGACTGTGATAGAAATGGAGCTAGTGACAGCACATCCTCATGGACTCCTTCAAAAGATAGTTTTCAAAGTGCGTGTTTCCTGACCGGCAGTGTCCCCTGGGTGTTCCGTAGAAGCACAGGCTCTCAGGCCCCATCTCAGACCTATTCAGTGAGAAACTCAGGGCATTAGATCCAGCAATCGCTTGAGCCGGTTTTCTAGGTGATTCTGATGAACGGTGAGGTTTGCAAATTACCGACTGTGATGGAGCAAATGCACGCTGCCCAGGCTTTGATGTCGGCAAGCTGCAGCTGCAGCTGCAGCCACAGGAGAGCCAGCTGTCAGCCAGCGTGCTTTCTAGAATAGCCTTACTCTCCTGTAGGCTTCATGTGGCTCACCACCAGGTTTGAAACTCCTGGAAATCACCCTCTAGGTAAAAGCAGAACCATTGCATGTTAGCATCTCTGCTGGAAAGATTGCTATGATCTGGAATTTAGCTTTCCAAACTAGCCTGTGGAAGAGAGCGGCCGGAATTCCTGTGGAGACTGCCAGCTCCGAATCTGTGTTGATGTACATCCACATCCCCAAATGGATCCCTCTGTGAATACCAGCCTATGACAGCCCAGGAGGGTAGAGCACAGAAGCTATATAGGACAGGCGCAGTGCACAGAAACCTGAATTTCATGAAGAACTAGAAGAGGGGAGTTTGGAGGTGCCTCAAAGATGGACTGTCACTTGGAAGTATAAGATGTAATAAACCTTTTGCTTCCCAAGTTGTTTTTGGTCACTGTTTTAGCGCAAAAATAAAAAGCTAACTAGGACAGAAGTTGGCATTATTATCATGGGGTATTGCTGTGAAGGAACTGGCCATGTTGTTTGGGGGAGGATTGTGGCAGCCTTTGGAACTTTGGTCTGGAAAAGCCATCGAGTGCTCAGAGCTTAATAGGCTATTCTGAGGGAGCTTGGAAAATAATAATGCTGAGAGAAATATAGATGGTGAAGGCCTGGCTTGTGGTGGTTCAGAGTGAAGCCAAGACTGTTGAGCAGTTGGTGTGATATATTTTGGATTAAGAATCTGTAGGACAGTTGATTATGGCTAGCTGGGCCTGAAAAAAAATCAGCTGTAATTAATAATAATAGACCAGGCATCACTGAGGTAAAGTCTTATGGAAAATATTTCCTCAGGGTCAACACACAAAGGTCATTCAGAGGTGGCTAAGGCTGCCTCTCAAGCTGTCAGCTGGACTTAGAAATGTGGAAAAGCCTCCCATATGGCACTGGGTTTTTGTTTTTGTTTTTTCTTTTTGGTTTGACACTTTTTTTGGTATTTTTGAGACAGCGTCTCCCTTTTAGTACCAGGTGTCCTGGAGCTTGCTCTGTAGACCAGGCTGGCCTTGAACCCACAGAGGTCCACCTATCTCTGCCTCCCGAGTGCTGGGATTAAAGGCATACGCCACCACGCCCGGCGGCACTGGTTTTTAATAAAGGGGTCATAGAGAATAGCTGAGGCTTGGTACCATGAGAGGCCAGGAGAGGCCACTGGTGAAGGTGCAGCCTCACTTGCAATGGAGACCCCCGCATATTGGTGATGCCAGCACCAAGGACAGTGGCAGGTGTAGCCTGGAGCCTGCCTAGCCCACCAGACAAGCTGTGTGTGGTGTGAATGGTAAAGCCAGGCAAGTGGCGCTGCCCAAGTCTTTTGGAGCCCAGAAGATCTCACATGAATACCAGATGTTGGATATTGAGCTAAATTGCTGAACTTTGGTTTTATTTCTGAATATTCTCTTTCTGAATAAGAAAGTATGTAACTTATTTTTATTTTACAACAGCCCACAGTTGAGAGACACTGAATTTTGTTTTTGGGTCTCCCTGTAGCCCCAGCTGTAGTCCTGGAACTCAGACCAGGCTAGCCTTGAACTCACAGAGATCCTCCTGCCTCTACCTCCTGACTACTGGGATCAAAGGTGTGTACCACCATGCCCAGCTATTAAGTTACACAATTTTTAAATTTTTATTTATTTATTTATTTATTTATTTATTTTTTTTTTTTTTTTTTGAGACAGGGTCTCCCTGAAGCCCCAGCTGTCCTGGAACTCACTCTGTAGACCAGGCTGGCCTTGAACTCACAAAGATCCGCCTGCCTCTGCCTCCCAAGTGCTAGGATTAAAGGCATGCGCCACCATGCCCGGCAATTTTTATTTATTTTTTATGTGTATGAATGTACTGTGTGCATCTAGGTTTGTGCACCTGTGTCATGTAATACCACGGAGGTCAGCAGAGGGTGTCGGATTCCCCTGGGACTAGAGTTAAAGACAGTTCTCAGCCACCATGTAGGTGCTGGGGATTGAACCCGGGTCCTCTGCAAGAACAGTTGGTGTTCTTAACCACTAGGCCATCTCTCCAGCCCTAAGTTATACAATTTTTTAAGGCTGTGGAACTTTCAAAATTATACTGTATTTTAGATTAATGTGAAATCTTGGGAAAGGCTATGCATGTGTTTATGCCAAGGTTGACAAGGGGTAGAATGTCACAGCCAGCTTTGGTTGTCAACTTGACACACCTTTGAAGAGGGAACCTCAATAGGGGAATTTTCTCTATCAGACTGGCCTGTAGGCATAGCTAGGAGGCATTTTCTTGATTGTTGAGTGATGTGGAAGGACCCAGCCGATGGCGGATGGGGCCACCCCTGGGCAGGCTGAGCACAGGACAGAGGAGCAGGCCAGTAAGCAGCATTCCTCTGTGGTGTCTGCTTCAGTTCCTGTCTCTAGATTCCTTCCTTGAGTTCCTGCCTGGCTTCCCTCAATGATGAATTGTTATCAGAACCTGTAACTCAACTAAACCCCTTCCTCTCCAAATCAGTTTTGGTCAGGGTATTTATTACAGCTCCAGAAACTAAACTGGAGCAACTTCCTCTGCTTTCCCAGTGCAGATCTGCAGTCTCAAAATGGCTCTCCTAGGTCTTGGGCTCACAGCCTCTACTGGATCCCAAACGTGCCCCAAAGAGCCTTTTGTCTGTTGGGGAGGGGGGAAGATCCTTGTTGCAAGATGTGGGTAAGCAATTTCCTATTCTGCATACTGTTGTCTGTCACAGGTTATACTTTTGTTTTTTACTTTTTTAATTAATTTTATTTTTTTATGTGTACGAATGTACCTTCTGCATGTAGGTTTGTGCACCTGAGTCATGCAATGCCTTGGAGGTCAGAAAAGGGTGTCAGATTCCCCTGGTACTGGAGTGAAAGACGGTTCTCAGCCGCCATGTGGGTGCTGGGGATCAAACCCGGGTCCTCTGCAAGAGCAGTCGGCGCTCTCAACCGCTAGGCCATCTCTCCAGCCCCCTGTTTTTTGTTTTTTGTTTTGTTTTTTATTTGGTCTTTTGTTTTTGAGACAGGGTCTCCCTGTAGCCCTAGCTGACCTGGATGGAACTCGATATGTAGACCAGGTTGGCCTTAAACTTACAGAGAGAGATCCACCTGCCTCTGCCTCCACAGTGCTAGGATTAAGGGCGTGTACCACCGATACCATGCCCAGTGGTCCCATGTTATGCTTTTGTATTTCTGGATTGGGAATGCTATTTGTGCCAGACCTTTGAAGACCCTTATGGCCTAGCACTTAAGGACATGCAGGCTCAGTATTGCAGCCTGGTAGAGACTTGTCCATTTTCTGAAAATGCTTGAATATGTGGTAAGTTAATGGTTATGGTTGTTGCCAATTGCTGCCCCTCTGGTTGTTGTCTGGTACTACTAGGCTGTGGTGAACTTTATGGTGTTCTTAGTAATGTCAACTCTAAGACATTTCACCAGATTGTATGTGCCTGATGGCTTCTCCTCTGTTTTCTCAACTATTTCTATATAGATATCTAGAGCTGCTGTCAAGTTTGTGTTTTACCTTCCAGCTGATTCTCTCATTTCTTTGTGTGCGTCCAGTACTGGATCTGTAAGCATGTTCTCGGTCAGGATGAGCCAAAGCTAGTTTCCAGAGCACATGGTATTCAGCAGCAGGAGACCTTCACAGAATAAACATTGCAAGGCACCCTCGTGTCCCTGCGCCCTGTGGGCTTTTGTCAGCAGAGGGCATTGGTAATATGATTTCTCGCTAGCCACAAAAGTATGGTCCATACAAAAATGGAAGCATGTCCAGCTTGTGTGTGTGTGTGTGTGTGTGTGTGTGTGTGTGTGTGCGCGCGTGTGTGTGTGTGTGTGTGTGTGTGTGTCCTTGTGCACATGCAGAGGCCAGAGGAGGATATTGAGGTCATGTTCTATCTTTCTCTGCCTTATTCCTTTGAGATAGTGTCTCTCGCTAAACCTGGAGCTAGAATAGCAGTTAGCAAGGCTCAGTAATCTTCCTCTCTCCACTTCGCATAGAACTGGAGTTACAGAAATACCGGTAGCCACACCCAGCTGTTAACATGAATGACAGGGATTCGAAATCAGGTCCTCGTGGCTGTTCAGCCATTGCTCTTACCTGCTGAGACATCTCCTCAGTTCCTCCATTGTTTTTCCTTTCTATAACATTTCAATAAAAATATTTTGGAGGTCAACCCAGTATCGTAGTTAATTATTAGGGTTTCACGGCAGACAATAGCTCAGATCAAAAGCAGAGAGTGAACATCTGCCTCCCAAGCTCAGGGATCACTGCAGAAGAAGGGGTGGATGACCACAGGGAAACAGCTTTCCAGACAGCTGGTCAGTTACACATATATAAACTCATACAACAATGCTGACGCGTGGACAGGTCCCATGGAATCTCAGTCAAGTCAGACAAAATCCCAGCACAGAAGTAGGGAGGTGACTAAGAAACCCCAGCCTGACCTGATTCAGTCTCTCTTAAGAGTGAGACTCTCGGGGGCTGGAGAGATGGCCTAGCAGTTAAGAGCGCTGACCGCTCTTACAGAGGACCTGGGTTCGATCCCCAGCACCCACATGGCAGCTGAGAACCGTCTGAAACTCCAATTCCAGGAGAACTCCAGTTCCAGGGGAATCCGACACCCTCTTCTGACCTCTGTGGCATTGCACGACACGGGTGCACAAACCTGCATGCAGACAGTACATTCATACACATACTGAAATAAATAAATAAAATAAAATAAAATAAAATAAAAATAAAAAGACATGAAGGGGGGAGCTCGCCTTCATTCTCCCTGGCAAGTTCATCTACACTGTTGCTTGATATCCCTTGTTGATATTAGAACCAACTCCTTTGGGAACACAGACTAAAGACCAGTAGCTCTCTAAGAATTCCCCAGGCTTTCAGATTCAGATTTGGATTTGGATTGCTGAGCAACTACTGGATTTTCTGCCTCTCTGGGTGAGGCAGCCATTGTCTGACTATCCAGATCCTATCCTTTAAGTCAATCTNAAAAAAAAAAAAAAAAAAAAAAAAAGAATGAGACTCTTGCCAGGCATGGTGGAGCATGCTTTTAATCCCAGCACTCAGGAGGCAGAGGCAGAGGCAGGCAGATTTCTGTGAATTCAAGGCCAGCCTGGTCTACACAGTGAGTTCCAGGCCAGCTGGGGGCTACAGGAAGACCCTGTCTCAAAAAAAAAAGAAAAAAGAGTGAGACTCGTGGTACGTTGACCAGGCTCCAGTAGATGATCGTACACTGAAGGGGGCATTTGTAGACACAAACCTGACTCTATAGGCCTTAATAACTACATTAGAGTACAGGAAATTTGGTGGGGGGCTAGTAAGGGTGGGTACAGATATGAGAGGGGATCTAAATATGATTAAAGTGTAATGTATGAAATCTACAAAAATGCAATAAAAATACTTTTTTAAAAAGCAGAGGACAGTCGGGCGTGGTGGCACGTCCCTTTAATCCCAGCTCTTGGGAGGTAGAGGTAGAGGTAGGCGGATCTCTGTGAGTTCAAGGCCAGCCTGGTCTACAGAGCAAGCTCCAGGACATCTAGTACTAAAAGGGAGATCCTGCTTCAAAAGATACCAAAAAAGGATAAAACAAATAACAACAACAACAACAACAACAAAGCAGAGGGTGAGCATGCTCTAGGACAGACTTGTTACTTCATTATTGGGGCTCTTGTTTGCAGTGAAATTTAAACTAGAATTTGAGCAATTAGATAACATTTAGGTTTTAATGGGACTATTTTGTGGGGGACAAGCTTGATTCAGATATGCAAAAAGGTTTTTCTCCAGAAGCTGCCAGGGGCCTGGTGGAAGAGTGCTGGGTAAGAAAGAAAGGAAGGTAGGGGTGTGAAGGTGGATGAAGCCGGAATGTTGAGGGCTGTTTTGCCAGTATTAGGCCTTAGGTTCTAACTTTACAGGCTGTGGAAAGCCACAGAGGGGTCTAATGTAGGCAACGACAACTTGAAAGCTTAGCCATGGCATCCCAACCCCAGACAGAGACAATATCCATAGTACAAGACATGAGCTCTCTTTCCATGTCCGTGGTACTCACTTACACCAGCTTAGCCAGAACTCTGAGGCAATAGCAGTCCACGCCTTCCTGTGGATCAGCTTCCCAGGCCTGGCTTTCCCCTTGATGATGCAGAAGGGAAGCTCCATCTTGCAATTCATAGCAGAGCGAAGGACAAGCAGTTCCATGGGACCATGACGTGTGCTGTTAGCACCAGTTGAGCTTCCTTACTTCACCAAGGCAGTGACACTGTTGACCTTACTCAGAGGACCAGTGGCCTCTTGGTGGGGACATCCTCTTTGCCAGCAGCTTTCTTTGTAGCCTGGGCCAACAGCGTTTGCTTCTCCTGCTTCACCTCTGGCCTACACTTCCGGGAAGACTTAAGCAACTGAGTGGCTGTTTGATGGTCCTGGGTGTGGATGATATCTCATGAGGCACTCTGAGCTGCTTATAGAGGGACCTTTGCTGCTGCAGCTGGAGACAGAGGAGCCATTTGACAAAGCTGAGATCCCTTTGAGGATGGATGTCCTATGTAGTGCCAATATTCTTAAGTCTTTTCTCAAGCAAGTCTTTTGAATTTTCATGAGTGCAGGGGCTGAGGCTGTTTTCTTCTCCTGGGTCTTCTTTCCTTTTGGGAACCTTCTACACCTAGAGAAGAGCTAGTTATCTCTTGTTATATCACATCACCACAAACAAAATATAAAATTGTAACCATTCATGATCCACGATGTCTTCAGGTCCAGGTACAGCTTAGCTTTGAGGCCGAAAGGTGGCAAGGCTAAATTCTAGATGATGACTGGGGCTGTGGGTTCACCTAGGCTCAATTAGGAAAGAGCCACTCTCCTGCTCACAAGTTGTTATCAGCAAGTGTCCTGTGGATTATTAGACTAAGGGTCTGAGTTTCTTGTTGACTGTTGGCCAGTGGCCAACCTCAGTTCCTAGCCATGTGAGTCTTCCCAGCATGCCCTCTTTCTTCCTTCACCACCTTCAAGGAAGGAAGTCTCTCCAGAACACAAGCATTTCAGTTGAATGTGACATCACACAAGTGGCAGCCTATTACCTTTGCCATAGTTTGGTGGTACAAACAAGCCCCACCTACATTTGGGGAAGGACATTTGGGAATACCTAGGGACCCTGGTGACAGGAATGACCATGCAGTCTACTGCACTGGCTCAAAGTCTCAGCTGGAGAACATGGCAAGCTAGGACTCTGGGTTGTTCTCTCCAGCTCCAGAGCCCCTGTTTTCTCCCTGCACCACTGTGCTGCACAGTGGTGCGCTTGCTCTCCTTGACAGCCCTGTCTTGGTTGAATGATGATGGGGGCTGAATGGTCCTGGGCGGGGGTGGGGTAGGGTTGGCTGGGGAGGGTGAACAACGCGGAGGACTCCATCCTTCTTCAACATGGAATTATGGAGAAAGGTGCCGTATCCTATGTAGACACTAGGTGGCAGAGGGCCACAGAGCAGACTGCTCTCCTAGCCTGGATCTACAGGTTATGATTCTCAGGTTCTGGGTCCTGTGATCTTTTACATTAGCAAAAGTTTATGTCCTGCTGTAAATGAATTCTCTGATATTAAGAAAAAAAAATAGGTGTAAATAGTTACCTGTATTTTAAAGGTTTCATACTTGTGTTATTTTTACATAGATGTGACCAAATACCAAGCAGAAATGAGGAAGGATTCATTCTGGCTCAGGGTTTGAGGGTACAGTCCTTTATGGCAGGGAAGCTGTGGCAACATTCACAGTGTTTATGGTATCAGGAGTCAGAGGCTTGGACTCCTTATATCTTGGTGGACCAGGAGGTGGAGAGCTTGGGCCAGAACCGGTGCCAGGCTCTAATCCATAAAGCCGTCCCTCCCCCCCACCAGCAATCACTTCCTTCTTAGCATTTATCTCCTAAAGGTTCCACAACTTCACAAAATGCACCACCAGCTGGGGACCCAGTGCTCAGACACGTGAGCCTGTGAGAATGTTCACATCCAAGCCATAACATTATTACCAGACATAAAGGGAGAGCTGAAAAGCCAGCATAGAAAGGAAAAAAGAGCCATGATAGACACTCAGTACTCCAAAAGGCAGACTCCATTAATGTCGTTCTTTTTTTTTTTAAGAGTTTAAGGGGCTGGAGAAATGGTTCAGTGGATAAGAGCACTGGCTATTCTTGCGGAAGAAGCAGGTTCGAATCCCAGCATCAACATAGTGACTAACAACTACCCAAAATTATGGGTGCACTTACATACATGCAGGCAATACAAACATACACATAAAATTAAAATAATAAAAATATTTTTTATTTATTTATTATTTATTTATTTTTGTGTATGAATGTACTGTCTGCATGTAGGTCTGTGCACCCGTGTTGTACAATGCTGCGGAGGTCAGAAGAGGGTGTCGGACTCCCCTGGAACTGGAGCTCTCCTGGAACTGGAGTCACAGATGGTTCTCAGCTGCCATGTGAGTGCTGGGGATCGAACCCGGGTCATCTGCAAGAGTAGTCAGCGCTCTCAACTGCTAGGCCATCTCTCCAGCCCTAAAACAATAAAAATATTTTGAAATATTTTAAAATTCTAGTAATATTTTATTTGGAAGCATTTAATTGTATATTTCACTTAATGCCCACCTACATATTTATTTATATTTTTTCTTTTTTTAATTTATTATTTTTTATGTGTATGAGTGTACTGTCTGAATGCAGGTTGGTGCACCTGTGTCCTGCAATGCCACAGAGGTCAGAAGAGGACATTGGATTCCCCTGGAACTGAAGTCAAAGATGATTCTTAGCTGTCATGTGAGTGCTGGGAATCGAACCCAGGTCCTCTGCAAGAGCAATCAGAGCTCTTAACGACTGAGCCACTTCTCTAGCCCCATTTATTTATTTTTTTAAACAACTTCTCTTTCCTTTAGTTTTCCTAGAGGGAAAATATCTTCTTATTGTGGAAAGAGCAGTGTATATAATCTCATTTAATGAGAGAGTAGCCTAGTTCTGTGCTATTTCATTTTAGCACACTAGTATCTGTGAATGTTAGTACTAACACTCTAAATTACGTTGAGTGTCATACAAATATGGACAGAAACAGGTTCATCTCCTGATGTTGCCTACAGGGTGAATAAAGTGAGATGACAGGAGCTGGCCTGGTTTAATTATTCCAGGAATTCTTTTGCTAACTTTTATTCTAAGACAAAGAAGGTACACCCTGTGACCCTGAAGAAGCTCTTTGCCTTTTTCAAAGTAGTCTGATGACACATGCTTTAAACAATTATTCATCCCTAACTGTGTGTGAAATCTGAAGCATTCTACGTTGCATGTCATGATGGCTGGTTATTGAAGCATCCTGATGAAAAGAAACACTTGGCAGGGCTATCTAGTATTAAGATTTTGGTCTAATGAGGACTGAGAGGGGATGTCATCAGCTATAGAATGAGAAAAGAGGCCTCTGTACCGGGGCAAGGCCTTCTTGTCCTATGCCTTGGGAACTTGCGAGGAAAGCTGGGGTTCTGGTTGTTTTGTTTTGTTGTCTTTTTGAGACAGGGCCTCCCTATAGCCCCAGCTGTCCTAGAACTCACTCTGTAGACCAGCCTGGCCTTGAACTCACAGAGATCTGCCTTCCTCTGCCTCCTGAGTGCTGGGATTAAAGGCGTGAACTACCACGCCCGCCCGGCATGATTATTTGATCTCTTATTAAGTTAAATTAGATTTAACCTCCAAATGGATGCATATATTTGGTTCAATCCAGGTTAGTCCTGGCGATCTACTAGTACCATCGCAATGGCCAAACCCTTATTGGAGGTCATAACTTCTGTGGATCATGTAGATGTAGTTCTTTGTAAAGCAGACTATTATTTACTTTCAAAAACAAGAGAATCGTTGAACCTCAGCTCTGAATTGAACACACTGGAAAGAAGTCTTAAGTAATAGATGGAGTAACACCGTGGTTGAGGTCAGAGCCTTCTATGGAAGTTGCTTTGGTGCAACCGGCTGGTGGGAGGAATGTGATGGGGCTGAGCTCCGACTCAAAGGAAATGTCTTCATGTTAGCATAGGGAAAAGTGAGCCCAGCCTTTGAGTGGCTTTAAGAGAAAATATTATGGCCACATTCAATAGGCCAAGGATTACAGTGGAGAGACCGGTTCAGACACCCTCCAGGCACCCCAGGAGAGGCACAGTAGTGTTCTGGCCTGAGCGGTTGCAGGAGAAAGGGGGAGGAACTGAGAATGTCAGGACCCCTTAGCTGATGGGATGCGGTGAGCTGACAGTGACACAGCACAGGACCGGGCCCATTGGAAGGCACGGATCAGTACCAGCTCCTGTTGCCTGGGAGGTGGGATAGAAGAATTGCTTCTAAAGAGGGGAGCACGAAATCCACAGGCATGAGTCCTGGACATTCTAGATTGCACCCGGGAGTGCTAGGATTACAAGAGTCCAGCACTGAAAGGACTATGGATCTGGTAAGGCTATGGACCTGGTAAGAGCCCAGGTCTCTGGAGGTCAGGCTTTGTCCCCACACTCCACAGATAGTCTAGAGGATCCTCGGAAGGGCCATTTTGCTGGCCAGTGGGCTGGTCTCCTTCCCTTGTCTGGTCAGAGCAGCCTGCTGGGCTCAGCTCTGCAGTGGACAGCCCAGTGTGAGTGTCAGCACCTATGGGTTCACTGGGTGCCTGCCAGGTACCTGAGAAGAAGCTTGCTTTTGTTTGAATGCCTGAGTGCTCCTGAAGGGATGTCAGGGAAGGATAGTAAAAGAGAAAAACAGCCTAAACTCGAGGAAAATAACAAGAAAAAGACAAACTCTCCAGCATCTCCATAATGCCTGTTCAGGTTACAGTGTCTCCATGACTAAGGGCTCCAGAGATTTCCCTTGCTTTCCCAACTCTAACAGGCTCAGAGAAAGCAACAGTGTATCCTCTTTGTCTTTCCTTCTAGAAGTTTATACAAGTCACATGACCTTGCTATGAGTAGGAGAGGCTTGTTGGCTGTGTATATGACTGTCTGAGTCTAGAGAGTACAGGCAGAACGCGGGAGCTGCACCCCAAGCTGGCTTCCTCCTGATATAGATTCTTTCTGGCCCTAACTTGGGCGAGGTAGAGGCTTGGGGTGCAAAGACTTCTAGGCAAGAGGAGTATAGTGGTTAATTTGGTGTGTCAGCGTGGGTAAGAATGCCTGTCTAGCTGGTGAAACCTATTTCTGGCTGTGTCTGTGAGGGTGTTTCTGGGGATTCTAGCATTTAAGTTGGTGGACTGAGTAAAGAAGATGTGTACTGTCCAATCCTTAGTTTGGTTCCAATAGGAACAGAGATGAGGAAGGACAAGCTCCCCTGCCTCAGCTGAGAGCTCAATCCTCCGCTGCAATCAAAAAGTGGCTCCCTGGGCTTCAGACTTTTAGGTTTAGCCTGGAAAGCACCACTGGCTTTCCTTGGCCTCCAGCCTGCAGATGGCCCATTGTAGGGCTTGCTGGCCTCGACAGACCAATCCCTCATCACACGTCACTTTGCATGGATCCGCGTGTCCTATTGGTTCTGTTTCTCTGGAGGACCCTGGCTGAATTAAAAGGTTCTGCAGGACTGTGGAGAAGTTTCACTGGACACCAGAGAATGGGGCTGTTACCATAGATACCAGACTTTGGGAGACACATAGTGTTCTGGATCACCCTGAATTGGTTGTTGGCATCTCCCTGTGTTGAAACTCACTATGTAGACCAGACTGGCCTCTGACTTATGGTGATCCCCCTGCCCCTGCATCCCGTATGCTGGGATTACAGGCATGCAGCACCGCTCCCATCCAACTCTGATTTCTGAGACACTGTACTTCTGAGATGGAAAACCATGGTTAACATAGGCAAGTAAGTTTGAAGAGAAAATTTAAAAATAGTCATGTGAGCTAGCCACACATTTGGACCCTTTCTTGCAGTCAGACACTCCCCCTAAGGAAACAGAGCATGTGGGCACTTTGGAAGGGCATCCAGGCACTTATCAAAGTTACAGCCTGAGGTACAGTGACAGGAAAGTAAATTCTGTTCCTGTTGACCAGATCAACTGACGTCCTTAGACTTTGTGGCTAAAGACATGACCTAGAGAACTCAACAGCTACCCTGCAAGAACACAGAGTCCCTGAGAGCTCAGGCTAATAATATCTTTTCTCCCCAGAGCCTGGAAATAAAGCGCCTTGTTTGTTCTACTGGCGACAGCAAGCCTCCCTCCCTTTCTCTTTCCTGAGAGTGGGAGTGACAGCGTCATCACCTGTTTTCTTGAGGGCTTAAAGAAAGTAGCTCTGGCTTCTTTGGCTTTTGTTCTAGAAGTTTCTGTCTCCATAGTTAAGACGTCTCATGACTAACTATAACAGAAGCTGGATTCTTGAAGCTAGTGTCATGCTTCTGAGCTTTGGACATTGCTGCTTGAGCCTCAACTTATAGAGTGACTGCAATAGGTTGGACCATGGGACTCAGAGGCATCCTCAGAAGCAGACCTGATTCATTAGGTGTAGAATGTGTCAGGGAACTCTCGTGAGGCTGGAGGGTTTCATTGCCTTCATAGAGCAGACTGTCTCCCAAGCCTGTGTGGACATAGGGCCAAGATGTTTGTGTAAAAGTCAAATATAACTCAGTTTGTAATCTTTTCCCAAGGAGGGGAGCAGGTGATAAAGGGCTCCTTAGCTGAGACTTCATGTCTGGAATCTGATTCCCCTTAACAATAGACATATAATGCTGCCTTGATGAAGAAATGCTGCTGTTTCAGGAGAAAGGCTGGGGCTGTGTGAGGTGGCAGGCTTTAATCCCAGCACTTGGGACAGAGGCAAGAGGATCTCTGTAAATTTGAGGCCAGCCTAGTCTACACAGAGAGTTCCAAAATAGCCAGAACTACATAGTGAGGCCTTGTCTCGGAGAGGGAGGGGGTGGAGAGAGAGAGAGAGAGAGGCAGAATGGTGGAGGGATGAAGTGCTGGCTGGCCTGGATTTGTTACTTCATGGCTGCTGACTCTGGACAATTTACTGAACATCTCCAGGCTTCGTTGTTCCCTCATGTACACAAAGGAGCTGAACCTAAGAGCTGCCTCTTAGGTTTTCTGAAGAGAACTTGTCCTGTAAGCACAAATAACCATGTAAAGGACTTATAACACTCACTGCTAGGTCTGTAGTTGAGTGTTGTTTAAAGTGTTTTTGTTATTGTTGCTATTTTCACCACTGAAACAAGAGCAGAATGTGAAATAAAAGGGTTTCAAAAGTCGGGTGTGGTAGCACACACCTTTAATCCTAGCACTCGGGAGGCAGAGGCAGGTGGATCTTTGTGAGTTCAAGGCCAGCCTGGTCTACAAAGCGAGTTCCAGGACAGCTGGGGCTACAGGGAAACCCTGTCTCCAAAAGACCAAAAAAAAAAAAAAAAAAAAGGGGGGTTTCGAGGCAGGATCAGTAGCTTGGGGTAGTGACAGAAATCTCGGCCCAGGAGGCAGGAGGCCCGGCCTCTCTGGTCAGGTTTTCCAGTAAGTCGTGGGGTGTCTCTGCGTCAGCCTTTCACGTAAAATTGGATGGTGATAAGAGCCCCTGTGTAACAGAGCAAGCAAAATGTAGCGCTGGATACACAGATTGTATCAGCCATGTTATAACATGGATGAGCTGTGACAACATTACGCCAAGTGAAATACACAATTACAACAGGACAGTTATCATATGACTCCACTTATGTGGGGCGCCTGGAACAGGTAGAAGCGTGGAGACAAAAGGTAGATTGGAGGCTCCCGAGGGCTGAGAGAGCAGGAAATAGAGGTCAGATTTGCTGAATAGGTGAGGAGTTCCTCTTTTCGGGTGGTGAAAAAGTTTTGGAAACAGAGGTAACATAGGATATTGTGAATATACTTACTGACACTAAATTATTTAAAATGGTTGAAATCACAAACTTCATATTATGTATATTTATTACCATGAAAAAACACGGGCTGGAGAGATGGTTCAGCGGTTAAGAGCACCGACTGCTCTTGCAGAGGACCCGGGTTTGATTCCCAGCACCCACATGGTGGCCAACAACCATCTGTAACTCTAGTTTCAAGGGGTCTGACACCCTCTTCTGACCTTCATTGCCTTTTTATGACATGGGTGCACCTACCTACATGCAAACAATACACTCATACACATAAATTAATGAACAAAATTTTTTTTTTTGGTCTTTTCCGAGACAGGGTCTCCCTGTAGCCCCAGCTGGCCTGGAACTCACTCTGTAGACCAGGCTGGCCTTGAACTCACAAAGATCTGCCTGCCTCTGCCTCCCAAGTGCTAGAATTAAAGGCGTGTGCCACCACGGCTGGGTGAACAAAATATTTTTAAAAGGAAAAAACAAGTAATTGTAGCTCAGTGGTAGATCATGTGTAAGCATGGGTGAGGCCTTGGATTCAGTCCCTAGCAGTGCAGAAACAATGGTGGGGGACAGGAAAGAAGTGAAAAAAGAGAGAACTAGACTGACTTTGAAAGAGAAGACACACGGGACTGGAGAGATGGCCTAGCGGTTAAGAGCGCCGACCGCTCTTGCAGAGGACCCGGGTTCGATCCCCAGCACCCACATGGCGGCCGAGAACCGTCTGAAACTCCAATTCCAGGAGAACTCCAGTTCCGGGGGAATCCGACACCCTCTTCTGACCTCCGCGGCATTGCACGACACGGGTGCACAAACCTGCATGCAGACAGTACATTGATACACATACAGAAATAAATAAAATTAAAAAAAAAATAAAAAAAAAAATGAAAGAGAAGACACTTGCTATGAGTTGTGGAATTTTTATAGCCATGAGGCTATAAATGTGTTACCAGGAAAAACCATAAGGTCACGACAACGACATCATCTCACAAGTCCTTCCCCGCTGTGGCGAATACTGTTGTTCTCCAGCCTCCTGGCCATCGTCCCCTACATGACACCACTCAGGACAAACTTCCAGCCCTGTGTTCTGCTCCCTCTGCACTTCTGCCTGCCCTTGGCTCTCCTGCTGCTCCTGGTTCAAATCCTGCCGCACCACAACTCGCCTTTTCTCTGTGGCCGCTGGTCAGGGACTGGACCTCCTCCTGTTTTTGTGCCTCTCCCTACCTACCACCTGCCAGACTTGTGTCTGTGACCAGAGGGAATCCAAATGGGCACTTTCAGGCTGTGAGCAACCATGGAGCGTTGTATTCTGTATCTCACTTGGCAAACATTCTAAACCTCTACTCACTATAACAATTGCACTTTTCCTTGTGACCCAGAACATAAACATGTGTAACACTTCATGAGATGCTGCTATATGTAATGTACTTTTTCAGATTGGCTCAGTTTTTTTAATTTTTTAATTTTAATTTTATTTATTTTCGTATGTGTATGAATGTACTATCTGCATGCAGGTTTGTGCACCCGTGTATGGATGTACTGTCTGCATGCAGGTTTGTGCACCTGTGTTGTGCAATGCCGCAGAGGTCAGAAGAGGGTGTCGGATTCCCCTGGAACTGGAGTTAAAGACGGTTTTCAGCCGCCATGTGGGTCCTGGGGAATCGAACCTGGGTCCTCTGCAAGAGCAGTCGGTGCTCTTAACCACTAGGTCATCTCTCCAGCCCTGGCTCAGTTTTTATAAATGCCATAGGTACATTGTTGGAGAAACTCATTAAAATAGCTAGAGCATGTCCACAATTAGCCGCCAGGGGGAGTTGGTATGTCAGTTCTCATTGAGGAGTAAACTGGGCTGGTGGGGTTAGAGGCAGACTCAGTAAATCCCTGGAATGTTAGGACACTCAGCTCTTTGATAAGTCCCCTTAGGGAGGGGCCCCCAGTGCTCACTCAGTTTATTCATTCAACAAACATCTACTTAGTTGATTTAGCTGTATAAATTTTTCCTGGCTTCATGTCCCCTGGGAGGAGGTTGCTCATTTAAATGTTTTGTTTTGTGCTACTTGTTTGCTGAGTACTTGGACCCTCTTCTTCCTGGAGAAGGGAAGAGTTTGTCTTTACCCCTTTTTTAAAACAACTACCCTTGGGAATCATGTCCAGCTGCCTTGAGACTTGCTGTAAGCCTTATACAGACTTACATCACCTGAGGAGTTCCACGCTGTCCCCTGTGCTAGGTATCTTCCTCTTTACTCAGCAAATGAGGCTGCCTCTGCTTGCCATTTTGATTCTTGGAAAGATGATGCCCTAGAAGAGAGTCCAAGAAGCTTACAGAGCCTGGTCCTGGAGATGAGGAACTCGTGCACAGAGAAGAAAAACTCATGGTCTCTAAGCCGACACACTGGGAAGTCTCTGCCTGCCCTGGGCTTGTTCCTGAAGCAGGTAGGAGAAGTTCTCTGCACTGGCTCAGGGTCGTTTCAGTGTTTATCTGCAGGGGAGACCACAAGCCATGCAGGGTTTCAGCCTTTCTCAGCACATGAGGTGTTTCAGCCTTCCTCAGTGCATGGAGGGATCACACCATAGAGGACTGGACTGCATTATTTTTAGTGCATCAGAAGGTTAACAGTTAACAGAATTCTTATCTTTATTACCTCTACCTGTTTCTAAAAGGCTGTTTCTCATGCTTGAAAATGATGCCTGTGGTATATGTTCCACCTTTGCAGTAGGAGCATGAGGAAGGTGGCGCAGCACTTAGAAGACATATGTTATTCGACATGGAGCAAAAAGGTTAAATGAGCCTTAAGCAAGAGGAATTCTTTTAGCTCCCATTGGCAATTGGTAAGGGTGTCCTCTCTGCCACCTTCACTACCCCAACCCTACACTCTATACCCCAACACCGTCCAACAAACGGAACCCTCAGACAAGGTTGGCTGAGGTCAGCTATCATGATTTAAGGGATGCCTGTCTGTCTCTTCCTAAAAACTGAGATAGATGTGCTTATTAAGACTACCTTAGAGGAATTTCATAGGCAAGAAATCAGAACCTATTTGGAGCCTTTTCTTATTGGCCGCAAGAAATAGCCATAGTTTTCAGTGAGAATAATCCCCAGCCAAGAACTGAGGGGACTCTGACATGACTTATATTAATCTAAAATTCTGTCATTTAGGAAACCAAAGGCTATGGCTGTCAGATTTCCCTGACCTTACTTAATGTTGTCCATTCCTCAATGAGAATGTGCTGGCAAAATCTAGTTCTTACCTCAGTGTGCCTCACCCCCAAATACAGGTAAAACTACTCCTAAGACTACACAAAAACATGCTTCTCTCAGTTCCGTCACCACTACCAGGGTTTCTATGTGGCTGCATTTCCTATCTTCCACTCCTATTCAGGCACCAGCTGCCTCCAATGGGGCTCCCTATAGTAGCAAACATGGTGTGATTGAGAACTTGTGTCAGATCTCCACTGTGGACAAATATCTGCAAATGCCAGTCAGTCTCAGGGGTAGACCAGATGTCCTCTCTCCACCCTTTCTCACAGGTACTTAAGTAGGTTAATAGAAGCATGTCTCTTGAGCAAACCTAGAGTCCTGCTGAACTGTTATTTGGGGGATGATCTATGTTAGATTTGTTTCATTCTGTGGCTCTAATCCTTTACTTCTTTCTAACCATAAACAGTTTCTCTCATTAAAGAATTTACTTCTCGCCGGGCATGGTGGCACACGCCTTTAATCCTACCACTTTGGGAGGCAGAGGGAGGCGGATCTTTGTGAGTTCAAAGCCAGCCTGGTCTACAGAGTAAGTTCCAGGACGACAGCTGGGACTACAGGGAGACCCTATCTCGAAAAGACCCCCCCCAAAAATTTAGTTTTCATTCTCCAAGAATTTGGGCTGATCCTGTAACTTGCTTGGGCAGTAGAAACCTCCAGAATCCTTATCCCTGTGTTTCTTGCATCTTTGGATGGCCATGAGAACACATGTGAGCTAGACATGTGATCTGTCTAGCTCAAGCCAGAACAAAGTTGAATCCTCTCAGCTGCCTGACGAGAGTCAGCCTTCGTCAGTGGCCAGTTGTGAGTCAGACTGGCCAAAGGTCAGGAAAGCCACCTCTGTGGCCACTCAGAGACACGAGCAAAGTACACTTACTGAGGTATGTCACCCAGGCTTTGGGGCCATTGGTTATATAACATTAATGTGGTCAAGTGTAATGGACAGACCCTTTATAGAGTTATTAGGAACAATTTTGTCTCCCAAATAAAGCAGGCTCCTGTACACTGGGCTTCTCTTGCATTGACCCAAGCTGAATATTTTCCATGGGTTTTATTTTTTAATATTTTATTTTATATGTATGAATGTGTTGCTTGCATGTATGTAAGTGCACCTGTGTCATGCAATACCTATGGAGGCCAGAAAAGGGTATCCAGTCCCTTGGAACTGGAGTTAGCCACCATGTGGGTGCTGGGATTTGAACCCAGGTCCTCTGGAGAGCATCCAATGTTCTTAACTACTGAGCCAACTCTCTAGCCCATTGGTTTTCAGCTCTACAGATGTGAAGCATGACTCTCTATATTTGCTTTTTCTAAATTTTATTTATTTTTATGTGTATGAGTGTACTGGCTGCATGTAGTTTTGTGCACCTGTGTCGTGCAATGCAGTGGAGGTCAGAAGAGGGTGTCAGATTCCCCTGGAACTGGAGTTAAAGACGGTTCTCAGCTGCCATGCTGGTGCTGGGGATCAAACCCAGGTCCTCTGCAAGAGCAGTTGGTGCTCTTAACTGCTAGGCCATCTCTCCAGCCCCGACTCCCTATATTTCCAATGATTTGGATAACACTCTTGCTACCTAGATAGGACAAGTCATTTGCACGGGTTAACATTCATCATTCTGGCAGGTAGAGCACCTTTCCATGCAATGGTTAGCATATGTATAGGTGGTTGAGTGGAGAAGGTTACTGGTGAGTAATGGCAATGTTTTGCCTTCCTGATTTTAATGTGGGTTAGAAGCACACATAAAAGCTGACAGGACATGTTCCTGAATCTAAGACCCCATGCTCTGGCAATTATAGAATTATTGTCCTCTGCTCTACCTATTAAAACATTTTATAAACTAGACATGGTTGAGCATACTTAAAATCCTAGGAGGCTGAAGCAGGAGGATTAGGATAAATTCAAGGCCAGCCTGTGATACATTGTGATCACCAAGTAGTCAGTCGGGGTTACATAGCAAGACCTCCCAAAAATCAAACAAATGTTCCATGTGGAGGCACACACCTTTAATCCCAGCACTCAGGAGGCAGAGGCAGGTGGATCTTTGTGAGTTCAAGGCCAGCCTGGTCTACATAGTGAGTTCCAGGACAGCTGGTGCTATAGGAAGACCCTGTCTCAAAAAGACTACACACACACACACACACACACAAATAAACAAACAACCCCTGCCAAAACACCCAACCAAACAAAATAAAAAACCAAAACCAAACAGATGAAAATCAATAAGACCAAAACAAAACAAGTAAAAAACACTATACAGACCAGGACTGATGGCTGAGCTTGTAAAACAGACACTGAGCTTCTGGGTATTTGATTGTTTTGGCCTTATGTCCTAACAGTGATTGAACGACGCATACTTCATTAATATTCTTTTGGTAATCAAGGCCACCCATCAATCAATCTCAGCAACTGTACCTCCTAGAAGCATCCTATTTCAGAGATTAATTTATGGATGGGAGGATGTAAACAAGCTGGCACCAGTTTCCCAACTGAACAGTGACTTCTTCTGTTTCTTTCTCATCTCACCTCAGTCTCTGACTCTAGAGTTGTGACATGCCCTGCCTGTAGTCTAGGGAGTATCACGAGTTGGCTCCTGGTCTTGAGAGCCGGGTGTCTCCCTCACAGAGGCCTCAGATGCTGGCATGCATGTCTAGAGTGGTCACTGTCCTGCAAGGACCATTGTGTATCTCTGCCCGGTGGCAGCTGCTGAGAGGACAGCTGTGCGGATCACTGAGCCTCCTCACTGGGGCTTCAGAGGAGACTGACTGGGCTCTAAAGAAGCATTCACCAGGGAGTGAGCTAACACGGACTCCGGAATGAGCATCAAGGAGGGGCCGTTCTAAGTGAATGTGTAGGTCATTTTTTTTTTTTCTTATAATACTGCTATGATTCAAGTCACGAGCTCTGAGCAAATTCTAAAATCCAATTCTGGATGAATACAGGATTTATAAACACAGAATATATTGTCTAAGTAAGTGGTAAAGAAAACATTTGTCATTAGGCAAAGACATCTTTGCAGTATTGTTTTTAAACTGGGAACAGAAATTCCACAGGGAACATTTTACCTATAAGGCTTAGTTTCTGAAATATACAAACAAGAACCCCAGCAGAGATGATAAACATAGACCCCCCCCCCCCCCGGGAGTTGTCTCAGACCCCAGGAGCTGTCAAACCCCCAGGGTCTTCTCAGACGGGCCATGAGGTAAGGGAAAGGTATACTTACAATGCACTTATCCTAGAAAAGCACTTCCCCAAGGGTGTCAAAATAAGTAGCAAGCATCTGGGAATGTGACAGAAATGCTCATTTCTGGCACTTACCCTAGAAAAAGCACTTCCCCAGGGCCCCCAGGAGTTTCAGACCCCCAGGGTCTTCTCAGACAGGCCATGAAGTAAGGGAAGGTATACTCACAATGCACTTATCCTAGAAAAGCACTTCCCCAAGGGTGTCAAAATAAGTAGCAAGCATCTGGGAATGTGACAGAAATGCTCATTTCTGGGCCTTTCCTAGACATTCTAAACTGGAATTTCTGGAGTTGGTTCACAAGCCCGCCGGGATTCATTCTATGCACACTAGAGCAGCAAAGTTCAAAGATATAATCTCTCCCCAGGGTACACAGAAAATGTTTTTTCTTTCAACAAAAGGCTTTGTCTTGCAGCCTGAGGCAGCCATTGCACATAGTTAGTAGGTGATCTCTCTGTGTGGCTAGGAGGATACTGGTGTCTCTCACTTTTAGGATTAATAAAACAGTCATTCAGACTTTCTGGTGCTATGTCTATTAGGGAGTCCTCAGTGACAGTTTCTTTGTCCATATCAACTAAGTGATTTGGTAACACCAGTTCATTTCCAGGAACCAGCTTCTAGATTAATCAGGAATACTTATAATAACAGAACCCTCCCAAATCTCCCTGACATAATATGACGTACAGGTTGTCCAGGGAACTGCACACCCCCCCACACACACTCAGGGTTGATGCTGACGGGACATCCATTTCAGGACGTACATTCATGATCACCACACCAGGATGTGGTACACTCCATGTCTTTACAATGGCCTTTAAAAAATTACTATTTTTATTTTATGTGTATGAGTGTATTGCTTGCATGGATGTAAGTATATCAGTCGTGCAAAGCCCACAGAGGGCAAAAGAAAGCATCAGATCTCCTGGAACTGGAGTTATGCATGGTTGTTATTTACCATGTGAGTGCTGGGAACAGAACCTGGGTCCTCTGCAAGAACAGCCAGTGCTCTAACTGCTGAGCCATCTCTACAGCCCCTATAGTGGCTTTTAAAGCTTCCATCTGGAATTGACACATCCCTTCCACTGATGTTTCATTGGCAAAGGACATCACAAGGGCACGTTTCACTTTGGAATCCGACAGAAAGTACACCCTATTCTGCTCCATCCACATAAGTCACTGGAGTATCAGAGCAGCCCTGCTGGATGGAATCTGAATTGTGGGTAACCCCTGGTGAGCAAAGTGGTGCAAAGAATGACAGGGGGTCGAGAACTTCAGGTTTATGGGCACTCATTACTTCTTTGTTCCCTCCCAGCTGGCTTTCAGATCTAACACCCACAACCCAGCACCAGATCTTTTTCCGGGCGTGGTGGCACATGCCGTTAATCCTAGCACTCGGAAGGCAGAGGCAGGTGGATCTCTGTGAGTTCAAGGCCGGCCTGGTCTACAGAGTGAGCTCCAGGCCAGCTGGGACTTAAAGGGAGACCCTGTCTTAAAAAAAAAAAAAGCCTGTCATTAATAGCCATGCGGAAAGCACACACTTTGAGACAGCATGAGACCTGATGACGCCAATAAGACACTACAGCTGCCACCCAGCTGGGAAGTGACCATCACAAGGAGCACAGTGCCACCTATCAGCTCCTTCCCAGTCCTCCACCCCCCCAGGCATCTCCTCCCCACTGGCCAACTCTCCCAGACTTTTGACACCCTTGAACTATTTTTTTTTCTATTCATTCATTCAATTAGTATTCGCCAGCCAGGCACTAGCACTTCTCAGTCCTGCAGACTGTTACAAACCCAGGCACAGAAGCTGGCCCTACTAGCTGTCCTGTCAGAGACAGGCTTTTCTGGAAAGTGCTACTTTAGACAGGATTGTGGGGGGGGTGAGTTCTCCCAGTTCTTGGGGACTCAGCCTAGTTGTGGATATTGTCTTTATTACCTGTTTGTTTACTAACATCCACTATTGCCTAACAGAGCAGATGTTTCTGCTGCTTGCTCAACACATGAGGAGTAAGTGGCCCTCCCAGCTGGCTCTCTGTCTTCCGTTGTGTTGAGCCACCTTGGATGGCTGGCAGAAAGAGTGGGCCTCCTGCCCATCCATGTCAGGTGTTTATTTTTCCCTTCAGCTCTCCTGCTTCTCCTTCCGGGTGGCTCAAGGGCCAGGTAAACGGGTTCCTTCTGAGACGGAGCATGGGTAGCAAGTGCAAGACTTCTTGTAGCTTAAACACTGGATGGGAGTATTTCTTATGCAGATTCTGGGGTCTGAAAATGAAGGGCAGACTTCCCACGGACTTAATGGAGAGACATGGGGGAGCTGGGTTTCTAAAATGTGAATTATTCCCCCGAAGTCCTCTAACTCCTTAAGTCCAGGAATCTGCTTCATTTACAAGCAGCTCAGGTGTTTTTCAATGGCAGCTGAGTCCACCCTGAGAATTCTTTACCAAACAGCAGACACTCTACTTAGATGTTTTTGCAAAGAAGAAAACAAGGAAAAAAAAAAGAAGAAAACCAGGGTGGGAAGAGCTGTATCAAAACAGGAAACATTGTATGCTCCTTGGTGTTGGGAGCCCATCCTTGCCTGTGGGAGACAGCTTAATTTCATGTGGTTGTTTGTCCATATTCAAGGGCATTTCTCAGTCTGGGGGTGGGAGGACATGGACGATGACAAGAACATGGATGGATGATGATGGCTGGATAGATGACAATTTCTGTGTCTCTTGGGCTGTCATTTCTAGAGGTCCAGGAATCGTGATTGCGATCATACTATCTCATGCTCTGGGGACGAAAAGCGTGGGTGACTCAGTTCATATGTGACAGCGGCTGAGTGGGCAAGCAGACTGCTCTCAGTATGTTTTCCCAATTTAATCTTCTCCTTTCCCACTTCCTCATGGAGCTGGACTGTGGCTGCTCAGAGAGGCCATGAACCATTTCTTTGGCTCTGAAATCATGACAATTTTCCATTTTCTAATTTTTTTTTTTAAGTCCTGGTTCTTAACCGGAAACGTTTCTATTCTACATTCAGCGTAGGGAAATTACTAATCACATGTTTACTCTGCTCTTGTTCAGCATGGCTGTAATTTAGAAGCCAGCTGATTATAAAAATATATCTAAAGTGCATTTTGTGGAAGACTGTTACCACAAAAGGATGTGGCTGAACCCTTGGCCATGGTGCTCCAAACTTGCCCAGGCCCCAGCTCTCTCTCTCACTGGAGTCACCAGTGATGTGTGCTTCAGGCAGCTTGTGAAAGATAAGGTCAGCTGGTATCCTGATATGCACCCTGGACTTAAGGAATCAGAGATCCCAGAAGAAAGCAGGACATTGCATTTTCTTTTTTTTTTTTTTTTTTTTTTAGACAGAGAGAGAACATTGCATTTTCTTTTTTTTTTTTTTTTTTTTTTAATTTTATCTTTTTCTGTATGTGTATGAAATATACATGATTACTAGTTCATTTTGCATGCAAAGTGTTTCGATTGCCACGCGGTGTTAGTTGCATAAAAATTACGCAACCTGCTGATGGGCAGTAATTGAGAGCAGGTGTCGGATTCCTCCTTGAAAACACTGGAGTTTCTCTGGTAATTGGCAAGTTTTCCGATACGGTTTCTCCGGCCGCGGGCTATGTTGTACTGTGTGCTGATCTTTCTGAACTCTCCGTTTTTTGGTTTCTTCTTTGTATTATGAGCAGTCTCCATGGTCGTCTTATCATTAAACCGCTTAGGCCAACTTCCAGCCCGACATTGCATTTTCTACCAGCTCCCCCGCCCCAATAACTTCTCTCTGCAATATTAAAGGAAAGCTTATGTAAAAACACCAGCGAAAACAAGATTTGCTAATTCTTTTTTTTTAAAAGAAATTTATTTTTTATGTGTAGATTGAATTGTACCGTCTCTGTAGGTTTGTGCATCGTGTCATGCAATGCTGCATGAACGGCTCAGAAGATTGGGCGTTGGATTCCCCTGGAACTGGAGCTAAAGACGGAGTATCTCAGCCGCCAGCAATGTGGGGGCGGGAACGAACCGGGTCCCTGAAAGAGCAGTTGGGTGCTCTTAACACTAGGCCATCTCTCCACCCTCAAAGGATCCACTTTCTATTGCCCACGGCTTCCCCACGAACAGAGCCACCGGGAGTTTAAACAAAGAGCCGTGGGTTCATCATGATCACTTATTTTCCTCTGAGGGAACTAGTTTTTTTCCTATCTGCAAGGCTTCTTCACGTGTGCAATTTATAGTTCAGTATGATATACCAGAGATAAAGATTATTCTCATCGGGTAGGTGGTTTGCACGTCCGTTAAGCCTAGCAGTGTGGGAGGCAAGTCAGCAGATTCTCTGTGAGTTCCAGGCCAGTTGATACTACAATATGGAGCTCCAGGCCAGCTCGGACTAACAGGAAGCCCGTGTCCTCCAAAAAGACAAAAAAAAAAAAAAAGGTTCTCAGCGTATTAACAGTTTATAGTAAGGGTTTCGATATTTTGCATATTGAGGGACTTGTGCCAATACCGTGTCCAAGGTAGATTTCTCCAGAAGCAAAACCTCCCGGTAAGGTCAGAGGCTGTTATCGCAGTAATAGGAGCTGACAAGTTGTCAGTTTCACTTTCTTCACATTGAGGTCTCCAAGTACCCACTGTGCTATTCCTGTTGTCTTAGGGTGGACTCCAGCCCTCAGCTGCTCTATTTCTAGGGCAAAGGCTTCTGGGAAATTGCTCTTGGTCATTAAGAATTGGGCTTCCTCTTCATGGGCTTAAAATAAAGCTGGGTTTCGTCTCCCTCAGCTTGCTCGCCTTAACAGGCCCTCTGCCTCTACAGGCCCCTTTTCACAAAGTCCCTTGCCCAAAGCCGGAGGCTTCCTGTGCTAACACAACAGCTTAAACCAATGGGGTTAACCTATGGAGTACTTGTGCTATACAGTGTGTGGAGATCCCAAGATAAAAAATATACCAAGTGCCCAGTGTTATGAGAGCAAACACGGCCCAGGAGAGCATGCCTTACGCAGAGGTTAAATACACTGTGTAAGACTTCACTCAAAGATAAAATAAGCACTTGTTTTTATCAGAGCACGGGAGATCGTTTCATTTTCCATTTATTTACAATATTTATTTTGGCTTTTTTTTTTTGGGGGGGGGACTAGGAGCAGGCATTGTTACATAGTAGCAAATATTCTAATCACTGCTCTAAGCCTCCGCCCAGCCTCCCCTCCAGCAACCCCCTCCCCTACTGTATTAGTACTGTTTCTTTCTCAAAAAGAACAAAGACAATCTTGAGGACGACAAACAACTAAGAAATGGCTCTCTTTACTCAAAAGGCATTTTGGTCCATTAGGGGGTAGAAGAATCCCAGAGCCACTACCCCTTACAAGCTCTGCGCCTACGGCTTTAATTGTGAATTATTCTTGTCACGACCAATTTCTTTGCAGACCAGGTTCTAGAGGATGGAAAGAACAAAGCCTAGAGTCCCCAGGTCTGATCTGACCTAATTATCACAGGTTCATGTGACAATCCGACCGTTTCTCCCCTTGTCCCATGCGCGACCCATGCCTGGGCTGGAGTGTCAGATCGGCCCGCACCCGTGCCAGACCAACCTCCGAACACCACTCTACCACTACTTTCAATACTATCCCCACACCCCTCCTCTTCCTCTAAACAATTACACATTTACAAGTCTCACGGTGGTCTAGCTTCCTTCTTCAGCCTCAGTCCCAGTAGGCTAAGCTGCTAACTGTTTAGCTACACTCCGAATTAGTCCAGGACTAACATTCAGGCATCCAAGGAGAATCAACTCAGGGGCTCCCTGAAGGTTAACCTGAGCGATAGCAGTGTGTACAAGGCCTTAACTTTCAGCTTTGTGTTGTATAGCCCAGGGATGTGGAACCTGTGTCACAGAGTCAAGCACTCTCAGATCTGTCCCTTGGGAGCCTGAGACCAGTAGACAGCCCATTTGTTTTCCTTGTCCAATCCATCCATCAGCATTTGTGGCCAACTGCGTAAGTCAACAGAGCCAGGCCACAGCTGTCAGAGAGGAAGCAGGGACAATCTGAAAGGCTCAAGACTGAAATTTAATAATTTGAAAATATGGCAAGAGTCTAAGGCACTTCAAACATTTAAATACATATACCGGACCAAAGCAAATGTGACATGATGTAAAGGAATCCATAAATACACAGGGAACCATACTTGGTTTCTCTAGAGGCGAATATAAGAGCCCATCCTCTAACATAATGCATGTTTAATATGATACAGGGACAGAGTTATTGCAATTGTTAAAAAATGTGGTAATGTTACATGTAGTTCTTCATGTACTTTACCTATGGAATACAAAGTTGAAAATACTGTGTCCAATATTAATATAGAAGTCTTTTATATAGAAAGGCCTTACATATAATACATTCCACCCAGGAAATAAACCTTACTAAAATATTTTGTAAGTTTATATAGTTTCAGAGTTCCATCTTCTGAGCCGGTGGTGTGGTGGCTGCACACGCCTAATTCCTAGCACTTGGGAGCAAAAAAAAAAAAAAAGAAGATCGACTATGATTCAAGGCCATCCTGGTCTACAGTGTAGTTCCAGGAAGCTACAGGGAGACTCCTCGAAAAAACCAAAAAAAAAAAAAATAAAGAGTTTCCATCTTCCTATTTCTAAAACAAGGAGACTATTAAGCCTGGGCCCACGAGAGATAGGGCATCAAAGTCTCTTCAAATGTCTATATTTTTATAAAAGACCACAAGAGAATATTAACGAAAATCCATCCTGAGATTGAATTCTAACTGGATAAGGACTTCTCATGCTTCCACTTATATATAGAAGCATAAATATTTGGTGGACAAAAATCAAAACCGACCATCCCAAGTTGAACCTGACCGTCTTGTTTGTGTTGTTAGAGTGGCACCAGTGAGGCCAAGACTACCATTTCCTACCACTGCTTATAACGGAGCAACTAGCAGCCACATAGCTGAGGTTTCAAGCCCATAACGAGAAAGCAGAGGGCGAAGGTCTGTGTGCAGCTCAGCCACTTTGCCCACCTACTCTGCTTCCCTTGCAAAGGGTGTCCAGCATGCAGCCTGTGCCTTTATACTTTCATGTGCTGCTCAGCTCAGGCACAGTCCGTAAACATTCAGTTTCTTCACCCCCAACAAGAACAAGTAGCAGCTTTCATGGTGGACATACGTAGGAGAGCTGTCTGTCTACAAGTCAGTCAAAAGGAACTTCTGTGGGTGGACCAGGAGACGTTTTTTCCAAGCCTGGGAGTTACCCTGGAGACAGGAAAAGGGGAAAGAAACTAGGCAGTTGTAGTTACAGAGTAGGTAGTGCCAGTATGTACCCTGTGACCTCGGGCAGATGTCTTGCCCTGGGACACTGCTCTCATCGCAGTCTACAAACCTTGGGTTGTTAATCACCAGGAACTTTGAGCTCTGAACCAAGACATGCGAGCAGAAGTGTCTTACCCCACGTACAGCCTTGGCTCCAAGGCCAGCTGGATTTAGCAGGACTTGTCCAGCTGTCCCAGCAATTCAACTGCCTCACCTCTACTCACAGTCATAACTCTGAGACCCATGATGCTGCACTATTGGCCAAACTTTAGACATAACCACCATGCCATGGAGGGGCTGGCACGCCGCATGCGTGCTTAATGAGTCGCCGAACCACTCTTGCAGACTGACCCGGGTTCATATCCCGCATAGCACCCACATGTTGGTTCGGCCTGACGAGCACGTCTTCCGAATACTCCAGATGGTCCAGTGAGAAACTCCATGTTTCCAGGGGAGGGTCCAATGCCCTCTTCTGACCTTTCGCTGGCCATTGCACGTCATGGGTGCACAGACTTGGCATGCAGGGACAATACCATTCATACCACAGACCGGATATAATAAAATTAAAATATTATATATATATAAAAAATAAAAACTATACTGCCAGAAACACCAGTTGCACACTGTAGACTAGAAGCCCAAGCCTTGTGCATGAGTGTAGATCATTATAGCAAGGAATGAAATGTCCTCATGAACTACCTCCTGCCCTCCAAGTCCGAAAGCACACTGATATCCAGCTTTTGCCTGGCCATTCAGCATGGGCGGGAAACTGATGACATACTAAAGATTCTTAGGCTAACAGTCTTCATTTTCAGTCAATATAAACCCTTGTGTCCTGTCATTATTCCCCCAACGGAAAGGGTGGCGCCTGCCAAGCCTGGCGGATTTCACCCTGTTTCGTGAAAAGACGGAATGTTACGGACTCAACCGGAGACTGGGCTTTGGCGAAGTTGACATGGGCATACAGAAGAACGGCAATGTCTTTGTGTCCTGCTTCCAGGGCTATGGAGAGCGCAGTGCTGCCATCCTGAAAACGACATGGAAAGAACAGGCTTGGCTGAGTCTCTCGAATCTCAACAAAGCCAGAAGGTAACAAAACTGATAAAGTCCCCTAAACCTAGTCACCTGTTCAGTCCTACAGGAAACATTTCTGGATCTTAAGTGATAGGGCCCAAGGATATAGAGATGAAAGAGGACTGCCCGTGCCACAGGAAACCAAGCCTAAGCACCAAAGACCACCGCTCCACTTGTTTGGTCTTTGCCTATCAGAGATGGCACAGAGGTCTGTACACTAGGATCCTCACACTAGAGGTTGTCTCCAATCTCCTAGCCAACTATTCTGCCTTCCAAAAGGGGCAGCAAGAAAAGGAGGGTATAGAAACCTTAGCTTCCTGTCTTCTTACAATCACAAGATGAACCAGTTGATATGTTCTGTAGTGTGGGATGGGAATGGCCTTGCCTCAGGGCAGGAAGCTGTGACCCCAAAGCCTATGTCCATACTACCTTTGACCAGCGTGTACATGCCACACGCAAGCATGCCATCCTAGAAGCTTGCATGCGTGAATCTTACGGAAATGCCAGGGGAAACACTGCATATGGGAAAGAGATATTTTTAGCTAATTGTTTGATTTTTATTAAATTGCAGGGCCTGAGGCAGATAAGAAGGAACATCAAGGCAAAGAACAGCACAGCTTATTTCTTGTCTAGTCTCAAAGTAAGGACTCTCCTTGGGTCACATGCACTAGGAGGTGATTCTCATTGGTCTGAGTATTAGTATTCTTCCCGCCTATGCTGAGAACCTTGGGAGTTGCTTTCCTTCTGTGGGTCAAGTGGGTGCTCTCCTACTCCTGTACGTTAAAGAGGGTTATCAGCTGGGCAGCCNGAATGTACTGTCTGCATGCAGGTCTGTGCACCCGTGTCGTGCAATGCCGCGGAGGTCAGAAGAGGGTCTCGGATTCCCCTGGAACTGGAGTTCTCCTGGAATTGGAGTTTCAGACGGTTCTCGGCCGCCATGTGGGTGCTGGGGATCGAACCCGGGTCCTCTGTAAGAGCAGTCGGTGCTCTTAACCGCTAGGCCATCTCTCCAGCCCGACATTGCATTTTCTACCAGCTCCCCCGCCCCAATAAATTCTCATCATGCTATAAAGGAAAGCTTATGTAAAACACCAGGAAAACAAAGATATTTCTTTTTTAAAAAAATTTATTTTTTTATGTGTATGAATGTACCGTCTGCGTGTAGGTTTGTGCATCCGTGTCATGCAATGCCGCAGAGGTCAGAAGAGGGCGTTGGATTCCCCTGGAACTGGAGCTAAAGACGGTTCTCAGCCGCCTCATGTGGGTGCTGGGGATCGAACCCGGGTCCTCTGAAAGAGCAGTCGGTGCTCTTAACCACTAGGCCATCTCTCCAGCCCCAAAGATATTTCTATTTGCACCAGGCTTCCCCAGAAAAGAGCCACCGGGATTTAAACAAAGGCCGTGGGTTCATTGATCATTATTTCCTCTGAGGGAAAATAGTTTTTTCCTATCTGCAAGGATTCTCACGTGTCTGCAATTTATTTCAGTATTATATAGCCAGGAATAAAATTATTCTCATCTGGGTATGGTGGTGCACGTCTTTAATCCTAGCAGTTGGGAGGCAGAGTCAGGCAGATCTCTGTGAGTTCCAGGCCAGTCTGATCTACATATGGAGCTCCAGGCCAGCCGGGACTAAAGGAAGACCCTGTCTCAAAAAGACAAAAAAAAAAAAAGTTCTCAGCGTATTAACAGTTTATAGGTAAGGGTTCGATATTTTGCATATTGAGGGACTTGTGCCAATACCGTGTCCAAGGTAGATTTCTCCAGAAGCAAAACCTCCCGGTAAGGTCAGAGGCTGTTATCGCAGTAATAGGAGCTGACAAGTTGTCAGTTTCACTTTCTTCACATTGAGGTCTCCAAGTACCCACTGTGCTATTCCTGTTGTCTTAGGGTGGACTCCAGCCCTCAGCTGCTCTATTTCTAGGGCAAAGGCTTCTGGGAAATTGGCTCTTGGTCATTAAGATTGGGCTTCCTCTTCATGGGCTAAAATAAAGCTGGTGTTTCTTCCCTCAGGCTGCCCTTACAGCCCTCTGCCCTTACAGGCCTCCTTTCACAAGTCCCTTCCCAAAGCCGAGGCTCTGTCAACCACAGCTTTACCAATGGGGGTAATCCGGCTTGTGTATACAGTGTGTGGAGATCCCAAGATAAAAAATATACCAAGTGCCCAGTGTTATGAGAGCAAACACGGCCCAGGAGAGCATGCCTTACGCAGAGGTTAAATACACTGTGTAAGACTTCACTCAAAGATAAAATAAGCACTTGTTTTTATCAGAGCACGGGAGATCGTTTCATTTTCCCATTTATTTACAATATTTTTTCAGGCTTTTTTTTTGGGGGGGGGGACTGAAGCAGGGCCTTGTACATGATAGGCAAATATTCTAACACTGCTCTAACCCTCCAGCCTCCCCCCAGCAACCCCCCCCCTACTGTATTAGTCTTTTCTTTCTCAAAAAGAACAAAGACAATCTTGAGGACGACAAACAACTAAGAAATGGCTCTCTTTACTCAAAAGGCATTTTGGTCCATTAGGGGGTAGAAGAATCCCAGAGCCACTTCCCCTTACAAGCTCTGCTCCTCTGCTTTAATTTAATTTATTGTACCCATTTCTGCAGAGCCGTTCTGGGATGGAAAGAACAGCCTAGGAGTCCAGGTCTGTCTGACCTAATTTTCACAGTTCATGGAAAAAGACAGTTTCCTGTCCCAGAGGCCCCATGCCTGGTGTGGAGAGAGGCCAGCTATCCCAGGCCGACCCCAACCTCTACCACTACTTTCATAGCTACCCCAGCATCTTCTCTAAAAATTACAATTTAAAAAAGTCGGTCTAGCTTCCTTTCTTCAGCCAGTCAGTGGTAGCTGTGGCCCGAATTAGTCCAGGACTAACATTCAGGCATCCAAGGAGAATCAACTCAGGGGCTCCCTGAAGGTTAACCTGAGCGATAGCAGTGTGTACAAGGCCTTAACTTTCAGCTTTGTGTTGTATAGCCCAGGGATGTGGAACCTGTGTCACAGAGTCAAGCACTCTCAGATCTGTCCCTTGGGAGCCTGAGACCAGTAGACAGCCCATTTGTTTTCCTTGTCCAATCCATCCATCAGCATTTGTGGCCACTGCTGTAAGTCAACAGAGCCAGGCACACAGCTGTCAGAGATGAAGCAGGGACACGTGAAAGAGCTCAATGAAATTTTATTTTGAAAATATGGCAAGAGTCTAAGGCACTTCAAACATTTAAATACATATACCGGACCAAAGCAAATGTGACATGATGTAAAGGAATCCATAAATACACAGGGAACCATACTTGGTTTCTCTAGAGGCGAATATAGAGCCCACTCCTCTAACATAATTCAATGTTTATTATTAGATACAGACAGAGTTGTGCAATTGTTAAAAATGTGGTAATGTTACATGTAGTTCTTCATGACTTTACTATGGAATACAAAAGTTGAAAATACTGTGTCAATTTCATATAGAAGTCTTTTATATAAAAGGCTATATAATACATCCACCCAGATAAACCAACTGAAAATATTTTGTGTAAGTTTATATAGTTTAAGAGTTCCATCTTCTGAGCCGGTGTGGTGGCGCACGCCTTTAATTCTAGCACTTGGGAGGCAGAGGCAGTCGGATCTTTGTGAGTTCAAGGCCAGCCTGGTCTACAGAGTGAGTTCCAGGACAGCTGGGGCTACAGGGAGACCCTGTCTCGAAAAGACCAAAAAAAAAAAAAAGAGTTCCATCTTCCATTTTCTAAAACAGAGACTATTAGCCTGGGGCCCACAGAGCTGAGGATCAAAGTCATCTCAAATGTCTTATTTTAAAAAGACAAAAGAGAAATTAACAAAATCATCCTGGAATTGAATACTGGAAGGGCTTCTCAATGCTTCCACATTTAGTAAGAATAAATATTTGTGGAAAAAAATCAAAACTACCATCCCAAGGTGAACCTGACGCTTGTTTGTGTTGTAGAAGTGGCCCAGTGAGGCCAAGACTACCATTTCCTACCACTGCTTATAACGGAGCCAACTAGCAGCCACAGAGCTGGGTTCAAGCCCTACAGAAAGCAGAGGGCGAGGTCTGTGTGCAGCTCAGCCACTTCCCACCTACTCTGCTTCCCTTGCAAAGGTGTCAGCATGCAGCCTGTGCCTTTATACTTTCATGTGCTGCTCAGCTCAGGCACAGTCCGTAAACATTCAGTTTCTGTCACCCCCAACAAGAACAAGTAGCAGCTTCATGGTGGCACATACGTAGAGAGCTGTCTGTACATAGTCAGTCAAAGGAACTTCTGTGGGTGGGACCAGGAGACGTTTTTCTTCCAAGCCTGGGAGTACCCTGGAGACCAGGAAAAGGGGAAAGTAGCAGTTAGTAAGTGACGTCAGGCAGATGTGTACCCTGTGACCTCGGGCAGATGTCTGCCCTGGGACACTGGTTCATCGCAGCTGACAAACACTTGTGTGTCAGAGCCAGGAGAGCTCTGACCAAGAATGCGAGACAGATGTCTACCCACGACAGGCCTGGCTCCAAGGCCAGCTGGATTTAGCAGGACTTGTCCAGCTGTCCCAGCAATTCAGCCTCCCACTCACAGTAAACTCTGAGACCATGAGCTGCCTATGGCCAACTTTAGAAACACTGCCAGGGGGGCTGGAGCGATGGTCTAGCGGTTAAGAGTGCCGACCACTCTTGCAGAGGACCCGGGTTCAATCCCCAGCACCCACATGGCGGCCGAGAGCCGTCTGAAACTCCAATTCCAGGAGAACTCCAGTTCCAGGGGAGTCCAATGCCCTCTTCTGACCTTCGCGGCATTGCACGTCATGGGTGCACAGACTTGCATGCAGACAATACATTCATACACATACGGATATAAATAAAATTAAAATATATATATATATAAAAAAAAAAACACTGCCAGGAACACAGTGACATGTAACTATAAGCCCAGCCTGTGCTGTGTAGATCATTATACAAGGAATGAAATGCTCCTCATGACAGCCTCTGCCCTCCCAAGGATAAGCATGATCCAGCTTTGCCTGGCCTTCAGCATGGGGGGAAATGATGACATCTAAAGTTCTAGGCTAACAGCTTCATTTTCAGTCAATATAAAACCCTTGTGTCCTGTCAATTCCCCCAAGGAAGGGGGCCTGCCAAGCCTGGCGGATTTCACCCTGTTCGAAAAGACTGAATGTTCACACTAACCGGAGACTGGGCTTTGGCGAAGTTGACATGGGCATACAGAAGAACGGCAATGTCTTTGTGTCCTGCTTCCAGGGCTATGGAGAGCGCAGTGCTGCCATCCTGAAAACGACATGGAAAGAACAGGCTTGGCTGAGTCTCTCGAATCTCAACAAAGCCAGAAGGTAACAAAACTGATAAAGTCCCCTAAACCTAGTCACCTGTTCAGTCCTACAGGAAACATTTCTGGATCTTAAGTGATAGGGCCCAAGGATATAGAGATGAAAGAGGACTGCCCGTGCCACAGGAAACCAAGCCTAAGCACCAAAGACCACCGCTCCACTTGTTTGGTCTTTGCCTATCAGAGATGGCACAGAGGTCTGTACACTAGGATCCTCACACTAGAGGTTGTCTCCAATCTCCTAGCCAACTATTCTGCCTTCCAAAAGGGGCAGCAAGAAAAGGAGGGTATAGAAACCTTAGCTTCCTGTCTTCTTACAATCACAAATGACCAGGTGAGTACTGTGGTGGGTGGGAATGGCCTTGCCTCAGGGCAAGGAAGCTGTGACCCCAAAGCCTATAGTCCCTCTACCTGCAGGTTACATCCACACGCAAGCATGCCATCCTAGAAGCTTGCATGCGTGAATCTTACGGAAATGCCAGGGGAAACACTGCATATGGGAAAGAGATATTTTTAGCTAATTGTTTGATTTTTATTAAATTGCAGGGCCTGAGGCAGATAAGAAGGAACATCAAGGCAAAGAACAGCACAGCTTATTTCTTGTCTAGTCTCAAAGTAAGGACTCTCCTTGGGTCACATGCACTAGGAGGTGATTCTCATTGGTCTGAGTATTAGTATTCTTCCCGCCTATGCTGAGAACCTTGGGAGTTGCTTTCCTTCTGTGGGTCAAGTGGGTGCTCTCCTACTCCTGTACGTTAAAGAGGGTTATCAGCTGGGCAGCCAGGACTTCTGGAGGTCCCGTATCTGTACGGACTCTTATTACCTGTTTTCAGCAGGAGGGAAAAGCAAGGAAAACCCCCAAATGCATGGAACACAGACCGTTCTAGATGAATGGTAACTTAGAAACTCTCGCTCCCTGGGGGAAGGGAAGGGAGTCCAGTGTTCTCCTGAGGGAGGGTGGTGCCCTTCTACACAGTGAAAGCCTCAGTGCTTCGCTTGCTGGCATGGGATCTAGAATTTATGACAAAGGAGGATGTTTTCCCTCTAACTTTTTGGTGTTAAGAGCTGAAGGAAGCTCTGGCTCAAACCTGTGTTCTGGTGAGACAACCTTTCAAATCCAGAGCCCATCCTGACCTCTGTGACCTTCAGCCTGTTTCTTAGCCCAAGAGCCAGTCCTGTGCTTTCCAGCTGTGAGGGATGTCCCTTGGACTGTGTGCCTTGCTTCAGAATGCTTCCCACTCCAGGTTTATCTGGTAGTGGGACAGACAGGGAGATGGCAGAAGACTAGTTCCGTGATGCCGGGAACTGACTGTGCAGAAGTGGAACATGTGCTTAGAACAGGCAGCTCTTTTGGGCTTCTTGGCTTATGTGTCACAGGATGTTTATTTGCTTTGATGGGTCATCCTGGATCACCTGATGTCACTTCATTTGAGCTGTTAAGTGTTCTATCCAAGACAAAAAAAGCTAGTTTGGGCCACAGATGACCCCAGCTCCCCCTGACAGACTGCTCCGGTGCTGCTCCACTGAACTTGACTCTATAGTGCAGATCTGTTCCCTTTTGGAGCTGGTTCTCACTGCGTTCAAAGATCGCCATCTTGATTTTACGAATTTTGGGGTGAGGTCTATTTATCTTTCTCCTTCTGCCTAAGGCAGTGTCAGACTGTCCATGGTAAATGCTGCCAAGCTGGGCTGAAAAGAAGAGAGGCCCGGGTACAAACACCAGTCCACCAGGACAGGAAGGAGGGGGTCCACCCCGCCCCGGCTCAAGGCCCAGTGACATGCTCACATTGTCCTCCAGGTGGCCGTTGCAACCGGGCTGGGCCAGCAGCAACTTGACAATCTCCACATGTCCATGCTCGCTGGCACACATCAGGGCAGTGGAACCCTCGTCGTCCTGGATGTTGACCTCAGCCCCACAGGCCAGCAGGCCCTTCACCATGTCTGTCCGCCCATGACTGACTGCCAGCATGAGGGCCGTCTGTCCTGCCTGGAAGAAATGACGGTTGGCTTCAAAAGTACAGCCTGGAAGTAGGCAGTGGGGTTAGCCTGGAAGCACAGGGGCTGGGAGGTAAGGAAGAGCACACAGTAAGGAGTCAGGTTTTAGCTTTGAGGATGTTTTAGTGTAGCTAGGAACTTGAAAGTTCTGAAGAGCTTTAAGGTCAAGGTCTGAACATGTCCAGGTTTGGAACTCTGTCTCTGTCATAAAGCCAGGACAGCAAAGTGGTTGGGAGTGAATAGGCAACGAGTGTATTATGGGATCCCATATAGGTAACAGGCAGCTTTGCAGTTTTCTTGCAAACTGCCCGTAGAAGCCAGGCCAGGTGACGTAGGGTGAGGTTTCCCATCCCATGGGGCTTGAGCAGTGTGCAGACTGCAGTTGGCAGTGAGCCTACAGGGCTGCTCTGTCAGCCTGCTCACAACAGGTCTGTCTGCAGCTATTGGCTGGAGCAGAGGTGGCAAGTGCAGAAAGCAAGCCACTGACCTGACTGGCCTTGGCATTCACGTCTCCACAGCCAAAGAGCTCTTCCACAACCTGCATGTCCTTCTCTGCCTCCGCCGCTGCCAGTGCTGCCAGCATGATGGGGGTGTACCCCGCCTTGTTCTGGTGGTCGACATTACACACGGCTACAAGAAAATTCGGGATCTCTTTAGGGAGGGCCATCTAGCAGCGGCTGGAGATACAGTGTTGAAAGAGCCCCAAGAAACAAAGAGAAGTGCTCTGGGACTGAGAGTGACGTGGAAAGAAGTAAGAAATGTTTCTGTGGGGCTGGAGAGATGGCCTAGCAGTTAAGAGTGCTGACTGCTCTTGCAGAGGACCCGGGTTCACTTCCCAGCACCCACATGGCGGCTGAGAACCGTCTTTGACTCCAGTTCCAAGGGAATCTGCCACCCTCTTCTGACCTCCGTGGCATTGCACGACACGGGTGCACAGACCTGCATGCAGACAGTACATTCATACACATAAAAGAAATAAAAAAATGTTTTCGTGTCAAACAATGTTTCCACCATATCAGAGGGCTGACAGAAGCAGAAATGAAAGAAAGCTACTACTGTGTGTCCTGCCTGCAACTCAGGGTTGAGCTGCAATAGTTCGGAAAGCCGTGAGGTGGTTCTCAGTGTGCTTGCTCTGACATGAGCTCTAGACATGCAGATATTTACAACTCACCATTCTGGGATAAAAGACTGGGGAATTACAAATAAAAGGAGAGTTTGCCAAGGCCGAGCATGTAGCGCTGAACGTGCTGCTGCTCATCCACCTGCCCTGAATTCACTACTGCTCAAACCTGTGGCGGTCCCTAAAAGCAAAAATTCAATTGCAGGGCTTCTAAGTCTACAACTTGTGGTATTAGATCAATAACAAGGCTATAAGTTCTCTAAGAAACTGCCCAGGGCTGGACTCCAGGGGCTGGATCTCTTCTATTCTGCAATTCTTAGGAAGCTTTCTAGGATTTTAGTGGATCAACAGGTGGAGAGTATTGGAAAGCAGCTTTTATACTGAGCAGATACCAAGTTAAGGTGGAGCAAGAAGAAAACCGTACTCAAGGTCCCAAGCTATCGTATAACAGTATGTACAAAAGTATGCATCATGTGCAAAAGCAAAGGCTGAGTGCTAAAGAAGTGGGCCCACACCTTGAATGGGATCCTTAAACTCTGACCTCTTCAATCCTTAGATACCAGAGTACCCAGAGTCACATTTTATGGAGCCAAAAAGTCACCCAAAATGGTAAGCAGTGAAAGCTAAATAAAAAGTGATAAGCTAAAGCTTTTTAATAATGTACCAAATAAATTTAATTTGGCAAGATAGCTACTCTGGAGTTCTGAGAGTTTAAAAACTTATTCATTTCTAGAGTAATCCTGAAATCCTGTTCTTGGCTTCCTGGCTACTATCTCCTTCTCTGTGTTAACAATAACTTGGGCTGACGCTATCACCAGCTGTTTGTAGTCTGGAAGGTCTAAAGGGGAGGAGGCCTGTAATTCCTTCCTGTCAGTTGGAAGCAGTTTTTCCCTAACATGGGCACTAAAATACAGAGCAAGCAGTCCTGGGAGGAGTCCCGGTGGAAGAGCGCTTGCCTAGCAAGCAGAGGCCTGAGTTCTAGCTCTACTGCCACTCTTCCCACCTGAGAAAAGGGAAACTGAGATAAGGAAAAATTGGTAAAACTGGTTGGGTTTTTTTTTTTCCTCTCTGTATTAACCCTAACCCAATATGCCTAAGATGCAGTAATGAGTATCAGGCCATTGGATCAAGAAACAATAAAGAAAACTGGACAATTTCATCATATATTCTTTTTTTTAATTTATTATTTTATGTGTATGAGTGTACTGTCTGCATGTAAGTAGGTACACCCGTGTTGTGCAATGCTGCAGAGATCAGAAGAGGGTGTCGGATTCCCCTGGAACTGGAGGTAAAGACGGTTCTTAGCCGCCACATGGGTGCTAGGAATTGAACCCAGGTACTCTGCAACAGCAGTTGGTGCTCTTAACCGCTGAGCCATCTCTCCAGCCCCTCACCATATATTCTAGATTAGGTGTTGACATTATGTCCTCAGTACACAGTTACCATGAATTCTGTATTCATCACATATCAGAAATACGGTTTCACTGATGAAAGTAATTTGGAGACCATTATATGTACATGCTGTTCCACTTAAATACCAAGTTAAAGTCCATTATCAAAGAGCCCCTTCTCACTTAGTGTATAATGTGACTCATGGCTGTATTTTGGGACGGCAAGTTTCCACTATTTTCATTAATACGGTTCATAAGTATCAGATAATAATTCCTTTGATTTATGTGATCCTTCAATAGTGCATTTTGGCAGGAACAGAGAAGATTCTACTGTGGCTTTGCTCAGTACCTCTCCTGAGTACCCACTCACTTCTGCAGGGCCACTGATTAGTGTCTGGTGTATAAAGACACATAGAGTGGTCACATGCACAGAAACTATGACTTTGGGCTTGTGGGTAGCATTCTGCCTCCCAAGAGCAAACTGGGCAAGTCTGCCCGATTCAGTGAGGAGCAAATGTGAGTCATGTTTATTTTTATCAGCAGGGGTACATGTCACTCGGAGGCAGCTGACCTGCAGCAAAAATGTCTTCAAAACCCCTTTTCTTTCTTTCTTTCTTTTTTTGAGACAGGGTCTCCCTATAGTCCCAGCTGGCCTAGAACTCACTCTGTAGACCAGGATGGCCTTGAGCTCACAGAGATCTGCCTCCCTCTGCCTTCTGAGTACTAGGATTAAAGGCATGTGCCACCACGCCAAGCTTAAAGATGGTTCTTAGCTGCCATGTGGGTGTTGGGAATCAAACTTGGGTCTTCTGCAAGAGTAGTCGGCACTCTTAATTGCTGAGCCATCTCTCCAGCCCCAAAACCTCTTTTCAAAATAACCGGGCATGGTGGCGCCTGCCTTTAATCCTAGCACTTGGGAGGCAGAGGCAGGTGGATCTCTGTGAGTTCAAGGCCAAGGCCAGCCTGGTTTACAGAGCGAGCTCGAGGCCGGCTGGGACTAAAGGGAGATCCTGTCTCAAAAATACAAAAAAAAAGTTAGAAACTGTGTTTCCAGTGACCGTATTTCACACAGAAAAACAGATGAGCTCCTACTGATTGGCCTTATCCNAAAAAAAAAAAAAAAAAAAAAAAAGATCTGGATTTTGTATCACCCAGGCTTGGTTAAATTTAAGCCTCTAATGTATGACTCAAGAACCATATTCTTGCCAATGTCATATGGAAGAGCAACAAAAGAGTTTTAGGATGGCCAGAGAACTCAGGCATGGATCAACTGGCCCCATCAAGACAAGTCACAACCTGTGCTGCTAGAGGGAAGATGGGCAGCCTCCACACCTGCATCCAGAAGCAACTTGACAATCTCAAAGTTGGAGTGGGACACGCTGTAGTGGAGGGCGGTGTTCCCATTGCCGTCGGCCATGTTGATGATGTAGCGGAGCACATCTGGAGAGACTGCCTCAAAGGCAGCAATGTAGTCACCCACCATGGCTGGCACAGCTGACTTCTGACTGGACACACGGAACCACTCATGCTGGAGGGTATTCAGACAGAACCTCTGCCAAAAACACCAAGCTGCCATTAGTTCTATTTTCAGGTCTTTCTGAGCCCCAGTGGAAAGCCTGAGTAACCATGCCTTTTATAGTCAATGTGTGTATACTTAACATCTGCTCTCAAAAGCCAGTGAAGCCCAGAGCCCCAAGAACAGCTTCAAACAACAAACTGGAACTTCCTTCTGTTTTTTTTTTTTTTTTTTTTTAATTCCTTCTGGTTTTAAACCACACAGCGTACATTCTGATCTTCAAGTCACATAACCATGTACAAGAAAAGTGGGTTTGGAGCCAGATGCTCAAAGTTCATATTTGAGTTCTACTATTTAAGAACTAATGACCCCAGGGACCTTACTTATTCCACACTTAGTTCTTATGTCTGAAATCAATGGAGATAATACCCTCTTTTTTACAATGTCTGTAGTGAGGATAAATCACTTATGTATCATCACTCGATTTTTTTTTTTTTTATTTTGGTCTTTTTCGAGACAGGGTCTCCCTGTAGCCCCAGCTGTCCTGGAACTCACTCTGTAGACCAGGCTGGCCTTGAACTCACAAAGATCCACCTGCCTCTGCCTCCCAAGTGCTAGGATTAATGGCATGCGCCACCATGCCCGGCTTATCACTCGATTTTTGAGCTCTTCATATTATGGAATTAGGCCGGCTTTGGAAATGATTTTCATTAAAATCAGGAAGAAATCTGCCCACCCTCAATTATGCTGCTTCCTTCCAGTCCAGACTAACTGCACTAGGTTTAGGGACCACAGCCTGTAGCTAGCCGATTCTGACTCTAATTCCCAATGCAAATGTTCAGCCATGGAGAGGAAAGAAAAAGAAGTCTAGAAGAAATTTTATTTCCCATTGGGATCATCTGCCTCTTACAACTGGTTCCTCTCTGACTTCCTTAGACTAGAGCTAATGAAGTTCACTGTAGATTAGGCACGGGCAGTGCTGGAGAAGGAGATGACTACTGCACGCCTTTCTCATGTGCCTTTTAAAAAAACGTGTATTTATAGCTGGGCATGGTGGCTTATGCCTTTAATCCCAGCAGAGGCAGGTGGATCTCTGTGAGATCCAGGCCAGCTGGAGCTACAAGGAGATCCTGTCTCCAAAAGACCAAACCAAACAAAAATTTATTTATTTATATTTTACATGTATGAGTATTTTACCTACATGTATACAAGTGTACCATGTGCATGCAATGCCCTCATAGGCCAGAAGAGGGAGTCAGATCACCTGGAACTAGAGTTAGCACGTTGTGAGCTGCTGTGTGGGTCCTGTGTAAGAACAGCCAGTGCTCTTAACTGCTAAGCCATCTCTCCAGCCTCCCATGTGCCTTGTTTATTCTTTTGTTAAAAAATTTATGTACTTCAATTTTATGTGCATGAGTGTATTGCCTGCATGTATGTAAGTGCACTCATGTTGTGCAATGCCTGCGGAGGTCAGAAGAGGGCAATTGGATCCCCTGGAACTGGAGTTATGAACGGTTGTGAGCTGCCATTTGAGTAGTGGGAACGAACCCCGGTCCTTTGCAAGAGCAGCCAGTGCTTTTAACTGCTGAGCCATCTCTCCAACCCCTGCTTTTTTCTTTTAAAAGTTAAATATATCAAAGAATGATGGGCAGCCCAAGCACCCAAGAAGCCCTCTTTCTACAGCACCTATCTACAGCGGGTTCTACGGCACCTATCTCTTCATCTTCCTGTAACTGCCTGCTCAGTCAGTTTTAACCCATTCATTCAATATTATTTTTGTCACTCAAAAAGGATCCTGGCCAGGAAGGAGTGAATCTAACTTTCCTCCTTTTCTTCTGCTCCTTCCACACATCCAGACTATTTGGAGTGATCATGAAGAAATGTCCTCTGATTGTCCTGAGTCTGTTACTGCTGAGTGGTTGGTGCTGACATGATTTTGGCCTTGTAACCACATACACGTCTTGTGACCATATACATGTCTTCTACTTTCACAGCACAATGCTTTAAACACTTTTGCAATGGATGAAAATTCAACCAAGAAGAAAAGGTGTGAGTCAGAGTGTTTGACCACTTGAGGGACACAGAACATGCAGGTCCTTTATAAGGTCCTATGACGTAATATTCAGGGAATGGCAGAAGAAAAAAATGCAATGATGGCTGCAGGATTTGGGGTCCTAGTTTAAAATCAGGTTAAAAATAGTGGCATATAAAACACTGGAGGGATACTTTACGGTTTTACTGTGACCAAGGGTTATATAACCAGTTTGTTTTGATAAATAAGGACATGCAGTGGTATGCCAACTCTTCAGGAGTTTTATTTAGTATTCCCTTCTGTAAACATCAATGCCATGTTCCTTTTTCAGCACACTGTCTGAATGTCAAGACCAGCCCTGTCTAATGAATTTCAGTTTCTACACAAACCAATTTGAGAAGACACTATGTTAAAAACATGCTTAATAATAAGGCATAGTATGACTTACTGAAATAAACAGAACAAAGACTTGTGCTCATGATGGGGGTGGTCTAAGCTAGGAACGGTGGCTCAGGAATGAATCCCAGGACCTGGGCTAGGAGTGGTGGCTCAGGACTGAATCCCAGTTGCTGGGAAGAATTCTAGGCTAGCCTGAGCTACAGAGTGAGACTCTGTCTCAAAAAGCCAAAAAAGCAAATGGGTTAATCTGGTTCCAGCACTAGTGTGATCTGGTAGCGGCTGCTCTGTAGACACTTTTTTTTTTTTTGTATTTTTGAGACAGGGTCTCCCTTTAGTCCCAGCTGTCCTGGAGCTCGCTCTGTAGACCAGGCTGGCCTTGAACTCACAGAGATTCTCCTGCCTCTGCCTCCTGAGTGCTAGAATTAAAGGCATGTGCCACCACACCTGGCTTATACACTTTTTAAAAAATATATTAAAAATTTTTTTTTAATTTTATTTTTTTAATGTGTATGAATGTATTGTCTGCATGCAGGTTTGTGCACGTCGTGCAATGCCACGGAGGTCAGAAGAGGGTGTCGGATTCCCCTGGAACTGGAGTTAAAGACGGTTCTCAGCCACCATGTGGGTGCTGGGAATCGAACTCGGGTCCTCTGCAAGAGGCCATCTCTCCAGTCCCTTTAAAAAAATATTTTTTACACTTATTGTGCACACACATGTATGGAGGTGTGAGGATGACTTGTGGAAGTTCTTTCCTTCCACCATGTGGGTCCTGGGAAGTTGTTAACTTAGTGGCAAGCACTGTCCCACTGAGCCATCTTGCCAGCTCCAAAAGCTTCAGAAGCTGGAGTTGGATTTAACTAGTGTGGTCTCATGGGCACATGAACTTGTGAAATTCTGTTCAAGCCTGCTGATAGCCAGCACCAAGTTTTCAGTGCACCAGATCCACAGCATTCTATTTCTATTTGTCACACACAAGGAAACCTGTTGTCTAGGGTCAGGTAATTCCTTAGGTCTCACTTTGTTTTGAGGGCTCCCTAATCTTGAGGGCTTTGTAAGTCCTCTGTGCACCAGCTGCTGACTTAAATGGTTTAACATAAAAAGAAGCAAATCTGCTGACATGCAAAGATTCAGATACACGCTCTTATGAAATTAATGCAAGAAGTCACATCCTGAAGACGGAGCTGGCAAGAGGGCTGGTCAAGTCGAGTAGCTGTGCATCCAAATCTCAGTGTACGAGAGAGTGACACACTTGGCAGCATACCAGATCAGCCAGAGCTGTGGCAATACCCATGTCCTGTGTCCTGCTATTCGTGGTCACCAAGGTACCACCTCTATACTACCTGCTTCTAAATCTCTCAAACTGTGAAATGATAGTGCAGTTATTTTTCTCTTTAAAAATAGTGGCTGCCTGCATTCCACATCAGAACCTAATATGTACTTTTATAACTGAAAGGAATGCTGACCTCAGCCCAGATAGATTTCTTCTGAGAAACTATTCTTGCTTAAAAAAGTTCTGGGAGGCTGCTCTTTGGATCAGAAGGTTCTGTGGACAAGGACACAGTATGTAGGAAGAAGATTGTCTGCAATTAGCCCTCCCTTCTTTCTGTAAGTATGTACCTCCCAAAGGCCTCCACCCTAAGAAAAGTACAGGGTGGATAAAGGATATCCAAAGCTAGGCCTCAGGGAAATAGTGTGCTCCTGGGTTGGGAGGTGTGATGCTCACTCGGCCACCCAAGCTAGAAATGGAAAAGCGTGCATGTGACAGCTTAGGGGCAGGCTCCCGAGACCCTGACAATTGTGCCATCTGGGTATGCCGTACAGACCGGGGATGTCGCCTACCCGTCAGACTCACCATATCTTTGCTGGTCAAAGCTTTGGGATCATTTATGTTATTTTTCAGTAAGTTGCATGCAGATAACATCTTTTCACTTAATTCATATCTAAAAGGAAAACAAAAACAAAAACAAAGGTAGATCAGGACTGGCCATAAAAGGAAAAGTGATTTTCATCTCAAAGCCTACAACCCTTAAGTAGGCCATGGCCTTGAACCAGCTTAGGGAGGTTGTAATGTTTGGAGGTATTTCTTTTTTTTTTTAGTCTTTTTGAGACAGGGTCTAGACCCTTGTAGTCCCAACTGTCCTGGAATTCACTCTGTAGACCAGGCTGGCCTTGAACTCACAAAGGTCCGCCTGCCTCTGCCTCCCAAGTGCTAGGATTAAAGGTGTGCGCCACCACGCCCAGCCTGGAGGTATTTCTAAGCATTTGCATTGATGTCACCATACAGAGCCAATACCTCTGGCCAGAGATGAAGGTCTTTTCATAGGGGTGGCTTCTAGCTGCACCAGCTTGGCCTTTAGGACATTATGAAATAGCATTTAGATATCAGGCGTGGTGGTGCAGGCCTTTGATCCTAGCATTCAGGAGGCAGAGGCAAGGTGGATCTTTGTGAGTTCAAGGCCAGTCTGGTCTACAGAGTGAGTTCCAGAGTTCCAGGCCAGCCAGATCAATAGAGAGACCCTGTCTCTAAAAGACCAAAAAAAAAAAAAAAAGCATTTAGAGAATATTTGCGAATATTTGTCCCTTTTATTGTGAGTTCTTAAAAATCTTATTCTTTTTTTTCTTTTTTAAAATTTTATTTATTTTTTATGTGTATGAATGTACTGTCTGCCTGTTGGTCTGTGCACATGTGTCCTGCAATGCCTCGGAGGTCAGAAGAGGGTGTCAGATTTCCCCGGAACTGGAGTTAAAGATGGTTCTCAGGCACCATGTGGGTGCTGGGGCTTGAACCCGGGGTTCTCTCCAAGAGCAGTTGGCACTCTTAACCACTAGGCCATCTCTCCAGCCCCCCAAAATCTTCTTATTCTTAAGACATTAAAGATGTCTGAATTATTACATATCTCTTTTGCTGAATCCACATCTAGTGAATAAACTGTTTGTTCAATACATGAAAAACTGAAAAATCTGGTGACATTGTAAATCAATTATATCTCAATAAAACAACTTAAAAACTCAGATGACGGGCTGGAGAGATGGCCTAGAAGTTAAGAGTACCAACTGCTCTTGTAGAGGACCCAGGTTCGATCCCCAGCACCCACATGGCAGCTGAGAACCATCTTTAACTCCAGTTCAGGGGAATCTGACACCCTCTTCTGACCTCTGCGGCATTGCATGACAGGAGTGCACAAACCTACATGCAGACAGTACATTCATACACATACAAAAAACAAAACAAAACAACTCAGATGACAAGACATTTCAAACCATTTGAAGAAAACACTTGGAAAAATAAAGTAGAAACATTTACCTTATGTTAATGTATTTAACTTCCATTGCCAAATTAAACAGAATCAAGTTTTCTAAAATGTTCTAATTTACACTTTACAGAATGAAAAACCAGGCTGAAATTTCCATCTTTTCTATTTTATGAGCAACAAATCAGAATTTACTAGTATGGTCTAAAACTTATTCCATTTCTGAAGCACATGTTTTTAGCCAACTAGAGTATGTGGCATTTTATTTCAGCTGACAATATTCCCAAATTGAATGGTGTGTTCTTTATCACTCCAAGAGCAACAAAACAAAGACACATAGCTGATGCACATCACCTTTACAGTAATGTAATTTTTTAAAATTAATTTTTGTATGTGTATGAATGTACTGTCTGCATGTAGGTTTGTGCACCCATGTCGTGCAATGCCACGGAGGTCAGAAGAGGGTGTTGGATTCCCCTGGAACTGTAGTTAAAGATGGTTTTGAGCCACCATGTGGGTGCCGGGGATCAAACCCAGGTCCTCTGCAAGAGCAGTCGGCACTCTTAACCGGTAGGCCATCTCTCCAGCCCCTATAGTAATGTAATTTTTGGTTGAAGCTAAACATCTACCCCTTACATACATGATGGTCCTATAATAACAGTTCTGGCCCTTGTACCAAGATAAAATCTGAAATATTAAATAAAAAAGGTATGTTGGTCATGAAAAATTTCAAATATGTCTTTGTGTACAAGGTGAGGTATCTGAACAGAAGCAAAGTGGATAGTGGCTCCACGTGCAAAATTAGACAAAATGGAGTCGCTAGGTTCAGAGAATGAAGGAGACTATCTACTAAGCCCTGCTCTTTGCTATCCTAAGAGGTCTTGAGGATATCATACTCTACTTTTTGGATTCATCAGTATCTTGACCAGATGTGCGTGCCTCTGAGACATGGGTAAGACTAAACATGTAGATACAATTGCAAAACAGCTGAACCAGGTAATTCTATTGCCCAAATACACTCAGCATGGAAGGAATCGGGGAGGGGAGGGGAATGTACCACACACCTCTCTCTGATTTCCACCTTCTCAGGTTCACATTCTTGAACCTCTACTTCATCTTCCACCCTGGCAAACTTGAAACCGTCAATATTAACTGCATGGTGCCCTTCCGCCATTCCCCGAGTGTCTTCATCCTCCTCTTCCTCCTCCTCTTCTTCAGGAGGACACTCAATGATATCACACTCGTCCTCTGATTCTGAAGATGAGCTCTCATCTGAGCTGGAATCATCACTTGAAGTTGTCTCATACCTAGGTGGCAATTGGGATTTCAAGAGATGCAAGGTGTGCCCATAAGACCCGTGACAGAAATTCCTAGGAAGGGGAGGCTGCCGCTGCCTGTCTCCAGAAATTCCACCAGAGGTTTAAGACCCTGCACTTAGAAGTTAAAAGTAAGGTCTATTTGAAGACCTGCCTCTATTACAATGGGTCTTGACATCAAAGAGACAACTTGGGTTGATAATTGGTATCATATACCATTTGCCTAGAACAGTCGTAGCACTACTAGCTCAAGAGGGAAGTTCTTTTATGGAAACTAGTTGCTCTGCAGTCGCTCTTTCTTTGCTTCCCATTCTTCCTATTTGGCCTCATCCATTCTCCCACTATCAAGGTGGATAGACTACTTACGGAGCCATAGTTCCTCAGTCGCAGTCCTTCAAAATCTCCTAAGCCACATCATTCCATAAAGCTTAAGATTTGCAAAGCATGCACCATCATGTTAAGCCTTGGTAGCCCACTTTGCTATAAATACCTCATATTGCACTGTTGCCTTCTTGTTGAGTAATCAACTAATTGCTCTGATTCAACTATAGGAGGCTAAACAGGCTGAACCACCTTGGCCAAGTGGAAGAAGAGGAAGAAATAACTAATAAGCCTTCTATTTAGAAAGCAGGAAACTGACAGCATGGCTAGGTTACTCTTCAGCTGAGAGGCTCCACAATTTTGCTCATGAACACGGAAAGCTAAGCAAAAAGCAACCTATGGTGGAACAGTGATGGCTGGCACTCAGCCACGGACCCACACGCTCAGCCACGGACCAACACACTCAGCCACGGACCAACACACTCAGCCTCTTCCTTTCTGTTCCCTTATGAGTTCTAACACTCGTAAGTGTAAGCTGTCCACCAGAACTCAGCAACTCTGATGCCTGATGAGTTTTGCTGAAGACTATTTTTTTTTTTTTTTGGATCAGAGGTAAGGAGGTGTCAATTTCTTAGCTTCTTCAGGTATTCTTGAAAAAGGGACACATCTTTAAAGACAGCAAGAGGAGGGAAGAGAAGCCCCAGTGCACCTTTCTGAGGAGGAATCTTCTATCACCAAGGTGTGTCAGCATCCCAGAAGAGGCACCTTGCTATGTGCCTTAAGTAGACAGGAGGGAAAGAAGACCCTCGCCCACCACCATCTTTTCTTACCCGCCATTAATGCCAATGAATTGAAGATTCTTTTTCGTGCCATTTGAATCTTTACTTCCATCTTTCTTCTTCATGATGGACTTCAATGTATTTTCATTATTTGGGCATACTGTAAAAAAATAAGTGAAGGTGATCAAACTTAACATTACATAAAGTTAAATTAACAGATATTCTTTGCCCTTCATGTTTGTGAATGTAGATCTTGCCATGTGTGTATGAGAAATTTGCACAAAACCCACTAGGAAAGTATGTACAAGCAAATAAAATAATTCAACAGCCTATTAAAAATGTTCTGTAATTGGGAAAAAATCCATCGCTATGTTCAGACATCACAAAGCCAGTGATAAGGGAGCATTAGTATTAGGCTGCACTGTTTATAAAGTGACGTCATGTCTCGTTTCACCCTAAAAAAAAAACAAACAGAAACCACTTAGGCACCAAAATAGAGGTACTGGCATACTTTTTCTTCAGCTAAGATAAACTAGAAGAAAATTTATGCTTTCTAGAAGGTGAAAAAGTGAACTGCTGTTTGCAATACTTCATAATTCATAGCTAAGACTGCACAGCTTGCCTTCTGTTAAGGATATTCCAGGCCTAGCTTCCAAACAATTATATAATCTTTCTTCCAGGTCAACATATAAATCATCAACCGGAATGCTGGCTGTACTGCCTACTGTCTGGACACCAAACTATGAGGAGGCTTACCGTAGAGGCCAGCGGCTATCTGGTCATTTGTCAGGTTCACTGGGGCCAGTGTTGTTCCTTGAGTGGGAAGCTTGGCCTGGCTGCTGATGGGCACCCCTTCGGGTGTCCCTACCTCTTGCTCAGGCTGGGATGTCTGCACACTTAACAGTCCTCCTGACCGAAGGCTTCTGCACTTACAGGTACATTCCAAGTTATTTCCTGTCCAGAAAAAGAAGGGAGAGGGTATGTGGTACTGGACTTTCATAAAATAAACTTAAGCTGGGCATGGTGGCGCACACCTTTAATCCAAGCACTTGGGAGGCAGAGGCAGGCAGATCTTTGTGAGTTCAAGGCCGGCCTGGTCTACAGAGTGAGTTCCAGGGCAGCTGGGACTTAAAGGGAGACCCTGTCTCAAAAAGACCAAAAATAAATAAATAAATAAATAAACTTAAAGTGGTTTTATTGAAAAAAACAAATTTTGGGGGCTGGAGAGATGGCCCAGTGGTTAAGAGTAATGTCTACACTTGCAGATGAACCAGTACCCACATGGTGGCTAACGACCACCTGTAACTCCAGTTCCAGGTATTCCAACAACCTCTTCTGGCCTCTGCAGGCATTGCATACATGTGGTGTACTTGCATACATACATGCAAGTAAAACACCCATATGCATAAAATAAAAATGTAAAAAATTCTTGCAACTCATCTTCCTAGGTGACCTCCTGTGTTTTCTTTTTGAATAAATGGTGCTACTTACTTAAGCCTCCTAGACTCAAACCTCCACGAGCTCAGCGACTCTCAAGCTCTACCCTTGTCACCACAATGTGGACCTGCTAAGGCTTGTCATCTGAGCCACACGGCATCTCCTTCTTCCCCCGTGGTTCCCCTCTAGCATCCTGCTTCAGAGCCACGTTCCCATCCAGCTCTGCTCTGTGACTCTAGCCAAAGCAAACCCTGACGAAACCTTCGACAGAGCAGCCCTCTGCTCAGGTAGCCTGAGCAGTGCAGTCCCCACAGCCCAGCCGACATGCTGAGCACTCATAGCCTGACACCAGTTGGCTCTCCATCTTCATTCCCTTACTTCTGTCGGGGAAAGGAACTTCAGCCCAGAGGTCCTGAGGTGGGGACCTCTCATTTCCTGACAGTGCTTCCCCTTGGCCACACCCTCCTTCCCCATCTCAAATCAACTTTCTGAGTTTACAGTCCACGATTCTGGGATCTACATTATAGGTTCAGAATGATTTTTGTAACTTAGACTCGTTTATAGACCCTATTTTCTGGTGAATTTTTTCTCATTGGATCTACCAGACCACTTCTCCATCTGTGACACTCCTCTTATTTTTGAACTGGATGAAGCAGGAAAACTGGATTAAATAATTTTTATAATTTGTATGCAAGCAGATCATAGAATTCTCAATGTGGCTGACACTGAAATGATGTTTATACGGACTGGAGGGATGGCTCAGTGGTTAAGGCACTAAGTGCTCTTTCAGAGGGCCCAGGCTTGGTTCCCAACACCTACATATGGTTGACAACTGTCCATAACTCCAGTTCCAGGAGATCTGAGGCCCTCTTCTGACCTCTCTGGGCACTACAGAACATGGGTGTAACATACATGCAGGCAATACTTTTGTGCACATAAAATAAAATATTAAAAAATAAATGTTTGGGCTGGAGGGATGGCCTAGCGGTTAAAAGCACCGACTGCTCTTGCAGAGGACCCGGGTTCGATCCCCAGCACCCACATGGCGGCTGAGAACCGTCTTTATCTCCAGTTCCAGGGGAATCTGACGCCCTCTTCTGACCTCTGAGGCATTGCACGACACTGGTGCACAAACCTACATGCAGACAGTACATTCATACACATACAAAATAAATTTAAAAAAATTAAAAAAAAATAAATAAATGTTTGCAATATAATATGATTAAATTAACAAATTTCTTTTATGGTTCTATTATACATATATATAGATGTACATATATAGAAGTTATCTGGAAAAATCACTAAAATGATGAGTTTGGGCACAATCAGGGTGCTATAGCTACAACTCCTCTAAAATGAATAAGTCGGGGCTGGAGAGATGGCCTAGCAGTTAAGAGCACCGACTGCTCTTGCAGAGGACCTGGGTTCGATTCCCAGCACCCACATGGTGGCTGAGAACCGTCTTTAACTCCAGTTCCAGGGGAATCTGACACCCTCTTCTGACCTCCACGGCATTGCAGGACACGGGTGCACAAACCTACATGCAGACAGTACATTCATACACATTAAAAAAATAATAAATAAAAAATTAAAAAATAAATAAAATGAATAAGTCAAGGTGATTTAAAATTTTTCATGTATTAATCACTTTTTATAGTAAATGTGGATTAACTTTTAAATAACTGTGCTCAAAACCACTCCTTAAAATAAATCTTAAAATATTTCTTTATTTAATTTTATTTTAGGTATATGAGTATNGTGCAATACTCACTAAGCAGACAAAACGGTTTTCTCCACTGCACCCCCTCCATGGGAAGGGGGGCTCCTTGAACCCCATCTTACTATGTTTCTATATGGTGTTCTTTGCAGGGCTCGGAACAACAGAAGGCCTTTTGTTCGTGCCCAAGCAATTAATCTGAAAGTCACAGAGATGCTGTTGAGGCCAAAGGTAAAGCTAAAAGGTCATGAGACATCAAACTGGTTCTTATTTGTCAAGTCAGGGAGAACTGGCACCTGCATTGCTAGAAAATCTGTTGCGGGTGTGCTAAAACTGGCTGGGCTTGAATGGCGCGGAATGATTCCCTGAGCTTGAAAGGCTCCATCTGAGGTACAGGAACCGCATGAAGTGGCACCTGTAACAGCACAGAGCTCTGACAAAGGACTGTCACTCACAAGCAAAACGAAGGAAAATTGAGGCAGGAAAGGCAAAGCCAGAGTGGTCAACAAACAAATTTTAGTGAGATGATCTTAAACCTGGCTATGCTTGGGAATTACTTACATGAGAGGGTGGAGCTTCTATAAATACATACATAATGTACTCTGTACAGGCTGGCCCAGGGATCGGTAGTGTGAAGCCATTCTCCAGATGATTCTACCCTGCAGCCAGAACTGAGAACCGCAGAATTAAAATGAAACAAAATAACCGCTGGCTGCTGAAAAGAGGAATGCATGCCCCTCCATCTCAACTCCTCCACCTGGATGCACTGGGCTGCCTCAGAAATGACTGGGGATTTAATTAACAGGCCCGAACCACTGGTGGTAGAAGTCCATGGAGAACATTACAGGTTACCCAAACAACAGCAATAGAACAAGAGTAATGATTACAAAACGCCCTCCAGAATTCTGCCCTATGGTCTAGATGTTCCACATTCCCACTGGGTAGCAATGCCACAGGCATAACTAGGGAGTGAGTGGACACCAAATGGGCAACAGCGAGAAGCCTTCTGTCATGAACTCAGTGAAAACGGCCATAAATATCAACAAAGCGTGAGCCTCATTTTACGACTTGGCAGGGTTACTGATGACTAAAGGACAGCAAGTGACAGAAATCTCAGTGTTCTGGAAAAAGAGAGGTATTAATTACATGTGTTAATTTAGATTCTAAAGTGCACACAGCATTTAACATTAATCATAATAGCTAAGGCAAACTACACTGAAAAATAACTTTAAACGAAGGCTTTATTTTATAGTATCCTGAGCTTAAGGAATGTTATAATTGAATGAGAAAATAATTTTGTGAGAAGGAAAGCTCACAGTGTGTTACAGGGCTCCCTTCCTCCAATTCCCCTGCAACATTTCTCCACCTAGAATAGTGTGCTGAGCTGATGAAACAGCACATTGGTTGCTAAATTTGTTACAAAACTCTGACTTTTGTAAGTCCATATTGTTATTTATAATTGCCAAGTGATTTCTGAAAACAGCTCTGAACAGCTGAGGAACCAAGTTTTGGAGCCAAATCTTTAGCTCTCTGATTGGACTTTTTTTTGGGGGGGGGGTCTTTTGGAGACAGGGTCTCCCTGTAACCCCAGCTGTCCTGGAACTCACTCTGTAGACCAGGCTGACCTTGAACTCACAAAGATCCGCCTGCTTATGCCTCCCAAGTGCTAGGATTAAAGGCGTGCGCAGCCACTCCCGGCTTCTGATTGGACTTTAAAGAGCATCTAGGTCCCCTGTCAAGAACAGGTAAAATCATGATCATGACTGTAGGAGCATAATAATGTTAGTAAATGTGTGGATTTAAAATGCTGTAACTTTAGTGAATAGGAAAGTTAATGTAGCTTAGGCAGGAACTGCACTAACCCAAGGCTGTTCAGAACTCAGCAAGGGAAGGGGCCTCAGGAGAGCCCAAAGCTGACTGTGCACAGCTGATTAAGCTGTCAGAGAAGGTCCAGAAGCTGGATTCTGTCCACCCAGGACCTGGACATGAACTCAGACAGCAGATAACCACCTGGCTGTGAATGGGGACCCTAGGCACGAGCCTGAGATTAGCACCTGGGACCAAGTTCACTCCTCCCCCCTGGCTACCAGCTACTTAAGCTGGGAAGTGCAGAAGGCCTTCGCTCTCACTCCCCTTCGGGGGGTCAGCTGTGAGATGCCACTGTGAACCTCTCAGCTGAGAACACCCTGACATGCTGCCAGTTTGCCTGAAGTGCATGCTGACCCCGCTGGCCACTGCTGCTGCCTGGACCGGCCTGCTTGAGCTGCCACAGCCCCCTGTCTGAGAGAGATCCGCTTCAGCCAATCAACTGGCTTCTTGGAACTCCCTAGCATGGACCCCCTCACCACTTCCAAGAGGCTAAGAGAATGCCATGTAGGTGAGCGGCCTTGGGGAGATAGGCTAGGACAGGACAGGATTAGAATTATAGAATTAACCTGTGTGGGAATTAATAAAATTAGATTGTATTATAATATTTGTGTCCCAGATTCCTTTGGACTTAGCCCATGCTAGTCCATGGTCATGGCAATGACTGAGGCCATCCAGTCCTTTAGGGATTTTTCCCAAAGTGTAACTCTGGATCCATATGGAACCAGGTGATGGTTCGTAAAGCAAAGGAGTGTTAGCAAAAATTCACCCTTTTGATAATAACCACTGGCTTGAGGAAGAGCCAAGATTCTTCAGGGGTATCTCGCCTTCTGTTTTGGGGGATGTTCTTTTGGGGGAAGGTGTGTGGCATGGATGGAGGACCGGGCCTGTCCTCTGTTGTTCAGGACTGTCCTCCATCAGATGCCATCTTCAGAGCTCAGCTGTGTCTGCTAGGACCATCATCACTGGTTGTGATTTAGGGTCAGCATCACACTGACTACAGACACTCCACAGAGGAGGGATGGTGAGAGTCACGGGACACCTCTCAACCCATGATGCCACACTTCAGCTCTAATTGCACGTGGCCTGGGGGAAGGGCTAGAGTACACAGACTGGAAAGACTAAGGGAGGAGCTTGCTCTACTTTATGCAGCTGTGGTGAAGCCATTATCTATGCTTGGGTGAGGACTTTCCAATGCAGCCTTGTATGTGTGTGTGTGGCGGGGGGACACCCACACTCATAAGTCAATTCTTACCCGCTGCTCTGTAAGTAAGTACAATAAACTCATTGATTTCCCAGAGTGAACTGTGGTAGAACAGTGCCTCAGTTTGTTGTGAGAACCAAGGGAGGATATGGCTTACGCAGCCCCCTCAGAAGGCACTGAGGCAACATCCTCTGTGTGCTTGCTGTCCTCCAACATTCTGCCCTAAAAAGCCATTGCACACTGGAAGAGGCTCTCCTGACAGGTCAGAGCTTCAGTTTAATCATTCCTGGGACCGCTGTAATATTTTCCAGAGAATCGTTCAAAGCACTGCCAAGAATATATCTAAACGGGCACTCAGAAATTAAAATGCTAGAGTGGATTAAGACTCAAATTCTCTCTCACCATGAACCCCACCTACATTTAATTACATCCCATCCCATGTCTTGACCCAGAAATCCCAAACTGACAGGCTGCATTAACTAAAGCTGTACTAAAAGGTACTGTGTTTCTCCCAAGGAAGCTAAGGTCTCCTCTGCCCCCCAAACCTTGGAGATCTTGACCCTAGCTGAACTCTGAGCACTTTCTACTTGTGCCTAACACTGTCACACTTCTGCCATGGGTTCCCAAATGTGTGCAGGACATTCACAGGATATCTTTATATCTCTCTGTTGCATTACCACATGTTACATATAGCTGACATTTCATGTATAGCTATGGAGTGACATGACAAGATGGGGCAGTGTAGACTATAAGCATGCTGACTGAAATATGAGTGATTTGCAGCTCAGGAGAATGTGCAATTATAGTTGTCTATAGGGTCACTGTTTTATCACTTTACTAGACATCTACCCACCAAATCATTTCAGTTTCTTGAAAATGACCAAATCACCATCCTTTAGCCTGAAATGAGCTACATACTTCAGGATTCAGTTAGAATACAAGGTCAAACTAAACCTGCATCTTTTTCTAGAGTACATTTAGTTCACTACTATGTACTTAGAAAAATTTTAAAAAGTAACTTTTAAAAAAATTTGTTATTTATTTTTGTATGTGTATGAATGCACTGTCTGCATGTAGGTTTGTGCACCTGTGTCATGTAATGCTGCGGAGGTCAGAAGAGGGTCTCAGATTCCCCTGGAACTGGAGTTCTCCTGGAATTGGAGTTACAGATGGTTCTTAGCCACCATGTGGGTGCTGGGGATCGAACCTGGGTCCTCCGCAAGAGCAGTCGGTGCTCTTAATCGCTAGGCCATCTCTCCAGCCCCAAAAGTAACATTTTTAAATGGGTCAACTGGAGGACTGCCAAAGACAAGAAACGGAGTTGAATCTTTTGAAGATCTTTCCTTGGAAGCCAAAATGCCTTTTCCCAAAGTCACTAAGAAATGACCAAATGACCTGGGTCTATCAATGTGGGAATGACTTTTACAAATATGGACATGCTCTGGACAAATAAGTTTTACCTAACCTTGCAACCAAAAAGTCAATTTTATGTTTTCCAGATCATGTAACTTTATCCTAGCTTGTTAATAATGTAAATAAGCTTACTAGCCCTCAGTCTCCTCTTGTGACCTAAACATGTAGCTTTACATCCCTCATGACCCTTCCTTGCCTTTGACCCAGAATATGTATGTATGTATCATGCATGCACATGTGGGTGTATGTATGTGCATGTGTGTAACAGGCAAGTACAGCAAACAGCATCTATTCATTGGAAGCAACAAAGATTACCCCATTTGTGATGCAAACAACAGGTAGGATTAAAATGAAAACATCTGTTTGTGTTCCTGTGCACTGTTCTAGGTCAGTAAGGGTCAGAAAGGGCAAAATCCTCTGATAAGGGTCTGCTTTTACTTCCCCATTTCATGCTAAATCTACAGTTTCAAAAAAGGAGTGAAGCTTTTGTTTGAGAGCACAGTTCTGGGAGAAATCTGAAGGAAAAGCATCTCAGAGCAGTTTGGAACCCACTCTGGGTTGAAAGGCATGCTTAGGAGTCAGGCTGTGGGGCTGGAGAGATGGCTCAGCAGTTAAGAGCACTGACTGCTCTTGCAGAGGACCCAGGTTCAATTCCCAGCATAAACACGGTGACTGGTGATCATCTGTAACTCCAGTTCCACCATCTGTAACTCCAGTTCCAGGGGATGTGACTCCCTCATCTGACCTCGTTGGGCACTGCATAACAAGAGTGCGCCTACCTACATGAAGGCATTACACTTGTACACATAAAATTAAAAAAAAAAAAATACTGGGGCTGGAGAGATAGCCTAGCGGTTAAGAGCGCCGACCGCTCTTACAGAGGACGCCGGTTCGATCCCCAGCACCCACATGGCGGCTAAGAACCGTCTGAAACTCCAATTCCAGGAGAACTCCAGTTCCAGGGGAATCTGATACCCTCTTCTGACCTCCGCGGTGTTGCACGACACGGGTGCACAGACTTGCATGCAGACAGTACATTCATACACATACAGAAATAAAATAAAATTAATAAAAAAAAATTAAAAAAAATACTAAAATGCTAAAAAAAAAAAAATCAGGCTGTAATTAGCAGGTGCTGCTGTAATTGCTGCCACATATCACAAGTGCTGGAACCACAGGTGTGTGCCATGACTCTGGGTTTAGTTAGCACTTTTGAGAATCAGATGAAAATTACAGTTTTATAAAAAAATCTCAAATGTAAAAACATTCACAAAGTTATAGACTCCAGATGAGGAAGCTCTGCTCACAGGGATGGGGATGTAGTTCAGTGGTAGAGCAATCCCAGCACAAATACAAGCCACTCTTTGCTTTAATTTTTTTTTAATTAATTTTATTTATTTTTGTATGTATATGAATGTACTGTCTGCATGCAAGTCTGTGCACCCGTGTCGTGCAACGCTGCGGAGGTCAGAAGAGGGTCTCGGATTTCCCTGGAACTGGAGTTCTCCTGGAATTGGAGCTTCAGACGGTTCTCAGCCGCCATGTGGTTGCTGGGGATCGAACCCGGGTCCTCTGTAAGAGCGGTCGGCGCTCTTAACCACTAGGCCATCTCTCCAGCCCCCACTCTTTGCTTTAAGGTCATTTATTCCAACATGTCCCTGAAATAAAAATACCTACTGGGTGATGGGCCATAGCAGGAAACCCATGTTGTTGTTGTTGTTGTTATTATTATTATTATTATTATTATTATTTTGAGACATTGTCTCTCTATAGCCCTATTATTATTATTATTATTATTATTTTGAGACATTGTCTCTCTATGGCCCCAGTTGGCCTGGAACTCACTCTGTAGAACTCACAGAGATCTGCCTACCTCTCCCTCCTGAGTGCTAGGATTAAAGGCATGGGCCACCATATCCGGCTTAAAGATGGCTCTTAGCGGCCATGTGGGTGCTGGGAATTGAACCCAGGTCCTCTGCATGAGCAGTTAGTGCTCTTGAGCAGTCGGCGCTCTTAACCACTGTGCAGTCTCTCCAGCCCCAGGACACTCATGTATAAATATAGTTCCTCAGCTGAAATAGATGGGCAAGCCTTGTACAGACCTAGTTCTGTAGAAAAAAAAAATCTGCTGAGAGGGAACCTGGAAGAAAAAATCTCCTTAGTCCTCTCTGGCTCCACAAGGGGTATAAATGCCCAGGGCAGCAGGAGCCTGACTTCAGGCCACTGGGCCCTCCACCTCCTGAGGCTATTACACTCCAGAGCTCCATAACACTCAGTTTCAAACATTTTGATGTTTTTATAGCATTTAAAAAAGTGATACAAGGGGCTGGAGAGATAGCCTAGCGGTTAAGAGTGCCGACTGCTCTTGTAGAGGACCCGGGTTCGATCCCCAGCACCCACATGGCGGCTGAAAACCGTCTTTAACTCCAGTTCCAGGGGAATCCGATGCCCTCTTCTGACCTCCGTGGCATTGCACGACACGGGTGCACCAACCTACATGCAGACAAGTACATTCATACACATATGAAAATAAATAAAAAATTAAAAAAAAAAAGATATAAAAAAAAAAAAAAAAATGGGTGCAAGAAAAGTAGAATATTACATCAAACCAGAGATAACTACCTAGAAATAGCATAGTGTAACAATTGTATTTCCCTGCTCTGGCTTAGGTTGGATTTCCTACTACAAACTTTCACAGCTATAACAACCACTTCCCCTGATGCTGCCGTGCATGCCTTTAAACCCAGCAGAAGCAGGCAGATCTGTGAGGTCCAGTCCAGCCTGGTCTATACAGGGAGACCCTGTCTCTAAAAAAAAAAAAAAAAAAAAAAAAAAAAAAAGCCAGGTGTGGTGGCACACACCTTTAATCCAGTTCAAGGCCAGCCAAAAAAAATGATAGAAATTTCTATAAACCATGTGGCAGGCAGTTAAGTTCTATTTATATTTGCCTAGAGACAGTTACAAAATTTCCAGGCATTTGTAACTCTAATGAGTCATTTGTCTAGAATATTCTTTCTTTTCCCTCTTTCCAGAAGGGGGGGAAAAAGAAATAAAAATAAAACAGACAAAAAAAACCAAACAAACCAAACCAAAGCAACAATAACGAAAGCAAAACCCACACCTCAAATCAAAACAAACCAACTAATTTAAGGCAAAAATAAAACTTCTTCAGTTTTTTGGTGACAAAAGAAATTTACTTCCTCTCGGGCAGGCACCGTTGGGCACACCTGTAATTTTGGCACTTGGGAAAGGCTGAACCAGTAGGATCTAGTCTAAAGCCAAACTAGCCTATAAAGCTAGATCTTGTCAAGGGAGGGAGGGGACAAACTTATTAACTCTGAACATTTCAGCTACTTGAAAGAAACAAATACAGTATTATACAAATACAGTAAACGTATCATATGGGAGTTAAAAGTACTTTGCAGAACACTGTTAGTCACCACCAATTCCTGGGGCATCAAATCCATGACATTGTCCTGCAAACCCTGGAAAAATATTTGTGGCCACTTAGGTGAGAAATACACAGGGAAAAATGAGTGATTTGTGGTTCAAATTTTGTTAGAAAAGGAAAGTGGGGGGCTGGAGAGATAGCCTAGCGGTTAAGAGCACCGACTGCTCTTGCAGAGGACCCGGGTTCGATCCCCAGCACCCACATGGCGGCTGAGAACCGTCTGTAACTCCAATTCCAGGAGAACTCCAGTTCCAGGGGAATCCGAGACCCTCTTCTGACCTCCGCGGCATTGCACGACACGGGTGCACAGACCTACACGCAGACAGTACACATAACCATACATGAAATAAATAAAAAAAATTTGTTTAAAAAAAAAAAAAAAGAAAAAGGAAAGTGGGTCTGTAAAACCCAGGCCCCCATACTAGTGCACTTGTGCACAGCCAGACAGCAGGGCAGTGCATCCTGCTTCACGGCCTTCTACATGGCTAACTTAGGAGTGACTCTGCTCTGAGAATTTGTCATACTTTCTCCGTATTTATATATATCTTTAAAAAAATTTTTTTAGGATCTTTCTGAAATGGCCGCAGATGACCTGGAACTCCCTATGTAGGCCAGGGTGGCCTCAATCCCACAGAGATCGTGTGTGTGTGTGTGTGGGGGGGTGTATGGGATTCATAAGCCAGAATTATTAAGATAAAAGTTTGGGATAAAAAATATCTGAGATCTCCCCCCCAAAAAACCCGAAAACCCTGAGGATCAGATCCTCAACTGACCTCAACAAAACAAAACCTTGGTTAATCTGGGCTATCCGTATGGCCTTAAGCATCCAAGAGGAAAGTACAACCAAAATAAATAAGACCAGAGAACCCTTTCTCGTTGGCTTGTTTTTGGTGAAAGAAGGCCATTGATTTTTTAGGTTAATTTTGTATCCTGCTCACTTTGCTGAAGCTGTAATCATTCTAGGAGTTTTTCTGGTGGAGTTTTTTAGCATCCCTTAAGTAACAATCAATCAATCAGCAATAAGGGATAGTGCTTCGCACCTCTTTTCCAATTAGTACTCCTTTAATATCCTTTTTTGCCTTATTGCTCTAGCAAGTGTTTCAAGCACTATATTGAAGAGGAGATAGTGGACAGGGGGCACCTTGCTGAGTTCCTACCTTTAAAGGAAGGTTTCTGTCATTTCCCCATTTAGGAAAGAGACCTTCCCACTCACAATAGCCTCAAAAACAAAAGATACCTAGGAACAAACCTAACCAAAGACACCAAAGACCTCTACAAACAAAATTTTAAAAAAACCCTTAAAGAAAGAAATTGAAGAAGACCTCAGAAGATGGAAAAACCTCCCATGCTCATGGATTGGGAAAATTAACATTGAAAAAAAAAAAAAAAGAACAGAGAACCTGTAGGCAGACAAAACCTTGAGATCTTAGTAAAAAGACAAAAAGAAAAAGAGAGAGAGAGAGAGAGAGAGAGAGAGAGAGAGAGAGAGAGAGAGAGAACCAGTGTTTGGCCTGTCTACAATTCTCATAGGCAGTGCATATGCTCTGTAGATGCACACTTCTTTTGGCACCCTCAAGACATGAGAATACAGCTTTTTTACTTTTTTAGCCTCCAATGTGGACTGAGGACTGCTGAGATAATCCAGCTTCGAACTAGCAGCTATGGAATTCAGCCTCCATCAGAAGATGGACTGACATTGTTTGAATTACCTCAGCAGATCAGGGAGGCCAATGCAGGGGGATCATGGCAGGTCATGTACTTACTCTCGGACTTCATTTGGGCACACTATTTAAAGCAGAAGCACATCAGTAAGGGTTTCCTTCTGCAATAAGGTTTTTTTTTTTTGTACTATATTCTTATCAAATCTACCATCAAATATTTTAGGAATATCTTTAATGTTAGATAGTATATTACAGATGCAATAATTATATCATAGGTTCTCAAGCAGAGGCAGTCTATTGCAAGGACCTTCTTTGCTGCCAGTTATCATAGGCTGTTTAAGTTAGAAAACTGAATAGCAACACTGAATACTGTAGAAATGCACTTTGCTCAATAATACTTGAGTTGTTGCAATATTAGACTATCCATTTGGTTGTTACAGAAAATCCTTAACTGTAATTGATGGTTGTTGCCATCAATTACATTGCCAGAAATACATTGCCTGTATTTCTACCTCTAGTAATGGGCTTTATGTGCTAGATTTCAATATACTTGAGCCTGGGCAAGTGCACAAGCCTTTTAAAAAGAAAAACATGGTTTACTTGACAACAAAACTGATCAGATTGAGAGATCGTTAATGCCCCTGAAGTGGTTTTTGTGTGTTTGAAACAAATGGTGAGAATTGAACTGTTCCTTTTTTATAGTATTGAAATTAAGTTTACTTAATCTATCAAATCATGTTTGTGCCCTGATTTTATGTACTTGTATCTATCAAAAAACATTGTGAAAAAAAAAATCTGAGATCAGCAGGGCATGGTGGCACACGCCTTTAATCCCAGCACCCTGGAGACAGAGGCAGGTGGATGTCTATGAGTTCAAGGCCAGCCTGGTCTACATAGTGAGTTCCAGGATAGCTGGGGCTACAGGGAGACCCTGTCTCAAAAAGACCAAAAAAAAAAAAAAAATCTGAGATCATTTCCAAAATTTTTGTTTGGCAATTATTCTTTACATTTGCATTACTGAAGATTCACACAATAGCAACAGGCAGCTTTCGCTGGGCACTTACACTCCATGCTGCAGACCCCACATGCTCCCTCTCACTGACTTTTCATACAGCCCTAAAAGGCGACAAAGACAACTTCTTGCAGATGCAGAATATAGACTCAGACTGTCTGGCTTCAGAGCCCAAATTTAACTTCTTCAAGGGGTTAGGTTTGTACAACTGACTATTTATACTTTAATACATGTGAGACACCAATTCTCTATTTGGGGGGGAGGGGAGAAGAAGGTGAGTGAATAATTTTTGGCATAGCTATGCATCTCACACTGTGTAAGATACTCTATACTGTGAGGTAGGCACGATAACACTGCCTCCTTCACAGCTTGTAGCTGTTAAGAAAATTACCTTCCTATACAAGCTGCTTGAATTTCCAGCCCACATATGCCTGTACCATATATGGGGTGAGTTCTTGACCGAATTCCTTTCTCTTCAGAACTTGAGACAGCAAGGTGGTTACAGTACAAATACAAGTTGAGGTAAAGTCAACCTTCAACAGTTCTCCTGTGTGCTCTGACAAGGGTTACCCCTATGACGTGCTGCTCAAAGTATTTATTCTTTTGTTCCCGACTGCCACAGAGCCTGTGAACGTTAGCTGATTAATTAGGTATCCATTTGCAGGGTCAGATCTCCACACTGATATATGGAAGGTCAGCATGACTGGACAGACCAAAATACTGCAGCACAGTCAGACCAAACTTGCTGGTCTCCGTGCTCAGGAGGCCATCTGAATGACTCCAGTGATACAGCTGAGAATTTGTGACAGGAGTGTGAAACAGTAACCCCAGTTTCTAGATCCCCCTAGGAATCTCGGAGAATATAAGACAAACACGTCTGTCAAAATGAGCAGAGGAAGGGGGAGGCTGGGAAAAAAATGCTTTTATAATTCTCTGCCACCTGGGTCCTGAGGTATCAAGGAATTTTATGTTGACATCAACACCCGCCTTCATGATTTTTTTAGAGGACCGGGAGCAGACACATTGCAGACTAAGGCTTTGCTTCATTCAGTCCACCTAGCAATCTAACCTTGTTATTCTAATACGACTCTTCTTCATGTTTATTAGACTCCGAGTTCTAAAAGGCAAAACTGTACATGCACATCAATGGTCATATTAATTTCTCTCCCACAATAAACTATCTGTCCTATAACACAGATACTAAAAATTAATAACTGTTCAGATTTAAAGGTAGAAACCTAGAAAGATACAAAGAAAAAAAAAACTACCACATTTTAGTCTACTTTACTCGCTGCCCTTTCTGGCTATAAAGGGACATAGACTGAAATCTCTGTGAATGACTTACTAAAATCTGTACTGCACATTTTCATTAAAAATTAATTTGCTGAACACCCTTCTGGCCCTGGTAATGCTGGGAGTTCATGAGAACGACAGTGCCAGGAATGGAAGCCCGGGTTTGTGTCCAGGCCCAGTAAGGCACCATGAGAAACACGTAGCCCTCGGTATGAAGGGAAGCCATTTTAGTGAGGCTCTTGGGGAGATGCTATATCACAAAATATTTCAAGGGTAATTTCTCAATAATTAGCTTCAAATGAAAGAGAAGCAGAGATGGCTAGGATTCTCAATGAATATGACAAAGACAAAAACACATCTATCAAAATGAGCAGAGTAAAAAGACCCCCGTGGTCAGTTCCCGCTTAAGTCTCTTTCTAAAGGAGTATGCCTCTCCCCCCTGGGCACTTCACTCCCTATCCCCATACATGGAGTCTTCATAGCACGTGCTACCTCCGGACCTACCACAGCTATCTTGTCTATGGTCAGGAACCTGGTGAGAATGTAACCACGGCAGGTTGGGACCCTGATATGCTCCCCAAACTATGTTCAGAGCCTGTGTCTATGCTTAAGAGAGAGTAGGCATTCAAAGGTCATTTGCTGTCTTAGTAAAGTGATGAAGCATCTAGGGAGATGGCCCAGCGGTTAAGTGCACTGACTGCTCTTGCAGTTCCCACATGGGAGCTAAGACTAACAACCATCCATGTTGGATCCCCTGTAGTTCTAAGGGATCCAACACTCTTTTCTGACCTCCTCAGGCACTACAGGACATGGGTGCACTTACATCATGCAGGCAATACACTCCTACACATAAAATAGAAAAGATAATTTTAAAAAAGGAACATTTACTCTAATTTTTTTGTGGGGGCAGGGCCTGTCTTTTTGAGACAGTCTCCCTGTAGTTACAGCTGGCCTGGAACTCACTATATAGACCAGGCTAGCCTCAAGCTCACAGAGATCTGCCTGCCTCTGCCTCCCGAGTGCTGAGATTAAAGGCATGTGCCACTATATCCGACTAGTATTGTTAATTGGTATTATACTGACAGTTCTGGGTATAAATGGTATGGGATTTTTAAAGGCAGTTCTGTATGAAAGGAGAGAGTACATAATTGGAAGCTAAACACAAAGCATCATATACAACCAGCAGCCCAAGAAGATGGCTCCAGGCTAGCCAGGCCCCATGAACTTGCTTTTCTGTGTTTGTGTGAAGCAGACACAGGAGCTATGAGACAGTGAGGATCTGCAGAGCTGCTTGTGGTTCTTGGTTCTTGGTTTGCACTCAACTGACTCAAAACATCATTCCAGCAGTAAAAACAAAATCCTCACCTCCTGAAAGACACTGACTCCTGTCCTTGCTCCTATGGTTTGAATGTGTCCCCCAAACTTACCAAGTTGGAAAGTGTATCCCTCTGGCCCTCAGGAATAGACTGATGTCACTCTCATGGGAATGGGTGCATTATTACTCTGTCTCAGCATGTGACGCCTTCCACTTTGCTATGATGGAGTAAGAACCTCAGTGGAAGGTGGTACCACGCTTTGGACTTTCCAGTCTTGAGAGCCTTGAGTTACACAAACCTCTATTCTTTATAAGTTTCCCAACCTAGGGAATTCAGTTACAGTAATGAACTAAGATACCTCCTCACTCTCAGGTCCTTCAAAGTAGCACCTACCTGTGATTTTAACCAGACTGGTCTGGAAGTCAGGGTTCCTGGGCTCTTCAGTGCTTTCGGACTTCATGACAGAATTGAGGGATGACAGGGTGCTGATGAGCTGTGAGTTGAGGGAGCCAATCTGTGAATGAGGTTCCGCAAAAGCCTCGGCCAGTTCACTGTAGTTCTCAGCCAGCAGTGTCTGCTGCTCTGTCAGCAGCTTCTGCACAAGCTCAATGTAGTGATTCAAGCCTGTCATCCCTCCAGATGCAACCTGGGGCTGAGGGTCCTCCAGGAAATCCCCCACAGACTCGTTCCCAACGCCCACACTCCTCCTGCTGCCCATCAGCCCCACAGCCAACTGCGGAGGCCCACACGCTATGGTCCTCATTTTGAGACCAACCAGATAGTTGTCATTAATATTTATCTGTCCCACACCTGACTCTTTGGTCTTCACAGCAGATGGCTTGTCAAACTCGGAATTGCCAGAGAACACTGTCCCAATGCCAACAGACCGAGTCTTAGCGGAGGAGCTGACATCCTTGACACGGCCTTCTCCTATGGCCACAGTCCTCATCTCCACCGTCTGGGTGCTGGTCTGTTTATCCAGAGTGCTGAGGGAAGTGTTGGTGCAGGATTCCACAAGGATGGCTGCCTCGGTGTTAGTGGACTGGTCCACCTGCTCCATAGTCGTGCTGGTGTGTTGGTTTGTGGTATGAGGCACCGCTGTGACTGCAGCTTCCACCTGGCCCACAGGCTCTGTGTTCACACTGCGGGAGGTGCATTCCTTGGGAAAGCAGACAGTCACATCAACAGAACAGTCTCCGCAACCAATCGACCGCACATCTTTGAGGCTCAAGTTTGTCTTAAGGAGAGTCAGGTCGCTTCCAGAAGCCTCTGTGTTGCTGCCTGTTTCACAGATGCTGACCTCCACACCTACGCTCTGGTCACAGGTGTCCACAGACCTCCCTATACATTGGTCATACATTTCCACCCTCTCCTTCACAACCCACCAATTCATAGGCAGCTCGGGCCCCACGATTTGATTCTTGCTATTGGGTTGGCAGGAGATGCCTACTGTATTTGTTTGCACAGATGTCCCAACACACGTGTCCATTGTGTCCACATGATTACCAACCATTTGGTCTCTGGTCTGCACTACTGCCTCTACCAACTTGCTGAAGACAAGCGGTTGGGCCATTGTGGCTTTGTCAACTTTTTTCCTGAATCCAGCAGCCTGCAGTTCTTGCTTTAGTTTGGTCATCTCTCTGTCATGGGTAGTTTCTTTAAGTTGCACTTCCAGGCGGTAAATCTTTTCCTTTAAGGCCTCTATGGTCTGCTGTTGCAGCTCAATCTCTTTGTCAGCTTCAGTGATCACCCCGAGCATGGCTTCTGTCACGCTGACACCAAAATTCCTCACCTCAGTGACTGTCCCTACAGCTGTATCCCTGCGGGACTGGGAGTCCCTGTGGTATACAACAATGTCATTCACGTTCTCATTGTCACCCACAGCCACAGATCGGTACACCTGAGCTGGACACTGTCCGTTCTCCTTGAGCTCCGATGGGGCCTCACAACTGCTGTCCTGAATCTTCTGCTCCAGAGCCTGCATGTCTGCCGTGAGCTGCCGGAACTCCTTGATCCTCTGTGTGCTCTGCTCCACGCTCTCCATCTCTTCCTCCTCATAATCGATGTATAATTCCCCACCACTTCTCTGGGCTCGGGAAAGTAATTCCAGCTGGGATGCATTGCCTGCACTGTAGGAGCGCTTTCTCACACCACAGATATCGTTCTGGGACGCAGCCCTCTGGCTTTTTAGCTGTGAGGCCAACTGCCGCTTCTCCTCTTGCAAGACAGAGATCTTCACTTGTAGCACAGGGATGGTTCTCACCTGCTCCTCGAGTTCCTTCAGGCGTTTCAGGGCAATGGCCATCTGTTCACGGATGTGCTGCAGGTGCATGGGGCTGACATTGGTCACGGGGGTGGAGATCCCCGAGCTCAGTGGGCTGTGGCGGATGGAGCTCCCCATGGAGGAAGTGGTGGCAGCTGCTGGGCCATAGGTGCCATAATCCCCATTGCCCTGGAATCCGTTTTGAAGCTGGTGTATGGCAGGATTGTTACCAGAACCCATAAAGGATGGAAGGGAGCTTGTGGAGCCCATGCCTCCAAAACTGGCCAGCCTGGGCCTTCTGAACTCACCCGGTGCCATCTGCATGGTGACTCTCTCCTGTTCTAGTCTTCTCCGGGTCTCCATCAGTGTCTTGGTGACATGAAGGTTGTGCTTTGGAAGCTGTGGTGAGGGAGGGGGTAGCAGCTGCCGATTTTCTGGGATGGTAAAAGTGGGTGAGGTGTCTACTGGGGCAGGTGGCCGTGGGACTGGGGTTGATGTAACTTGGCTTCTGGCTAAGAGAAAGCTGGGACACTGTTTGTTGTCATCGCTGTTGGAGGATGACAGGGATTCAGTGGATGTCCACACACCCTGATGACCAGGTGTGACCCTGGAGTCTGGACATGGCACAGATGGCTTCTGCCTCTTGCGGATGTTCAGTTTCTTGATAGTATTTCCTTTCTGTATGTCATCCACGTATTTGACAAAATCTAGGTCAAGCTGATAACCATAAGGAGTTTCCACAAAATAAGGGTCTTTCTGTTCCTTGTCATGGTCTCCATTCAGAACATCATCTGCTTTTTCTGAGAGACAGAAGAGAGTATTATGAACTGATGTATTACATGTTTTAGTAAAAACAATTATTTGTGTATGCTGCAAAGCTAGTCTGATTTAAGAGCTGACAGTCCTATTTTCTGAACCTTAGTTTTCTTGAATGAAAGGAAAAAAAAGTAGCAATCTCAGCTGCTTGAGAGATTGCAGCAAGAAGACTGCAAGCTCAGGCCAGTCAGGGCAACTTAGAGAGACCCTATTTCAAAATAAAAAGGAAAGCGAGCTGGACAAGCAGCTCAGTAGTAGGGCAATCCACAGTACTTCCAAAAAAGGACAATTCAAGTATTTCACTCATAGGGTTAAATAATATGAGACAAAAGTTTTGATAGCCAACCACATAGTACTGTTATTGGTAAAAGCCTAGCAACATGATCATGCAGATGTCACCTGTCCTCTATGGTGCCTTGAGGAAGGCAGGCACTCATTAAGATTCTTATTTTACACGGTGTCATCTAAAGCACAACATGCACTAGCAGTGAGCAGTAGACTAAGACAGTCAGTAGATCCATGGCACCGAGGATGATTCCATGTGCTTGAGTGTGCATGTGTGCTCACATCCATTTTCTGCAAGTTTGGCAGCACTTTTAATGCCAATGGCCAGGAGTCATCCAGTGCCCGAGTACCTTCGCATGACACCATTTTGTTCTGGCACTTTGTTGCTTGAAAGCTGGGGACATAGGAGATTGGCTGATTACCCTAGAAGTCTGGGAATAAGAACATGCTCAGAGGACAGACTTTTACCTAACGCTCAACTTCTTACTTAAAACCCTTTCTGAACTGGTTGTGAGTTTTCTCTGCTCTCTATTTTATTTTATTTTTTTGACAAAACATTTACTAACTCAAGAATACCTGGTTTTGTAGTCATAACCAACCCAAACAGATCCAAAGAGAAATGAAAGGAAAGTAAGGGCAAACCAAACTCCAACTTCTGGATCATGTGGCACTCAGTAAACGCTACTTCTGGCTAAACCAAACATTTAAAAAAGGAAACACAGGAACCTTTCAAAGCACAGAGCTTGCTGCTGATCTGAACTAGGCATTTCAAATTTAAAAGCAAGGCCATTTGTTTGTTTAAACTGCAGGATTAAGTCATGTGTTTTCCTACAGCCACGCTAACAAGCCCTGCATTTTCAGGGCTATGGAAAAGACCAAAAGCAAGGAGTGAAAATGGGAGCCATCTGTCCCCAGCCCCGGTCCTGAGGAGACCCCCAACCCCCACTGATATCAGGCCCAACTTTAGGCTGCTGCCTGCCTTCCCAGCCCCCAGCACTGCTCAGTATTACAGCCGATGTCAGAATCCTGGAAAGACCCTTTTGCCACCATTTCTCTCTTCTGAAAGTCTGGAAAGTTCAAGAAGAGTGCCAAACAGGAATAAAAAGGACATGTGTTCTTTGTGTCTCAATTTCAAACAATGTTAGGTAGAGCACTTGGCTAGGCCCTGGAGTGGGTTCCTGGGTTCAACCATTACACACACCCACACCACCCTCCAGCCCCAAACCACCTCCATAACAAAGCAGTATTAAACTACTCAGCTGCCGAGGAGAGGCATAAGATTTCAATTCCAAAGCAAACGGGACTGAATTCTGTTTGAAATACTTGCCCAGCACTAGCGAGTTCCAGCCCCAGCGTTGAGCTGATCGGAGCACTTGTGCCTGGAAATTTGAGCTCAGGCTTACGGAAAATGTGTCTTCCTTTCCTAGCTTTCAACTTCATATGGAGAATGTGCTCAGAAATATGCGGCCAGACCTGTTTCCAGAGAAGTCTGAAATTCCGAAGGAGGTGAGGAGAAAAGACAGCTCCTGTGGTCTGGTCCAGGTCTGACTGTGCATGTGAGAGGCAACTGCTTACAGAGGGGCTCCAAGTGCCCGCCTTGGGGACCGGCCGGGAGGGGCCCGAGCGGTTCTCGCTCACCCGGGTCCCAGCCGCTGACTCCTCGCTCCGCTCACCGCTGCCCCAGCCGGGATCGCCACTGCCCAGCCGGGCTCAGGGCAGCCCAATGCCTGCCCTCCCTCCCGGGCTCACCTACCGTGCACCCTCCAGGCTGCTCCGCTCGCCAGGCCGGACCTGCTCCGTCTCCACTTAAGGAAACGCCTGTCAACTCAGCGCACACCTCCCCGGCCCCGCACTCACACCATAGGCCGAGCCTTCGCCAATGGAGGCTCCCGACGCCCCTCAGTCGCCACCCTGAATGGCAAACTCAGCTGATCTGCATCCCAGGCTGTCTTAATGGAAACAGGAAGCAGGCATCTTCTGAAAATGTGTGTTCTTCTCTCAGTGTGGCCAGGAGGACAAATAAAGCCGGCAATGTGAGCCTCTCCACCTAGGGCTCAGTCAGCGCGGGACCAGACACTCCATGAAAGAGTCTGTGTTCTGCAGCGCAGACCCAGCAGCCTGGGTCACCTGAGAGGGCAGAGCCACAATCAGCCACTGTGAGCCAGGGTTCCTGAGCACTGCGGGACACTTCTCAGTGCTGCGCCTACAGGTAACAGGTCAGGAGCAGCTACCCTCAACAGCAGAGCAGGACTGCTTGTAAAAACACCACACACAGACAAGAAAAAGCCACTCATTATCTGGCGAGTTGGCATCCCACCTGATGCCCAAGGTTTTCAGAACTCTTTTTCCCACTACAGGCGTCTTTAGTAGGAAAAGTGAGCTGATTCAATGATTCAGAAAGAGCTCACACTCTTCAGTAAAACTTAACTAGCCTAGCTGGAGGTGGTGGAGCACACCTTTAATCCCAGCACTCCGGAGGAAGGGGCAGGCAGATCTCTGTGAGTTCAAGGCCAAGGCCAGCCTAGTCTACACAGTGAGTTCCAGAACAGCTGGGCTGAAAGGGAGACCCTGTCTCAAAAAGACCAAAAAAAAAAAACAAAACAAAAAACAAACCTGGCCTATCAAACTCAGCTAGTAGAGCTGACCAAGGGCCTGCCTGCACTCTGAATTATCCCCAAATGACATTTGGACTTCTCCCCATGGAAATCAAGAAAGGTTAGAATTTAACCATGTTAGGCTGCTTTTCCAGTATGCTTAACCCTGGAGATGATTCAGTGGACCCCGAAACCCATGTTTCTCCAAGCAATGAAAAAGACAGGTGTTCTCAAGATGTCACTGGTACAAACGATTGGCCAGTACCAGTTATGTTAAAATTTTATTATGTTAAAAAGTTATTATGTTAAAATATCCAGTCTCATTATTTCAATCTTCTGCTTTCTGGTGTGTCATTATACAATTATTTAGTTTTTCTTTTTTTTTTTTTTTTTTGTCTTTTCGAGACAGGGTCTCCCTGTAGCCCCAGCTGTCTTGGAACTCACTCTGTAGACCAGGCTGGCCTTGAACTCACAAAGATCCGCCTGCCTCTGCCTCCCAAGTGCTAGGATTAAAGGCGTGCACCACCACGCCCGGCACAATTATTTGTTGTAAATATGGCTCATGGAACCTGGACTTATTTCTCAATTTTCTCCCAGAAGTATGTCCTTATTTGTGTGTGTGTGTGTGTGTGTGTGTGTGTGTGAGACAGGTGAGCAACAAATTTAATTTTAAAAAATTCCCTTCATTGTTCCTCTCTCTGAATCACATGTCAATGAACAAAATGTTAGGAGCAAAGCAGATGTTTAAAACCCTTTGCTGGCAGACTCGGGAGGCAGAGGCAAGAGAACCTCTGTATTCAAGGCTAGCTTGGTCTCCGTAGTGAGTTACAGGCCAGCCGGGACTATAGAGAGACCCTGTCTCAAAAAGACCAAAACAAAAACAAATAACAACCAAAAAACCCCAAGCAACAACAACAACAACAACAACAACAACACAAACCCCAAAACAAGCCTTTGCTGAAGGAATAAAGAATTTAATATATATTATAATAAACTAAAAAAACCTGAGATGCTCTGATGATAGTTACTATTAGCATTTAAGACATGTCTTACATGTTGCTGTTTTGGTGGTTATTTTTAGGGTGTTGAATTAGGGGTGATTTTCATTTTGTTATTTATAGTTTATAAATTTTTATTATCTCAAGAGTATTTACTTTTCAAAACCACCACAAGAAGTCACTGTTCCTACAGGAATGTATTGCAGTAAACTCAACTAAGCTCAAGTGGGTGGGGAGTGTCCTGGTATCCAAAGCCAAAGGCAGATATTCATCAGTAGGCATCATCTCGTTCCTCCACAGGAGGAACTCATCTATTTTTAGATGAGCAAATATGAAGTCGGTTATTTCCCCACTCTTCATCTACTGTTAGTGTGGCCAAAAGCAGGAATGGCACAAAACACCTCCCAGGAACCTCCCTGAAGAGACACAGGAGTAATTCTTTGATTTCTTCATTCCTTCCTCCATCCTATTTATTCCCTGCAGTGTAAATGTGACACCTGGAACACTAGTTGCTGCCTCAGACAGGACCACGAGTTTACACCAGAGGATAGGGGAATCATGTGCTAGAAAGAATCTGGGTCTTGGGGCTGGAGAGATGGCCTAGCAGTTAAGAGCGCTGACTGCTCTTGCAGAGGACCTGGGTTCGATCCCCAGCTGTTCATTTTGGGTCTTGTCCTTGGAATGACTCAGAATCCTAACAGATACAGCAGTTTCTACTCAATGTCCTCTGCTCACCCTCCACCCCCAAATTAAGACTATATATTTTTTTAAGGCTATATCTTTAAAGAAAATGCTAAACAACAGAATGAGGAGGCACCACAAGAAAGCTTTTATTATAAGAATTGGAAATTCAAAAATAAGGAAGTATAGAAACAAAGCTTTTTAAAACAATCCTTAGCTAAGTTATAAGGAGAATTTTAGCTACCTAAAAAGCCATTTTAGACGACTAGGACTATGTCTGCTTACAGACAGCTAAAGGTCTGCTGGCCATATCTGCAACTGGAATCCTGAAAATAACAGCTTCCAACCAGCATTCTGGAACTGGAGGCCTGCCCTGGTGTTTACAAGAATTTTCTTGAATGTTTGGATATGTAGTACTGGAGACAGATCCAGGCACTGCCTCTACCTTCATTATACAACTTTTATTGAAATCTTACTGGGTACAAAAAATGGTCCTATTCAGCAGAAAGAGTAGGAGGAAGAATTTATAAGAAATAAAATGGGGGGCTGGAGAGATGGCCTAGCGGTTAAGAGCGCAGACCACTCTTGCAGAGGACCCGGGCTCGATCCCCAGCACCCACATGGCGGCCAAGAACCGTCTGAAACTCCAATTCCAGGAGAACTCCAGTTCCAGGGGAATCCGACACTCTCTTCTGACCTCTGCGGCATTGCACGACACGGGTGCACATACTTGCATGCAGACAGTACATTCATACACATACAGAAATAAATAAAATGAATTAAAAAAAAAAGAAATAAAACAGGATGTAACCCAGCTAGGAAAATAAATGCCCAAACAGCATGGGTTGAGGTCATCTACAAAGGCATGTTATCAAGTCAGTAAGATAAGATGTGAACAAGTGGCCCAAACAGAATGGAGTTCCCAGGAAACGAGTTTTGAAGACCAAGTAAGTGATGGTAAGACTATCAAGGAAAGGGAGAGGCGGGGCATCACTGTGGGACTGGGGAGAGGAGGGGGACAAGTGCAGAAGAGACCCTGAGTCTTGGGGCGAGGAATGAAGCAAACTGTCCACCGTCCACTATACCAACTAGGGGGAAGCAGTTAAAAGCATCAGCAAATATGTTAACAACTGTGTGTAGATTAGACTGAGGTAGGCAAAGCAAGATTAAATTCAGAGGACAGTTAGACGAAGTAAGATATTTATTATATTCAACTTCTGGTCAATATTAACATTAAAGGCATATTAATATGTATCATCCATCCATCTTCACTTGCTGTTTACACTTCCTGTTGTGGGAGTTGGAGACACAATGTGAATAAAGGAGGCCAGGTCTCCGCTTTCACGTGGCTCACAGTCCAGTCAGTGCAGATGCTCAGAAAAACAGAGGAAATGCAAAGCAGGGCTGAAGCCAAGGCTCAGAGGAGGTGGCACTGCCAGGGTTCCGAGAGAGTCAGGCCAGCTGGGTGGTCTGCTAACAGTGGACTGAATGCATGGCTTCTTGGGCCAGCATCTTTCTCTGGGCTCCTAGAAATCAAAGGTCACAGAGTCCATCCCTCCTCCTCCTCTTCCTCTTTCTCCATGCAGTCTGTCCAGTCTGTAATTAGGAGTAACCACACACTGTGACAGACTCAATTCAAGAAACTCCCCAAATCCAGAACCAGATTCCCATATGTTGAGGGGTGGGGACTGAAATCAACACACTGAAAATAAAGCTACTCCTTATGTGTATCTATCTACCTGTTGTAAAACTTAGTACTCTGGCCAGGCATGGTGGAGCACGCCTTTAATCCTAGCACTCGGGAGGCAGAGGCTGGTGGATCTTTTTGAGTCAAGGCCAGCCTGGTCTACAGAGTGAGTTCCAGGACAGCTGGGGCTACAGGGAGACCCTGTCTCGAAAAGACCAAAAAGAAGAACAATGTGAAATCTCCTTGTGGTTATCCACTAACAAGTGAAAATGAAATAGACACTTAAAAAAAAAAATCACACCTAGAGTTATAATGAATTACTATTTTTTTCGACTTTTTGTCTTTTTGAGACAGAGTCTCCCTGTAACCTCAGCTGGCCAGCTGGCCTGAAACTTGCTATGTAGTCCAGGCTGGCCTTGAACTCACAGAGATCTGCCTGCTTCTCCCTCCCGAGTGCTGGAATTAAAGGCATGCGCCACCAAGTCCGGCCCAATTTTAACTTTTTTAAGGAAACTAAATTGCTGTCCAAATAATACTTGACTTGGAAAGACCTAAAAACTATTCTACTCAGCAACACTAGTAGATGGCGGTCAACTAGTCTGGGAGAACTAACCTGCTACATCACCTCTCATCCCTCCTTTGTTCTCTGTGACGACATTTGACAAAGCCCTGAGATGTTTTCTCCTTTCTTGTAGGGGTTGGGGGGTGAAGGGAGACCCTGGTGAGCTACTTAGTGAGTAGGGGCCAGAGGTACTACTGAATTTTCCACCCATGCAAGCAGTGCTGAGGCTGAGGAAGCCTCGCTGGAGACATTCATCAGAGCAAAACGTGCACAGAATCAGATCAGCCCTATCGAGGTTGTGGCCTTCTAAGCCTTCCGTGTCCCAGTGGAAAACCCCTTACAGGGGGATTTTCCCCCTCCCCTCCTTACCTATTTATTTATTCTTATTATTTAAAATATAAATTATTTCTATTTTATGTGTACGAGTGTACTGCCTGCACATATGTAAGAGCATCCATGTCCTGCAATGTCTGTGGAGGTCAGAAGAGGGTGTCAGATTCCTTTAGAACTAGGATTACAGATGGTTGTTAGTTGCCATGTGGGTGCTGGGAATTGACCTGGGTCCTCTGCTACAGCAGTCAGTGTTCTTAACTGCTGAGGCATCTCTCCAGGCCTATTATTATTATTATTATTATTATTATTATTATTGATGGAAGGTCTTTTACTACATAGCCCTGGCTGGCCTAGAACTCACTATGTAGATCAAGATGTCTTTGAACTTACAGAGCCCCATCTGCCTTTGCCTCGAGTGCTGGGATTAAAGGTATGTGCCACTGTGCCAGGCTCTTACCCCCCTTTTTAAAATTATTTTATTTTATTTTTGTATGTGTATGAATGTACTGTCTGCATGTAGATTTGTGCACCTGTGTTGTGCAATGCCGCGGAGGTCAGAAGAGGGTGTCGGATTCCCCTGGAACTGGAGTTAAGACGGTTCTCAGCTGCCATGTGGGTGCTAGGGATTGAACCCGGGTCCCCTGCAAGAGCCAGTCAGTGCTCTTAACTGCTAGGCCATCTCTTCAGCCCTGCTTACCCCCTTTTTAAAAGACATGGTCTTGCTGCATAGCCGTAACTAGACTGGAGCTTGCTATGTAGACCAAGTGGACATCAGAGTGACAGTGATTCTATTCTTCTGTCTCTGCCTCTGGAAGGGTAGTATTAGAGGCATGCACCACCGGGCCTGGCTGCCCATCACTGTAACTAGTGTATCTTCATTGTAGGAAAGAACGGGCTTCATTCTGACACTTTCATACATCTGTGTCTGGCACTCTGACCACAGTCCCACCTCCGCCGCCCTCTCTTACTCATCTTCCTGTGTCCTGTACCTCGTACGCTCCCAGTGTCCTTCTTCCTAAACAGCTCTAGTTCAACTTCCATGTCTTTTCTTTAATCTAGATTTTGTGTATGACAAAAAATATGAATATTTGTCTTTCTGAGAAAAATGCTACTTAAAATTTTTTAAAGATTTATTATTATTTATATTTTATGTGTCCAAGTGGTTTGCTTGCATGTATATAAGCACACTACTTACGAGCAGTGCCCACAGAAGTCAGAAGATGGGGTTAGATGCCCTGGGACTGGAGTTACAGACAGATGTCAGTTGACATGTAACAGGTAGTATTAGGTTATAAAGGCGCGAACCCCCAGACAAAAAGGCACATGAGACTTAAGTCACTCCAGGAACATGATTTACTTCCATGTGGGACTGCCAGAGTGGGCCACCTGCAGGCACGTGGTGGGACAGGAGCAGGAGCAGGGGGCGAGATGGTGACTGGGGCCACCCATTTATACCCATGGAGTGGGACCTCAGGTACAGGGGAGGAGGTCAGAAGATTGACAGCCTCTGGAGGAAGTGGGCATCTGTGTGTCCCTTGGAATGCTGGGAAGCTCGGACCTAACAGGTAGATGCTGGGAACTGAACCTGGGTCCCCTGGAAAGTAGGAAGTGCTTTTAACCACTGAGCCATCTTTTTAGCCCCTGAAAATGCCACTTTTGAATGAGAAAACACTACTTTTCTACTCTACCACAATGAGTTATTCTTATGAGCAAAAAGCACTGGGGATTTCTGCAATAGTGTGCCCTAAACTTTTAAATGACAAGCCTCTGGTATTATTACTTTATTAGTCATGACACAATGACTTCTTTGTTCTGACTTTACTTCTGTACACTCTAAGCCCAATAACAGGGCACCATGAAAAATAATTACACCCATGTGCCGCGACCTCATACACTCTTAATGTCTTTTTATTCAACAGACATGCTCACTGACTGCTGAAGCTAAAGAATTAATTCCCATGACTGTATTGTCTCCTCTAACAAAAAGCATAGAAACCTGGCCTAAGAGCTGAGTCAGTCCCAGAGGACAGTGGCGTTGTCACAGATTCCCACATCTACAAGTGGCTGTTGGATGCTGTCATAGAGGCTCCATGTCAGCTACTGCCTGGAGGCAGGAAAGAAAGCTAAGAGGAACAAGTTGGAGGAGGCAAGCCTCACAAATCACAAAGCTCATTCCTCAGCTTTTGAAAGTAACTGAATTAGCAAGACAGCTCCCCCCAAGAAGAGGCAGTGGGACAGGGAAGGCAGGGAAGTGGAAAAAGTCCTAGTCCTTCAGAACAGGTTTGGCAGGAAGGGCTCCTGCAGACGCTGAGCATTAAGCTTTTCAGACCCGGGTACCCTCCCTCTCTGTACCAATCTGCATGAGAAATACCACTTATTATATAGAAAACCAAAATAGAGATTCTAGCAACATGAATATACTGCATGTTCTTCCAAAAGAATATGTGGCAGGTATGGTTTTTCTCTTGCATTTATCACTTACTGTTATTTTTGTTTTTGGTCTTTTTATTACATATATATATATATATATATATATATATATATATTTTTTTTTTTTTTTTTTTTTTTTTTTTTTTTTTGTACAAGAGGTTTTTTTTTTTTATGTTGCTTTTTTTTGAGAGAAGGTCTCCCTGTAATGCCAGCTGTCTTGGAACTCACTATATAGATCAGGCTGGCCTTGAACTCACAGAGATCCACCTGCCTTTGCTGGAATTTAAGGTATCTACCACCATGCCCAGCTTAATGTTGCTTTTATTTATTTATTTATTTATTTTTTGGTCTTTTCGAGACAGGGTCTCCTTGTAGTCCCAGCTGTCCTGGAACTCACTCTGTAGACCAGGCTGGTCTTGAACTCACAAAGATCCACCTGCCTCTGCCTCCCAAGTGCTAGGATTAAAGGCGTGTGCCACCACGCCCGGCTAATGTTGCTTTTAGAGACAGCATTTTCTTGCCTGTAACCTAGATTGGCCTCAAACGCCCAATTTCCTTCTTCCTGAGTTTTGCAAAGAGTTGCTTTAAACCTCCTCTTTCTTTATTCATCCATCCATCCATCCATCCATCCATCCATCCATCCACTGATCCAAAAGACAGGCACCCAGGTGTGGTAGGCTCTGTTTGAAGAAGGCTGAATTCCTCTTCCCATGGAGTTTGTACAGCCTATCTCAATTTCACAATTACCTCTCTACAGCTGTTCTAAATAAGCTACCACACCTCATGCAAATAAAACAAGAAATGGAAAAGGTGTTTTAAAAGCTCATACACACTGGAAGAACTGACACATTGGATATAACTGCAATCTTGCAGTTTCCTTTGTTTATATGGCTATGGAATAGTGTGTAATGGCTATAGAATAGTGTGCAGCCTTTCTCTCGCTGTTTTTAAGCTGCCCCACAAGTGTTAACTTGCAAATGATCCTTGTGCCCTCCTTTCTATATCAACTCAATTCCAAGTTTACCAACTAGGAACACTGCATAAGGAATGCTCATCTTAGGAAGAACTGCATTTGACAAGGCCAGTGTACGGCCTATGGGGTGGGGGTCGGTTGGGGGAGAAACGCTGGGCAGAGGGAAGAGCAGACAAGGAAACTGATACTTTTAGGAACTGAAAGGGGATCTTACAAAACTTAAAATGAGGCCTGGCATGGTGCTGCACACCTTTAATCCCGGCACTCGGGAGGTAAGGGCAGGCGGATCTCTGTGAGTTCAAGGCCAGCCTGGTCTACATAGTGAGCTCCAGGGCAGCTGGGACTAAAGGGAGACCCTGTCTCAAAAAGACAAAACAAAAACAAAAACAAAAAAACTCAAATGAGGCAGGAAGGAACAAACAGAGCCCTGGTCCAGCAGGGGGTAGGGTAAGTCCAGTTATGGGTCCTTAAGTGTGTTGGCAAGATATTGAATGTTCTAAACAAGGGAACAAAATGGTCCCCTTAACTGTAATCAGATTGTTCTGTCTAGATATGGGATTATGTACTAAAACTTCCTTTTATATCCTCAGTCATTTTTCTGTGAATTTCTTTCCAGTGTCACAAATGATCTGCAAATGAGTATTACCTACTTAAGTGGATAATAAGTGCAGTCCACGGTATTAAACTACTCAGTCTTACATGCTGCCTATTTGGGCAGTTCGGCCTGTGTCTGCGTGTCTACTTCCCCACCTCAACCCCCTTAGTATTTAGGAGGAAACTGAGAAGGCCTGACAAATGTTGGCCCATCTGGGTGGAGCTGGGGCGCGGACACAAGGATCAGGGCTGTGGCAGGCTCTAGCTGCTACCCTATTCTGCTACTAAAAAGGAAAATATTTTTCTTTAAGCCAGTGAGTCATTGCAGAAAAAAAAAATGGTGAGATTTCCTTTTCTGGAGGTCATTAAATAGGATAAGTCTAATCTAGGAAAGACAGACATGCCATGAGTGACGTCAGGAAACAAGCTGAGGACATTTAGGGACTCCAGACTCTGATTTAGTGCACTGAGATGTGGAAGGCAGACTTGCTCCATATTTTGGCATGCTGGGAGCGGAACAGCAAGGAACGAAAGCAACAGCAAGGCTGACCCTGGCAGCTAGCAGAGATTTCTGTGCCTCAACCCCTCCTTAACGTGAACTTCTCCATCCATACTGGACCAAGAGTCTGAAGAAGGAGAACCAACGGCCCAGGAGAGGGTCCAGGGAGACGTAAGCAATATATTCATCCCCTGAATTCACAATGTCTACCTACTAGATAGCCTCTGCAAGATGAATTTGAGGTTGGCTTGCCTTTAGTCCTGAACACTGCTGTCTGCTTGTGGGTGACCCTGCCTGAGTGAGACATCTGGAACTCACAGCTAACCCCACTGCCCGTCAGTTACTATTCGCACTATTTCAAACCAGTATCAGTGGTCGGGTTTGGCTTTGAAAACCTTCTGGACTCCCACTGGATAATTTGAACATCAAAATAATATAATTAACGATAATAACCAACTGATAGGTATCTGTGGGCCCATAATGCTAGAGTAGAGTGCCAACTAATGACCACAGAGAGGATTATAGAAACAGAAAATTATCATATAGCAACCATCACAGCAGTGGCTGATTGAGGCAGGAATGGATGCTAAGGCTGGTAGATGGACTATGTCCAAGGATTAGGATATTGCTGGGGTCTCAGAGGGCCTCATGATGAACAGATCATCAGTCACAAAGGGGAAAGTGACGGTGCCACAGTGAGGAACTCCATCCACCAGGTGATCAAAGCTGGAATCATGCCCCTGTGAAATGAGCTGAGACAAGTAAAGAATCACTTCTGCCAGGAATATTGCTGTCCGAGTCTAGGAATATCAATGGATCCCACTTGAAAGACAACCTATAGTGTAAAAGCATTTTCTTGAGCTGGAGAGATGGCCTAGTGGTTAAGAACACTGACCACTCTTGCAGAGGACCTGGGTTCAATCCCTAGCACCCACATGGCAGCTGAGAACCATCTTTACTCCAGTTCCAGGGGAATCTGACACCCTCTTCTGACCTCTGCGGCATTGCACGACACGGGTGTGCAGACCTACATGCAGACAGTACATTCATACACATACAAAAATAAAATTAAAAAAAGCATTTTCTTGAAGACTCTCAATGTAAGACAGAAAACAATAGGACTGTTTGAAACTGAAAGACTGAAGTTCCTTAAAAATAAATTTCAATTCCTTGCTCTGTTCCTCTACCCTCCTCCTTTCTGACTTTAGGATGCATGTGAGCAGCCAACCAGGCACCATGGACTGTGACGTTGCTCATTTTGCAGTTTTAGCTTGTTATACTGCATATTTGAGGAGTTTTACCTTTCTCTGAAGCATTGTTGAAAACAAAACAGCATCTCAATTACCTCTGTAGACTGATGGGACTGCAGCTGAATGTTCTATTCTGTGACATTAAGTTTTCAACAGTTCAGCTCTGATGGAGTACTTCTCATGTTTCTATTCATCCACTTTAACATACCAAACAATGTTTACATTTATCTGTGGTTGTTTTTCCCCAGACTTGACCAACTATCTGTATAGTGCTGTCCTTAGGAGCCCAAGCCACATGTCCCACCCTCCTTAGGAACTTAGACACAGCTTACTTGTAGCTGTTTGTTCTGTTCTAGGCAGAACTGGTCATTTTGTTCCCTCCTGCTCCTAAAACCTTTGTCTGTATGTAGTAATCTACACTGTGGCTTAGCAGGAACATGGTTAATCCCCCCTTCCTTCAACTGTAAATGTTTGGGGGAGGTAGGAATTGAATAGTATTTGCTTTTTCTTTCTTTACTGCCAAGCTACCAGGGTGCTTAGCACAGCACAAGCTTAGTATTTGTTGGAATGAAAACTCCCACATGTAGGCATCTACTGACCAGTACATACGGTAGGGGAGATGGTGTATTAAAAGCAGGTATGTTGGGGAAGACCACTAGTGCTACTTTTTAGTAGATTTGGTTAGATTATATTCCAATTGTATAACTGGAAAAATGGGGTGCCTATATCACTATGTCGTGAGAATGGTCGGCGATATCTGGGGTTCACCCTACTGCTGTGAATCACAAGGGTAACCTGGCAATGACCCAGAACTAGAACCCTAACTCTCTCCCTAACCCATGAAGTCAAGGTTGTGAAACACCTGCTCAAAACCAAGGGGCTCTGATAAAATCTTGAGGCTGTGTTGATGTGATGTCCTGCAGCAGCGTAAGCATGTGTATGTACATGTGTATGTATGTATGTACACGCATACGTACACGACTGTATGTACATGCATATGTACACGTGTGTGCATGTGTACGTACATGTGTGTGTGCATGTGCGCGCATGTGTATGTACATGCTGCAGCCAAAGCTGAGTGGTAGGTACGCATCACCAGTTATGCACAGAAGGCAATAAAATGAAAGTGGACAAACACCTTGACTTTTCAGAAGCATACTATGGCCAAGTTAAAACATTTCTTTCTATCAGGAGTGGGCAGAGACACCCAGTCTGCTGGTGAGGAGACAGAGGACACTTGAACATTGCAGAAAGGGTACTCGAGAGCCACCCAGAACGTCTCCATGGCAGTCATTCACAGGGCCTGCCTAATCTGGGGAAAGGTATAAGTTTCCTTGTTTTGAGCAAGAACATGAGCTATAAATCTTGGTCCTAAACAAGCAATGCAGTGATAAGATTCAGTGTATAAAATGAGGGGTCCAGTTTGATTCCATGATTGTCACAGCTACTGCCAGACTGACACAAAATTCCATAACATGGCATGCTTTGGAATCAAGCGAAGGTAGACATAAATCACAGTAGCTGTCAGATCAGGTGAGCTCTGGCAGAGACTGTGGCCTTGCTCTCTTTGGGGTCTGTTCAGCAGCACCTTTCTAGTTGCCTCCTAACCAGCAAGACTGGACCACCCCCCAAAACAGCACCCCATTGCCTGTGTCCTCAGTTCTACTCTGGACATGGCTTAAGAGGCCAGAAGCCAGTCAACAGTGAGGGGGATGAAAGTGGAGACCAGGAACAGAAGAGCCTATGTCTTGTTAAAGGGCATGCTGGACCAGGGGGTACACGATGGGGACACGCATGCGCACCGTGTGACGGCACAGTGGCTGTTTTCTCCAAGGCTTCAGAGCCAACCACAAGAAACAACAGCTCTTCACCGTAATCCGTCTGACAAGGCACCTTGCATTTTACCGCCCCGGTCCATGGCTCTTTGTACAGCTCACTGCCTAACTAGACAATAGTTTCTGAGTATAGCTCAATTTCGTCTCACACACACAAAGGAGAGCTAGCTTGGGGACTAATACTGCTTTCTGAACCTTCTTCAAGAATTCCATGCCTAAGGCATAAATAGGAAATGGGCCAGGTGAAAATGACAATTTTTACAGGTGCTGTTAGGAGCATAGTTAGCATATAGAAGTTGTGTGAATTAGAAGTAATTAGGATTAAACTAACAGTAGATAATGTGTGAAATGCTGTAACCTTAAAGAAATTAGCAAATGTTAAATTTAGCTCAGCAAGAGGCCTGCTCCAGCTCAGGGCTGCTTTAGAGATAAGCACTGGACACTAGGCCAACCACAGAGGCGCTCAACGGAACCCAAAAGACTGACTGTACTCAATTGATTAGGTGGCCAGAGGTGGCATGGACACACGGACCTGATAACCAGTCCTGGGTCCCCCGCCTTGACCCAGGCATGACCCCAGACAGGAAAGATAACCACCTGGTATGCAGGGGGCACTCTAGGCACAAGCCTGAGCACCTCGCACGCCCAGCTGCAGCCTATTTAAGCTGGGAAGTGCAGAATGACTTTGCTCTCACTCCCCCTGGGGAGGGGGGGAGACGCACTGTGAGATGCCACTGAGAACCTCTCAGCTGAGAACACCTGGACATGCTGCCAGTTCACCTGAAGTGCATGCTGACCCTGCTGGCTGCTGCCTGGATGGACCTGCCTGAGCTGCCAAAGTCCCTAGTCCCAGAGAGATCTGCATCAGCCAATCAACTGGCTTCTTGGAACTCCCTAGCATGGACCCCCTTCATTGCTTTCACGAGGCTAAGAGAATGCCATGTAGGTAAGTAGCCTTGGAGAGATAGGCTAGGACAGGACAGGATAGAATTAGAATTATAGAATTAACCTGTGTGAGAATTAATAAAATTAGATTCTATTATTATATTTGTGTCCTGGATTCCTTTGAACTTAGCCCATGCTAGTCCATGGTCAAGGCAGATGCCTAGGTTGAAACTTTGATAGAAAAGGCTTCAACAAACAGTATTTAGGGGACGTGTAAGAACAGCTATAGTACTTGTATGAATCCTAGCCCTTACCATGCTTATATAGGAAACTGAAGCCAAGGGGCTGGAGTGATGATGGTTCAGTGGTTAAGAGCACCATCTGCTCTTCCAGAGGACCAAGTTCAGTTCCCAGCACACAAGTCTGGTGGCTTATAACCCACCTGTAACTCCAGCTTCAAGAAATCTCATCTGGTATCTTGTGGATCCCACACACGTGGCAGACATACATACAAATAAAAATAAATCATCTTTTTGAAAAGAAAAGTGAAGCTAGCATTAGTACATCACACCCGAGGGACTCCAGATCAGAAAAACAGGCGAAAACGCATGCTCGAAGGTGGATTTAGCAACAAAATAAGAAACATCCCAGAATTTTTTTTTTTTTTGGTCTTTTCAAGACAGGGTCTCCCTGTAGCCCCAGCTGTCCTGGAACTCACTCTGTAGACCAGGCTGGCCTTGAACTCACAAAGATCCTCCTGCCTCTGCCTCCCGAGTGCTAGGATTAAAGGCGTGCGCCCAGAATTTAAGGGAACCACCAACTTAGAAACTCAAGCCTTAACATACATGAGAAACACTCACTCATGCTCCCATGAGATATTTGTGCCAAAGCCATAGCTAAAATTTTCACTGAACGCAGAGGCAAGTACTGAGTTATTTTTTCCAGCCTGTTATGAAAGCAAATATTTTTCATAACACAGGGCTTGCCTTTGCAGTTCACCAACCCTTCACCCACCCTCTTTCTTTTTTGGGCATTCCTACTTACCAACTCAGAGACAAAATAACTGTGATTTTCAGCAAGCAGGAGTCTTGGGCATACTTCACTCAGTATTAAAGGGACTACACACACTGGCAGGCACAGAGCCCAGGAGCTGTTGCACAGAATTTATTTATACCCATTTGGAATTTCCTGACCAACTAACAACCTGATGGCTGCGGGTTTAATTCCATGACACTGGGCACCATGAGACAGCAAAAATCACCAAAGAACCACACTGCTAGCAAGGACCTTAATAAAAGGAGCCAAAGACAGACTGGCTCATCTTCTTCCTAATTTTTCAAATAAAACATATTCCTCTGGATCCCTGTCCTAGAAATGCAGCTGGAAATGTATTAATTCAAGGAAGATGTTTCCCATTTTCCTACTGACTTATCCCCTCCCTCTCCCCCAAACTTCGAGCCACGGGAGAAAGGGAACCTCTTATAATCTGAGCTGTAAGGCAAGCAGTTGGCTCAGGAAGGAAGTGAGTGATTTAGGCTCATTCTCCTTAGGCTGAGCTGGAGGGTCCTCCCCTGGGGGTACTCTTATTTAATGCAACATGTAATCTGAAGGCCCCGAACACCCATTTATAAGCCACAACTACGCCCACGGTATTGTATCCAACTTAGATCACATGACTTTCAAAGACCCAGAATGAATTCCCAGACAATGCATTCTGCTTGATAACATCAATGAGCAATCTTTGCTTCTGTTTTTAAAAGTCAATAAGCATGTGTGTCTCCAAGGGTTTAAATTCATTAGGGCAAGGGAAGGGGGCGGGGGTGGGGGGGAGGTTAAGTGCCCCATCTTTAGCTGAGCCACGTGGAGTCGATGTAGTTCTGTGAAACAAGATTTGCTCAATTCTATGTGTTACAGTGAAAACAAGCAAAGCCAGTTGCTGACAATATCACAGAGATTGCCAGTGATTAGGGCACCCTCAATAGGTGGACTTGAAAGACGAAAACCCGAGGCAGCTGCAAATGCAAAGGAAGAGGCAAGGTTTTAGAACCCACAGGCCTTGTCTTGGCCGTGACCATGCTGGGTGCTCGGTGCTGGGTGTCATTCATCTTCTAGAAAGACATTTTTCTGGCCGGGTGTGGTGGCACACGCCTTTAATCCTAGCACTCGGGAGGCAGAGGCAGGCGGATCTTTGTGAGTTCAAGGCCAGCCTGGTCTACAGAGTGAGTTCCAGAGCAGCTGGGGCTNACAAAACTTAAAATGAGGCCTGGCATGGTGCTGCACACCTTTAATCCCGGCACTCGGGAGGTAAGGGCAGGCGGATCTCTGTGAGTTCAAGGCCAGCCTGGTCTACATAGTGAGCTCCAGGGCAGCTGGGACTAAAGGGAGACCCTGTCTCAAAAAGACAAAACAAAAACAAAAACAAAAAAACTCAAATGAGGCAGGAAGGAACAAACAGAGCCCTGGTCCAGCAGGGGGTAGGGTAAGTCCAGTTATGGGTCCTTAAGTGTGTTGGCAAGATATTGAATGTTCTAAACAAGGGAACAAAATGGTCCCCTTAACTGTAATCAGATTGTTCTGTCTAGATATGGGATTATGTACTAAAACTTCCTTTTATATCCTCAGTCATTTTTCTGTGAATTTCTTTCCAGTGTCACAAATGATCTGCAAATGAGTATTACCTACTTAAGTGGATAATAAGTGCAGTCCACGGTATTAAACTACTCAGTCTTACATGCTGCCTATTTGGGCAGTTCGGCCTGTGTCTGCGTGTCTACTTCCCCACCTCAACCCCCTTAGTATTTAGGAGGAAACTGAGAAGGCCTGACAAATGTTGGCCCATCTGGGTGGAGCTGGGGCGCGGACACGAGGATCAGGGCTGTGGCAGGCTCTAGCTGCTACCCTATTCTGCTACTAAAAAGGAAAATATTTTTCTTTAAGCCAGTGAGTCATTGCAGAAAAAAAAATGGTGAGATTTCCTTTTCTGGAGGTCATTAAATAGGATAAGTCTAATCTAGGAAAGACAGACATGCCATGAGTGACGTCAGGAAATAAGCTGAGGACATTTAGGGACTCCAGACTCTGATTTAGTGCACTGAGATGTGGAAGGCAGACTTGCTCCATATTTTGGCATGCTGGGAGCGGAACAGCAAGGAACGAAAGCAACAGCAAGGCTGACCCTGGCAGCTAGCAGAGATTTCTGTGCCTCAACCCCTCCTTAACGTGAACTTCTCCATCCATACTGGACCAAGAGTCTGAAGAAGGAGAACCAACGGCCCAGGAGAGGGTCCAGGGAGACGTAAGCAATATATTCATCCCCTGAATTCACAATGTCTACCTACTAGATAGCCTCTGCAAGATGAATTTGAGGTTGGCTTGCCTTTAGTCCTGAACACTGCTGTCTGCTTGTGGGTGACCCTGCCTGAGTGAGACATCTGGAACTCACAGCTAACCCCACTGCCCGTCAGTTACTATTCGCACTATTTCAAACCAGTATCAGTGGTCAGGTTTGGCTTTGAAAACCTTCTGGACTCCCACTGGATAATTTGAACATCAAAATAATATAATTAACGATAATAACCAACTGATAGGTATCTGTGGGCCCATAATGCTAGAGTAGAGTGCCAACTAATGACCACAGAGAGGATTATAGAAACAGAAAATTATCATATAGCAACCATCACAGCAGTGGCTGATTGAGGCAGGAATGGATGCTAAGGCTGGTAGATGGACTATGTCCAAGGATTAGGATATTGCTGGGGTCTCAGAGGGCCTCATGATGAACAGATCATCAGTCACAAAGGGGAAAGTGACGGTGCCACAGTGAGGAACTCCATCCACCAGGCGATCAAAGCTGGAATCATGCCCCTGTGAAATGAGCTGAGACAAGTAAGGAATCACTTCTGCCAGGAATATTGCTGTCCAAGTCTAGGAATATCAATGGATCCCACTTGAAAGACAACCTACAGTGTAAAAGCATTTTCTTGGGCTGGGGAGATGGCCTAGTGGTTAAGAACACTGACCACTCTTGCAGAGGACCTGGGTTCAATACCTAGTACCCACATGGCGGCTGAGAACCATCTTTACTCCAGTTCCAGGGGAATCTGACACCCTCTTCTGACCTCTGCGTCATTGCACGACACGGGTGTGCAGACCTACATGCAGACAGTACATTCATACACATACAAAAATAAAATTAAAAAAAGCATTTTCTTGAAGACTCTCAATGTAAGACAGAAAACAATAGGAGTTTGAAACTGAAGGAGACTGAAGTTCCTTAAAAATAAATTTCAATTCCTTCCTCCGTTCCTCTACCCTCCTCCTTTCTGACTTTAGGATGCATGTGAGCAGCCAACCAGGCACCATGGACTGTGACGTTGCTCATTTTGCAGTTTTAGCTTGTTATACTGCATATTTGAGGAGTTTTACCTTTCTCTGAAGCATTGTTGAAAACAAAACAGCATCTCAATTACCTCTGTAGACTGATGGGACTGCAGCTGAATGTTCTATTCTGTGACATTAAGTTTTCAACAGTTCAGCTCTGATGGAGTACTTCTCATGTTTCTATTCATCCACTTTAACATACCAAACAATGTTTACATTTATCTGTGGTTGTTTTTCCCCAGACTTGACCAACTATCTGTATAGTGCTGTCCTTAGGAGCCCAAGCCACATGTCCCACCCTCCTTAGGAACTTAGACACAGCTTACTTGTAGCTGTTTGTTCTGTTCTAGGCAGAACTGGTCATTTTGTTCCCTCCTGCTCCTAAAACCTTTGTCTGTATGTAGTAATCTACACTGTGGCTTAGCAGGAACATGGTTAATCCCCCCTTCCTTCAACTGTAAATGTTTGGGGGAGGCAGGAATTGAATAGTATTTGCTTTTTCTTTCTTTACTGCCAAGCTACCAGGGTGCTTAGCACAGCACAAGCTTAGTATTTGTTGGAATGAAAACTCCCACATGTAGGCATCTACTGACCAGTACATACGGTAGGGGAGATGGTGTATTAAAAGCAGGTATGTTGGGGAAGACCACTAGTGCTACTTTTTAGTAGATTTGGTTAGATTATATTCCAATTGTATAACTGGAAAAATGGGGTGCCTATATCACTATGTCGTGAGAATGGTCGGCGATATCTGGGGTTCACCCTACTGCTGTGAATCACAAGGGTAACCTGGCAATGACCCAGAACTAGAACCCTAACTCTCTCCCTAACCCATGAAGTCAAGGTTGTGAAACACCTGCTCAAAACCAAGGGGCTCTGATAAAATCTTGAGGCTGTGTTGATGTGATGTCCTGCAGCAGCGTAAGCATGTGTATGTACATGTGTATGTATGTATGTACACGCATACGTACACGACTGTATGTACATGCATATGTACACGTGTGTGCATGTGTACGTACATGTGTGTGTGCATGTGCGCGCATGTGTATGTACATGCTGCAGCCAAAGCTGAGTGGTAGGTACGCATCACCAGTTATGCACAGAAGGCAATAAAATGAAAGTGGACAAACACCTTGACTTTTCAGAAGCATACTATGGCCAAGTTAAAACATTTCTTTCTATCAGGAGTGGGCAGAGACACCCAGTCTGCTGGTGAGGAGACAGAGGACACTTGAACACTGCAGAAAGGGTACTCGAGAGCCACCCAGAACGTCTCCATGGCAGTCATTCACAGGGCCTGCCTAATCTGGGGAAAGGTATAAGTTTCCTTGTTTTGAGCAAGAACATGAGCTATAAATCTTGGTCCTAAACAAGCAATGCAGTGATAAGATTCAGTGTATAAAATGAGGGGCCCAGTTTGATTCCATGATTGTCACAGCTACTGCCAGACTGACACAAAATTCCATAACATGGCATGCTTTGGAATCAAGCGAAGGTAGACATAAATCACAGTAGCTGTCAGATCAGGTGAGCTCTGGCAGAGACTGTGGCCTTGCTCTCTTTGGGGTCTGTTCAGCAGCACCTTTCTAGTTGCCTCCTAACCAGCAAGACTGGACCACCCCCAAAAACAGCACCCCATTGCCTGTGTCCTCAGTTCTACTCTGGACATGGCTTAAGAGGCCAGAAGCCAGTCAACAGTGAGGGGGATGAAAGTGGAGACCAGGAACAGAAGAGCCTATGTCTTGTTAAAGGGCATGCTGGACCAGGGGGGTACATGATGGGGACACGCATGCGCACCGTGTGACGGCACAGTGGCTGTTTTCTCCAAGGCTTCAGAGCCAACCACAAGAAACAACAGCTCTTCACCGTAATCCGTCTGACAAGGCACCTTGCATTTTACCGCCCGGGTCCATGGCTCTTTGTACAGCTCACTGCCTAACTAGACAATAGTTTCTGAGTATAGCTCAATTTCGTCTCACACACACAAAGGAGAGCTAGCTTGGGGACTAATACTGCTTTCCGAACCTTCTTCAAGAATTCCATGCCTAAGGCATAAATAGGAAATGGGCCAGGTGAAAATGACAATTTTTACAGGTGCTGTTAGGAGCATAGTTAGCATATAGAAGTTGTGTGAATTAGAAGTAATTAGGATTAAACTAACAGTAGATAATGTGTGAAATGCTGTAACCTTAAAGAAATTAGCAAATGTTAAATTTAGCTCAGCAAGAGGCCTGCTCCAGCTCAGGGCTGCTTTAGAGATAAGCACTGGACACTAGGCCAACCACAGAGGCGCTCAACGGAACCCAAAAGACTGACTGTACTCAATTGATTAGGTGGCCAGAGGTAGCATGGACACACGGACCTGATAACCAGTCCTGGGTCCCCCGCCTTGACCCAGGCATGACCCCAGACAGGAAAGATAACCACCTGGTATGCAGGGGGCACTCTAGGCACAAGCCTGAGCACCTCGCACGCCCAGCTGCAGCCTATTTAAGCTGGGAAGTGCAGAATGACTTTGCTCTCACTCCCCCTGGGGAGGGGGGGAGACGCACTGTGAGATGCCACTGAGAACCTCTCAGCTGAGAACACCCGGACATGCTGCCAGTTCACCTGAAGTGCATGCTGACCCTGCTGGCTGCTGCCTGGATGGACCTGCCTGAGCTGCCAAAGTCCCTAGTCCCAGAGAGATCTGCATCAGCCAATCAACTGGCTTCTTGGAACTCCCTAGCGTGGACCCCCTTCATTGCTTCCACGAGGCTAAGAGAATGCCATGTAGGTAAGTAGCCTTGGAGAGATAGGCTAGGACAGGACAGGATAGAATTAGAATTATAGAATTAACCTGTGTGAGAATTAATAAAATTAGATTCTATTATTATATTTGTGTCCTGGATTCCTTTGAACTTAGCCCATGCTAGTCCATGGTCAAGGCAGATGCCTAGGTTGAAACTTTGATAGAAAAGGCTTCAACAAACAGTATTTAGGGGACGTGTAAGAACAGCTATAGTACTTGTATGAATCCTAGCCCTTACCATGCTTATATAGGAAACTGAAGCCAAGGGGCTGGAGTGATGATGGTTCAGTGGTTAAGAGCACCATCTGCTCTTCCAGAGGACCAAGTTCAGTTCCCAGCACACAAGTCTGGTGGCTTATAACCCACCTGTAACTCCAGCTTCAAGAAATCTCATCTGGTATCTTGTGGATCCCACACACGTGGCAGACATACATACAAATAAAAATAAATCATCTTTTTGAAAAGAAAAGTGAAGCTAGCATTAGTACATCACACCCGAGGGACTCCAGATCAGAAAAACAGGCGAAAACGCATGCTCGAAGGTGGATTTAGCAACAAAATAAGGAACATCCCAGAATTTTTTTTTTTTTTTTGGTCTTTTCAAGACAGGGTCTCCCTGTAGCCCCAGCTGTCCTGGAACTCACTCTGTAGACCAGGCTGGCCTTGAACTCACAAAGATCCTCCTGCCTCTGCCTCCCGAGTGCTAGGATTAAAGGCGTGCGCCCAGAATTTAAGGGAACCACCAACTTAGAAACTCAAGCCTTAACATACATGAGAAACACTCACTCATGCTCCCATGAGATATTTGTGCCAAAGCCATAGCTAAAATTTTCACTGAACGCAGAGGCAAGTACTGAGTTATTTTTTCCAGCCTGTTATGAAAGCAAATATTTTTCATAACACAGGGCTTGCCTTTGCAGTTCACCAACCCTTCACCCACCCTCTTTCTTTTTTGGGCATTCCTACTTACCAACTCAGAGACAAAATAACTGTGATTTTCAGCAAGCAGGAGTCTTGGGCATACTTCACTCAGTATTAAAGGGACTACACACACTGGCAGGCACAGAGCCCAGGAGCTGTTGCACAGAATTTATTTATACCCATTTGGAATTTCCTGACCAACTAACAACCTGATGGCTGCGGGTTTAATTCCATGACACTGGGCACCATGAGACAGCAAAAATCACCAAAGAACCACACTGCTAGCAAGGACCTTAATAAAAGGAGCCAAAGACAGACTGGCCCATCTTCTTCCTAATTTTTCAAATAAAACATATTCCTCTGGATCCCTGTCCTAGAAATGCAGCTGGAAATGTATTAATTCAAGGAAGATGTCTCCCATTTTCCTACTGACTTATCCCCTCCCTCTCCCCCAAACTTCGAGCCACGGGAGAAAGGGAACCTCTTATAATCTGAGCTGTAAGGCAAGCAGTTGGCTCAGGAAGGAAGTGAGTGATTTAGGCTCATTCTCCTTAGGCTGAGCTGGAGGGTCCTCCCCTGGGGGTACTCTTATTTAATGCAACATGTAATCTGAAGGCCCCGAACACCCATTTATAAGCCACAACTACGCCCACGGTATTGTATCCAACTTAGATCACATGACTTTCAAAGACCCAGAATGAATTCCCAGACAATGCATTCTGCTTGATAACATCAATGAGCAATCTTTGCTTCTGTTTTTAAAAGTCAATAAGCATGTGTGTCTCCAAGGGTTTAAATTCATTAGGGCAAGGGAAGGGGGCGGGGGTGGGGGGGAGGTTAAGTGCCCCATCTTTAGCTGAGCCACGTGGAGTCGATGTAGTTCTGTGAAACAAGATTTGCTCAATTCTATGTGTTACAGTGAAAACAAGCAAAGCCAGTTGCTGACAATATCACAGAGATTGCCAGTGATTAGGGCACCCTCAATAGGTGGACTTGAAAGACGAAAACCCGAGGCAGCTGCAAATGCAAAGGAAGAGGCAAGGTTTTAGAACCCACAGGCCTTGTCTTGGCCGTGACCATGCTGGGTGCTCGGTGCTGGGTGTCATTCATCTTCTAGAAAGACATTTTTCTGGCCGGGTGTGGTGGCACACGCCTTTAATCCTAGCACTCGGGAGGCAGAGGCAGGCGGATCTTTGTGAGTTCAAGGCCAGCCTGGTCTACAGAGTGAGTTCCAGAGCAGCTGGGGCTTCAGGGAGACCCTGTCTTGAAAAAGACCAAAAAAAAAAAAAGAAAGACATTTTTCTGAATGAAGCTACAAAGACTAAAGCTTTGAAGACCAAAGCTATGACATTCATTTGGGCTGGTTTTATCCTAAATAAACCAACAGGTTCAAAGAGAAGTATTCCCAGAGCAAAGCTTCAATGTCAGACTTTAAATATCAGGCCAAACAATTCTAAGTTACTTCATTCAACAGCACCTCCATTAAGGAACAGATTTGATCAAAGCCTCACTTTTCCTTTGTTTTTGGATTTAAAAAGAAATGAATGATGTATAATTTGCATACCACAAATGTGATTGGCTTTACTTTAAGTATACCCATTTTCACAATCTATTTTTTTTTTTTTTTTGGTCTTTTTGAGACAGGGTCTCCTTGTAGCTCTGCCTGTCCTGGAACTTGCTACATAGACCAGGCTGGTCTTGAACTCACAAAGATCCGCCTGCCTCTGCCTCCCAAGTGCTAGGATTAAAGGCATGCGCCACCACGCCCAGCTCACAATCTAGTTTTAAAATATTTTCATTACCCTAAATGCTTTAGCATTTGCTTTTCATAAAGAATCTGCTTCTATTTTTGATATTATATTAAGTGAAGTAACACAGTCCCAGAAAAACAAGCGACGAATGGTATCCCTCATCTGTGGATGCTAGCGTCAATAACCTAGTTGTAAATATCTCTTGTGGAGAGGGATGCATATTGAAAGAACAACAACAGAAAGACTGCATCAGAAAACTGACTGAAATGGTCACTCGGGAGGGGTGGGAGGGTTGGGAGAGGGACATGGGTCTATATTCGATAAATGTATATTTAATTGACGTGAGTTCAACAAGTATCCAATTTTGCCCAGACTCTGTCTACAGGTTACATGGTGTTTTAGGACTTAGTAAAAGTAAATATGTGTATATTAAACAATATCGGTTTAAAGGATTTGATAAAAACGGTAATGCATCTGAGTTAATTGGAAATATAAATTGTTGTTGTCCACATTTGTTTTACTTAAAGTCTGTATAACAATAACTTTGGGATTGGCATATACTAATGTTCTCTATAATTTTTCTGCTGTACAGTATCACCTTGTAACATTCTCTTTTACCCGTAGGATGATTTAACTTAAGGAATTAAGTTTGCTTCCCAAGTTAACGACATACAGTCACCCAAAACAGCTTGAGTGAATTTGATGAAATTTGCATCTTGATTCCTGCCTATAGGTATGTGTACTACAGCTGCCTTTTTGAGACTCATGGGTCAAAAAATAAAAACCTAAAATAAAAAGGGGGGATACAGTTATATACGAAACGTTTTTGTCAAAAATTTTGCAATTCAAATCTTAAAACTAACTACGGGAAAAGATTTGTATGTTCCCACAGGTCAAAACGTTACCAACTTAATGGTCGAGAAAGAAAAGATATAGCTTTGCATTATGTAGGATGTACCAGGAAGTGCCAGCAGAAAGGTTGGCCCATCTGAACATTGAAAGGAAGAAAAGCTTCAGACTGTTACTGGCATCAAACCTCTCTGTGAATCCTATTTGTAACAACTGTTTATAATGAGTCCTAAGGAACCTTACCTTCTAGGTGCTTCAAAGTTTTAATACAAGAGACTTTCTTACCTCCCCTTCATAGAACAAGGAGGAATATGATGATGATGAGGTCGTTCTCTAACTGTAAATTAGAGCCAACTGTTATAGAGGTAATCTCTTATAAAACTGGTAAAACTGCCTTCTTTAACTGACTAATAGACATAGGAACTGTGAAAAGGATTATTCTCTATTCAGAACCAAATACAATACTAAAGTCTCTTTAAGTTGTGCATTTAAGCAAAATATATTAATACAGGAGAGCTCTGATATCAGCAATGGATTCTTCTGCCAAAGAGATGTTGGCCAGGGGATCCAAGCCCCCCGCCCCAAAAGGTAAAGGCTTCTTGCCTATAAACTGGGATACCTGCAAGAAGAGAGGCGGTAAGGCCCTGCAGTAAAGACCTGATGTAAGCATGGGAAAGATGTATTGAGACTGCACTTGCAAGTGTACAGATGGTCTCTGGAATACCAGAGAGTGTTACCAAAGGCCACTAAACCAATAAAGCAAATATAGGTCTCCTTGAGTCAAGCAAGACTCCTCCGTCAGCACCAGCTACACCTCACCTGCCTGGAAATACTGTGCAGCAGTGGCAGCCATATGCCTGTATATCCCAAATCTAATTGGCTATTAGCTCTCTCCTTGGAGGAATAACCCACGGCTGATGCCACAAGCTTACATCCTCTAATGGTTAGGAGATGTTATAAGCCACAAGAATTTTTTTTTTTTGGCTTTTCAAGACAGGGTCTCCCTGTAGCCCAGCTGTCCTGGAACTCACTCAGACCGGCTGGCCTGAACTCACAAGATTCTTGCCTCTGCTCCCGAGTGCAGGGATTAAAGGCGTGCGCCCCCAGATTTAAGGAACCACCAACTTAGAAACTCAAGCCTTAACATACATGAGAAACACTCACTCATGCTCCCATGAGATATTTGTGCCAAAGCCATAGCTAAAATTTTCACTGAACGCAGAGGCAAGTACTGAGTTATTTTTTCCAGCCTGGTATGAAAGCAAATATTTTTCATAACACAGGGCTTGCCTTTGCAGTTCACCAACCCTTCACCCACCCTCTTTCTTTTTTGGGCATTCCTACTTACCAACTCAGAGACAAAATAACTGTGATTTTCAGCAAGCAGGAGTCTTGGGCATACTTCACTCAGTATTAAAGGGACTACACACACTGGCAGGCACAGAGCCCAGGAGCTGTTGCACAGAATTTATTTATACCCATTTGGAATTTCCTGACCAACTAACAACCTGATGGCTGCGGGTTTAATTCCATGACACTGGGCACCATGAGACAGCAAAAATCACCAAAGAACCACACTGCTAGCAAGGACCTTAATAAAAGGAGCCAAAGACAGACTGGCACATCTTCTTCCTAATTTTTCAAATAAAACATATTCCTCTGGATCCCTGTCCTAGAAATGCAGCTGGAAATGTATTAATTCAAGGAAGATGTTTCCCATTTTCCTACTGACTTATCCCCTCCCTCTCCCCCAAACTTCGAGCCACGGGAGAAAGGGAACCTCTTATAATCTGAGCTGTAAGGCAAGCAGTTGGCTCAGGAAGGAAGTGAGTGATTTAGGCTCATTCTCCTCAGGCTGAGCTGGAGGGTCCTCCCCTGGGGGTACTCTTATTTAATGCAACATGTAATCTGAAGGCCCCGAACACCCATTTATAAGCCACAACTACGCCCACGGTATTGTATCCAACTTAGATCACATGACTTTCAAAGACCCAGAATGAATTCCCAGACAATGCATTCTGCTTGATAACATCAATGAGCAATCTTTGCTTCTGTTTTTAAAAGTCAATAAGCATGTGTGTCTCCGTTTAAATTCATTAGGGAAGGGAAGGGGGCGGGGGGGTAGGTTAAGTGCCCATCTTTAGCTGAGCCACGTGGAGTAGAGTAGTTCTGTGAAACAAGATTTGCTCAATTCTATGTGTATCAGTGAAACAAGCAAAGCCAGTTGCTGACAATATCACAGAGATTGCCAGTGATTAGGGCACCCTCAATAGGTGGACTTGAAAGACGAAAACCCGAGGCAGCTGCAAAGGAAGAGGCAAGGTTTTAGAACCCACAGGCCTTGTCTTGGCGGTGACCATGCTGGGTGCTCGGTGCTGGGTGTCATTCATCTTCTAGGAAAGACACTTTTATCTTGGAAACCAGAGATGTGGGTCGGCACATCGCTTTTATATCTCTAGCCTCGGAGGCAGAGGCAGGCGATATCTTTGTGAGTTCAAGCCAGCCTGGTCTACATGAAGTGGATTCCAGAGCAGCTGGGCTTCAGGAGACCCGTGTTGAAAAGACCAAAAAAAAAAATTGAAAAAAAAAAGAAAGACAATTTTCTGAATGAAGCTACAAAGACTAAAGCTTTGAGACACAAAGCTATGACATTCATTTGGGCTGGTTTATCCTAAATAAACCAACAGGTTCAAAGAGAAGTATTCCCAGAGCAAAGCTTCAATGTCAGACTTTAAATATCAGGCCAAACAATTCTAAGTTACTTCATTCAACAGCACCTCCATTAAGGAACAGATTTGATCAAAGCCTCACTTTTCCTTTTGTTTTTGGATTTTAAAAGTAAATGAATGGATGAATAATTTGCATACCACCAAATGTGATTGGCTATTACTTCATACCAGTTACCCAATTTTCACTCAATCTACTTATTTTTTTTTTTTTTGGTCTTTTTGAAGGTCTCCTTGTAGCTCTGCCTGTCCTGGAACTTGACTACATAGAACCAGGCTGCTGTCATTGAACTCACAAAGATCCGCCATCGCCTCTTGGCCTCCCAGTAGCTAGGATGTAAAGCACTGCGCACCGATCGCCCAGCTTCACAATTTGTTTTAAATTATTTTCGAATACCCTGAAATGCCTTGAGCATTTGCTTATTTCAAAAGAATTGCCTCTATTTTTGATATTATATATTTAAGTGACAGATAACACTAGTCCCAGAAAAAAACATAGGCACAGGATTACCCTCATCTTGGATGCTACGTTGCTAATACCTAGTTGTAAAATATTTCTTGTGGAGAGGATTGGATATTGAAAGAACAACAACAGAAAGACTGCATCAGAAACGACTGAAGATATGGTCACTCCGGGAGGGGTGGGACGGTTGGGACGGGGACATGGGTCTTATTCGATTAAATGTTATATTTAATTGACGTGAGTTCACACTGTAGTTCCAATTTTGCCCAGACTCTGTCTACTAGGTTACATGGTGTTCTAGGACTATGTATAAAGGATATGTGATATGAGTAAGAACAAAAAAAATACGGATTTAATAGGATTTGATTCAAAACGGTAAGTGCACTGAGTTCAATTGGGAAATTATAAATTGATGTTGGGTCCAATTTGTATGTATACTTAAAAGTCTGGGCTCAGCGGTAACCTGAGCGTACCAGCTGCTCTTTAGATAACAGTAAACTTGTGGGAGCGTGAGTTGCCAATAATTTAATCCCGTTCGTCCATAATCAATTACTTCTAGTGGTGCCGCTAATGGAACACATACCTAATTTAATCACCTCACTGTAACCCGTCCGTTTTGTTTAGGATGGAGTTAGACGTTAAGAGAATACAGTTTGATCTCCAAACGCCCTTAATCTGTATGACACTTGGAGGCATGAGTCGGCGCCGGTGGTCGACGAACAATAGCCCAGATCCCAAAACCTGCTTGAGGTGACATTTGCAGTATGAAAGTTTTTTCGCGCGCTTCGCTTTGGATTCTGCCTATTAGGTATGGTGTGACTACAGCTGCACCTTTTTGAGCCTCAAATGGAAGTCAAGAAAAATAAAAACCCTAAAATATAGGAAATAGGCGGGGACTACAGTTAATATAACAGAATTTATGCTTATTTGTAAACAAATTTGATTCTTGTTTGTTCAATTTGCGGATACTCTATAACACGAATACTGGGAAAGATAATTAATATTTGCTTTGCCATTCAAAAGGGTGCAAAAACTTGAGAGTGGATTGAATCAACTTTGAAATATCAGTATAATGGTCTGAGAAAGAAAGACTTAGCTGACATATAAGCTGTGAGATCTTGTACCAGGAAAGTGCCAGCAGAAAGGCTGGGCTCCAATCTGAACATTGAAAGAAGAAAAGCCTCAGATGTACTTCATCAAACCTCTCTGTGGAATCTATTTGTAACACCTCTCTGTTATTGGGTCTGCCCCTATTAAATGCAAAGTCTTTCTAAAGGATACCTTACCTTCTGGTGACTAGCAAAGTTGTTACTATGTAGAGACTTTCATTACCTTCCCCTTCCATAGTATTTTAACTTATAGAGGGCTTTTTTAAATTTATGTGTAGTAGTGATGTTTGGTTTCAATTCTCTAATCTCTTTGTATAAAATTAGAAGCCAATTGTTTATATGATTAGGTAATCTTCTTTATTTTTTAAAGACTTATGTGTAGTTTAAAATGACAGACCTTCTTTTTAGATCTGAGACTACATTGTGACCTTAGGAACCTGTAAATAAGGATTTATCTCTGATTCAGAAGCAATATACTCAGATACATAGAGGCTCGTTTAAAGTTGTGGCATTTTAAGGCAATAGTATTATCTAATAATACAGCGAGACTCTATTGCTCCGTGGAAAGTGTCAATGGATGTGGGATTCTTCTTTCTCGGTGCGAAGGAAGATAGTTTGGCGGAGTGCGCATCCAAGCCCCGGGGCCATCGCGCCACAATATTGTGAATCAAGAATGTTCTTCTTTTGACCTGCACATAGATAGACTGGGTGCTGATGCCTAAGCTTAAGATAGAGACGGCAGGTTCTGGTAAGGCCCATGAGCCCCTGCCGTCACCAGGACCCTGGATCATGTGTGATTGTGATGAAATCATGTCATATGAGGACCTGCACTTGCAATGTGCTACAGATGGGTCTCTCGGGTTCAATACGTGTGTGTTGTTACCACAAGGCCATCCCAAACCTATTGTAGCTCATACAATAAGTCTCCTTGAAGTCAAGCAAAGACTCCTCCGTCGCCACGCAGCAATAACCTCACCTTGCCCTGAAATTACTGATGTGGCACATGTGGTCAGCCTAGTGTCTGGTATATTCCCAAATCTTAATGGCTAGAGCTCTCTCCTTGGAGGTGAATTAAACCCCACGGCTTGCATTGCCACAAGTTTATGTCTTCTAGTGGTTAGAAGATGTATATGCCACAGTAAGACCCTGTCATCTTTACCAGAAAAAAGTAATTCATCCAATACGTCTTGATCCTGTGTATACCAATTATGATAACCCTCCATAACCAGTATTGTACTGTTATAATATGTACCCGTAATAAGTATCTATTGTGGCCGTGCTTCACATTAGTAGGATTGAAAGGTTATTTCGCTGGACAAACTGTCAGACCCTGAAAGGAAACAGCCAGAACTGGTGATCATGAAGTCCAAAAATGATCATCGAGATGAAGAAGGAACTGATTTTGTTCTCGCCACCCATACGGTGCCGCCCGTTTTTCTAAAGCTAGGGGGAGCAATCTGAGGAGTAGAGGTGCGGGTTATTCCGTGGAATCCTAGATTTTTACAGAGTGGAGTTTCATAGGACTTGTAAAGGGTGCTCCGCGCATATTGGAGTGGAAGGTTGGAAACTGTGACAGCAATATTAGACTGACACTTATTTGAATATACTTGATTGTACATACAAGCTCCCCCGATCTGGAGGGTGGGACCCCTGGGCTGTGTGGGTCTGGCCACAGTCTGCCTTGAAATTCGTAATGTGCAATCCACACATGCACCCGATGAATGATGCGCCAAACGTAAGCGGAAGAGTTTACATGAAGGATGCTGTGTACTCATAAAAATTATTACTTAATTGTTTAAAAAAAATGAAATAAAAGAAGAGTATATATATATTTTAAAATGCTTGCTTTGTAGTTTTGAAATAAAACTTGTATTGTAGTCACTATTTATTCGACTCAAAACTCATATAATATCAACGAAAACCTTTGGGGATAAATTAAGAAAACCAGATCCGAAGGGTCTGGAGAGGATGGCTCAGCATTTAGGAGGACTGCTGTGGCAAGAGGACCCAGATTCAATTCCCAGCACCCATTTGGCGCAGAAACCGTCTTTAACTCCAGTTCCGGGGAACCTGACACCCTCTTATGACATCCGCGTTACGCACTGCACTACATGGGTGCACAAACCAGCATGCAGAAGATTATACTCATACACATAGAAAGAATAATAAATAAGTTAAAAACAAGAAACCTCTGAATATAATGTTCTTGATCCTATTGAAACATTGTTAATTTTTTATTGATAAATATTGTGTTCAAATAACAACACAGTTTACTATGTAAAACACTTGAGGCTAGTTTTTTTTGCTACTGTGGGTGGTATCTGATTCTCTGTGTTTGCCTGTGTATTTCTATAACACAAGCTCCAGCAGGAAAAAAAGTCACTATATATAGACAAATGTCTAGTCTTTCATTTATTAGAGAACAACAAAGGTTAGGAAGGGACACTATTATTTTAATTTTTTAATTTTATATTTTTAAAAAATTTTTATTTAATTTTATATTTTCTAAAAATAATTTTTTTATGTGTATGGAATGTACTGTCGCATGCAGGTGTGTGCACCGCTGTCGTGCAATGCCCGCGGAGGTCAGAGGGAGGGTGTCGATTCCCCTGAACTGGGAGTCTCTGGAATTGGAGTTCAGACGGTTCTTGGCGCCAGGTGTGGGTGCTGGGGAGATCGAACCCGGGTCCTCTGTAAGAGCAGTCGGTTGCTCTTAACCGCTAGGGCCATCTCCCTCCAGTCCCAATTTATAATATTTTGTNATGTGTGTGAATGTACTGTCTGCATATAGGTTTGTGCACCCATGTCGTGCAATGCCAAGGAGGTCAGAAGAGGGTGTCGGATTCCCCTGGAACTGTAGTTCTCCTGGAATTGGAGTTACAGATGGTTCTTAGCTGCCATGTGGGTGCTGGGGAATCCAACCCGGGTCCTCTGCGAGAGCAGTCGGTGCTCTTAACCGCTAGGCTATCTCTCCAGCCCCGGAAGGGAAACACTTTAAAATGTGACCTCTATCTACTTGGAAACCTTCAGTCACAGAGGTTCCCAGGCAGACAGCATGCCAGGCCATTCACGATCACCCTCTACAGACAGAGGAAGCAAAGGAAGGCGAGGTTCATCCAGGCTGCTTCTCTGACGGGCCTGGAGTAGGCAGGCGAGGTGACTTCCAGGGAAGAGGAAACTGCAGCTGGCAGACTTCTACGGTGTCAGGCTAACTGGGTGGCACCAGCTTAGGGTGGTGGCTTCAGAACTCTAAGGGTACTGAACCCACAGTGTGGACACGCAATGGGATTACTACACGGGACTTTCTCCCTGCTTCATCAAAAGAGAAGAGCAAAACAATAAAGTGAGTGGAAGCAGGGCATGGTGGGGTACGCCTTTAATCCCAGCACTCAGGGAGGCAGAAGCAGGCTGATCTCTGTGAGTTCAAGGCCAGCCTGGTCTATAGAGAGAGCTCAGGCCAGCTGGGACTAAAGGGAGACCCTGTCTCAAAAATACCCCCCCCCCAAAGAAAAAGAAAAAAGAAAAAATAATAGTGAGCAGAAATGTGGACTGCACCATAGAACCTCAGGATTCCTGTCTCCGGACCCAAGCTGAGTTACTTACTCCCCTATTCTCCTTGTTTATAGATTTCACAGAGCCCTCCCAGCCTCACCCTACAGCGGGAACAAAGGTACTGGTTATCAGTCTTACAACAGCCTACCACCTTTCCCACCACCCACCCTATATCCTTTGGCAATTATTCACATGCGGGTGAAGCACTGTTCTAAATGCTTAGCCTGTACCTGACTTCATTCATCTTCGAGCCACCCTGCAAAGCAGGTGTGATGGTCTCAACTTTCACAGAGGAGCCAATGTCATGTGTCCATACACACTATCTTTCTCCACTGCAAGGCTGTAAGTAGGCACATTCTGTCCTACAGCTTTTACAGGCCAAAAGTGGGCAGGGAAATGAAGGGGGCATTCCTGAAGCATGAAGAATAGAAAGGACAGGTAGATTTTGGTAAAGAAATTTTCTTTCAGCCTTGGGGAAAAATTTTTGATATAAATACAGTCACATTATATTAATAACTAAGTGTTGAGGCTGGAGAGAGATTCAGTGGTTATGAGCACTGGTTGCTCTTGCAGAGGACCTGGGTTCAGTTTCCAGCACACATATGGCACTAACAACCATTTCTAATTTCAGTTTGGGAGTTGTTTGACACCCCCTTCTGGCCTCCATAAGCATTGCATCCCTATGGTGCACTTATATACAGGCAGATAAAACATATACTCAGACACATAAAATAGTTAATTAAAAGAAAACAAGTATCAATATAAAATTGAACCGAGGAAAAGCATCTGAATGTGGTATTTTTCGATGCTATACAAACGTTCTACTAAGTTTTCACTCATAAATATGTGTTTTGGTAACAATATTTTAGTGACTTGCTTATTCCTTCTCTGAGAGAGGTGCACATCTTATCTTCCTCAAGCAAAATGCTTCTCATTTACAAAACAGCCAAAGCATCAGCTCTGGGGGCTGGGAGTGTAGTTTAATGGTAGAGATCTTACCTAGAAAGCCCAAGGCCCTGAGGCCAATCCTTAGCACTGCAAATAAATGCAACTCTCCCCCTCCAATCAGCTCCCAGCACCCCCTGAGGTGCAGCTGGCAGACTTCTACGGTGCCAGGCTAACTGAGCGGCACCAGCTTAGGACAGTGGCTTCAGAACTCTAAGGGTACCTGAACCCACAGTGTGGACGCGCAATGGGATTACTACACAGGACTTTCTCCCAGCAGCCTGCTTCATCAAAAGAGAAGAGCAAAACAATAAAGTGAGTGGAAGCTGGGCATGGTGGGGTACGCCTTTAATCCCAGCACTCAGGCAGAGGCAGGCTGATCTCTGTGAGTTCAAGGCCAGCCTGGTCTATAGAGCGAGCTCCAGGCCAGCTGGGACTAAAGGGAGACCCTATCTCAAAAATACCCACCCCCAAAAAGAAAAAAGAGCTGGGCGTGGTGGCTCATGCCTTTAATCCTAGCACTTGGGAGGCAGACGCAGGCGGATCTTTGTGAGTTCAAGGCCAGCCTGGTCTACAGAGCGAGTTCCAGGACAGCTAGGGCTACAGGGAGACCCTGTCTCGAAAAGACCAAAAAAATAAAAAATAAAATAAAAAAATAGTGAGCGGAAATGTGGACTGCACCATAGAACCTCAGGATTCCTGTCTCCAGACCCAAGCTGAGTTACTTCCTCTCCTATTCTCCTTGTTTATAGATTTCACAGAGCCCTCCCAGCCTCACCCTACAGCGGGAACAAAGGTACTGGTTATCAGTCTTACAACAGCCTACCACCTTTCCCACCACCCACCCTATATCCTTGCCTCTGCTCCCACTTGTGCACACACCTTGCTTCCTCTCTCTACAAACCCACACACAGCTCTGTCATCTCAGACATGGCTATGCCCAAAAACATCTCCTGTAGGGAACATGTCCAGTTCCATACCTTCTCAGGGAGCACAGCTGCGAGCATGTGCTTTCTTTCAAAGAGCTCATGAACATGCCCGGGGAAGCTGAGTCCACACCCTCATTTCACAGGCAGGCCAGGGCTCTGGGCATCACAGAGAGGTGCCAGGAACTGACTTTTGCTCTGTCATTCAAGGAGCCAGCACCAAGCTTGGAACCTTCCCAAAGCTCCCAGTTCTTGGGCACTAGCAAATAACCTAGGGCTGTTTGTCAGATGCTGACCTCCACACCCACCATGAATCAGACCTCCTGTGGCTGGGCCCAGGCAGGGCATCAGCATTTTCCAAGCTCCCTAAGAGATTCTATCCTGCACCTAGGGGAATCTAAAACATCTCCTTTAAACAATTCAAGCACCCTCAGGGCTTGGACCAGGTCAGAGTCAGGCCAGTAACTGAAAGGAAGGCCTCTCGGAGGAACTGGAGGACCCAGGGAGTCACTGGTTTCTTTCTGTAGGTGACACTGCCCACTGGGAAGTCCATGCTCAGTGATGCCAGAACTCTTTGTTTTTATTCCCAAAGAAACAATTGGGTGGCCTTTAGTCCCAGCACTCAGGAAGCAGAGGNTGAATCACTCCTTGAATGTAGCTATTTTAATCCTTTATCATGCTGTATCTTCAGCAATACTGTCTTACTGTCCATTTCTTATGTGCACCCAAAGTTATAGGCAAATGGCCTTAATTTTGGGGTCTTTTAAAACCCCCTTGGCCAACAGCTACTGGTAGGACAGCCCAGAGCTGGCCCTGAAGCCTTTATCTATCAGTGCTTTTTATTTAACTGTAGGGCAAAATTGCATCCTAGAGGGAGGAGGCATATTCCTTATCCCTCTGTTTTTGTAATTGTCACTACAATCAGAGAAGCCTCTCTTGTTTCCCAGACCCCTAAATCCAGATTTATAGTTTTCCAGAAGGTAGGAATTGTATCACATACCTATTATCATGCCCATTCAGACTGTCTCCTTCTAGACTGCATACCACTGGTTCAAGGAGCTGGAACCCAGATTTTCCTGATTATCTTGTTATGGAGAGAAGAAATGTCAGAGTTATCACTCGTATTATACAGGGAAACAGAGAGCATTTGTGTCCATTTAACCTAATAGCTATAACTAGGACTCCAGTACAAGTCAGGAGTGGATTGAAAATTAAAAATTTTGAATCCCTAATTAGCTTAAGCATGTTACTTTTTTCTATTCTGGAGATAGCCATCCATTTATAATCTTATACAGGAGTCTTTAGTTAATATTGTGAGACTTAATAACTGAGATTTGCCCCTAGTTATTAAAATTTATAAAATATTCAATATATATGTTATATATTTAAAGGATGCATCCTACTGGAGAGATATGTGGACAACCATGTTTATTGCTACCCTTTTCACAATATGTGTATGTGTGTGTGTGTGTGACAATTTATTTATTTATTTATTATTTATTTTTTGGTCTTTTCGAGACAGGGTCTCCCTGTAGAGCCCCAGCTGTCCTGGAACTCACTCTGTAGACCAGGCTGGCCTTGAACTCACAAAGATCCGCCTGCCTCTGCCTCCCAAGTGCTAGGATTAAAGGCGTGCGCCACCACACCCGGCTCCTCATATCTTAAAAGAGACATATAGAGCCTGTTCCAAGAAAAGAGTGGGACAGAAGCAGGTGAGACCACACTTCCAGTTCACCAGCTAAGGTCCCAGCCACATCAAACAGGTCTGGGGCAAACGAGTACTGCCTCCTCCCTCTGGCTAGACTGCTATCAATAGGGCTGGAAAGAACTTTTCACATGGCGTCTCAATGACCCTGTCATGGACAGCCATGTCGTACCCTCACAGAGCAAGTTCACCTTTCTTGGAGCCACAGTTTCACTTGATAATTTCATTTTAAGCGAGTGATGGAGAGAAAGCAGATATTAGAGCTTGTATAAGAAGAGAAGCAAAAGCAGAGGACACAGTGGAAGCCACTTGTTTGGGTCAGGAAAATACTGGGGTGGGGGGTGGGGGGGTGGAGATAATCAGAGAGTGAATTGACAGAGTAATAGACTTATGGGAACAGGCTGGTAGAGAACTGTTGGGATGGGAATAATGTCAGATCATAAGTAGCAGGGCTCCTGCAGTTCCACAAATCCTTGAGCCTGCTGTTTGCTCTGCAGTATATATCCAGCATTATATTAGCCAGCCCAGTGGAGGGGCTCTGCAAATATGTTTGGTTGAACAGGGAATCTGCCGCTCCTAACTACAAAGAGAGTAAGCACCACAGGCCAGGCCAGGCAGGCCTAAGGTAGAGCTCTTAAAGCCTCCAGAAACACAGATAATTAAGGCAGATAAGCCTAACTCAATGTAAGCAAGTGATGGCAACTACTTAATAAAAATACAAAGTACTCTAGGAATTAAGGAAAAGGGAAGATGCGGGGCATGGTGGCACATCTTTAATCTCAGCACTTGGGAGGTGGAGGCAGAAGCAAGTGGTTCTCTATGAGATTAAGTCCAGCTTGGTCTACAGAGTGAGTTCCAGGCCAGCTAGGGTTACAGGGAGACCCTGTCTCAAAAAAAAGGAAGAAAGAAAGAAAAAGGGAAGATAAGTCCCATGGGATTCATCTGAGGCCACTGCTGAAATGCAAAGAGAGTTATGGGACTTGAAAAATAAGAAGGGCCTATACTTGGACACAGGACGATAGATACCTAGTCCAAAGAACAGTGCATTAAGCAAGGCGCAGACTGGGGAAGAGCTGAGAAGAGCAGATGCTCCTCTCTTACACAGTTTGGACCCGGCCTTAGCCCTACGAAATCCACCTTGATTTCTACAGGACTGGTGAAAACAGAAGCCGATTGTGACTCCTGTCAAAATAAGGTCCCAAACTAACGCGCCAAGCCAAGAAAACAGCTCTAAAGTTAGTCAAAGCAAAAGTGTTTTAGGAAACAGAAAAACCCCGAATGCAATGCCCAGTGAGCAGCCCTTCCTAACACAACAAAACCACAACCTATTGAGAGTAAGGCAAAGAGAGATGGTTCCACGGGGCCTGGGTCTGGCCCATCACACAAAGCTGGGTAACAGCTACACTTCTGCCAAATGCAGCTCTGGTGGGCATTTTAAACTGAGCCACTGAATGAATGAACTTGCTGAATTCAAGTATTTCAACCAAGTTTCCTACCTTTCTTTCCAGGAGTCCCTAAGCTATGCCTAGTTAAAATTCATCATTATCATAGTTTTTTTTTTTTTTCTGTCACAGTGTCCAGGGAATACCAGATAGTAAATACGTAGTGGAAAAGCCCACACCCTAAAATCCCCTTTACCTATCTACAAGATGTTTAGCTTAGCTTTTTTTTTAAATTTAAAATCGTTACCCTGAGGCACTGTGGCTCCTAGCTGCTGATTTCTGGAGCTCAGACAAAGCCCCAGCACTTTCTTCAGGGGACAACAGCTTCAGCGCATCTCTGCAACTGCTAGAGTATGGGAGATGCTCACTGTGGCTCCTTTGGGGACCAGCAGAGAGGTGATTAGCCCCAGAGCGCACCACATGCTGGGGCCACCCCCCTCACCCAGCAGCCTCCTGTCCCTGGGGCAGATCTGGAAGCTGTGCATAGTGAGGTGCTACTGGAAAAAATCTGGTGGCACAGGGCTTTGTGTTTTGCAATTTTTTCCTGTAAGCTACATTGTTGGAATGGTTTCACAGGCCAACCGTCCTTCCTCCCCCGCTGGCCTATAGACCTCCAGGTCTCCACCCTAGAGTGTTGTAAACTCAAGCGTGTCATCAGGCTGATTCACCACTCACAGGCAAGGCACCAATGACAGTACGTGCTACATAAACCCGCCAGGTACTTTGCCTCCCCTGCCAAAGTATGGGAAGACAAACCAATCTTTGTCTGCACAGCTGGAGTGGAGCAGGGAAACAGCCTGCCTGCACCCCCCCCATGAACATTTCCTGGTGTGTCCCCTGATTTCGATAGAGCATCCCAACCAATCCATCTAAAATACTAAAGGAAAGAGAATCGGCTGTATTTTGGTGGGTATCGGGACTTACAGGAGGACAGAAAGGGAGAGAATTGTTTTGGTATTAGCTAGAAGTATGGAAGGGTTGACATACACCACTAGGCTTATAAAGGTGTTAAGTACTAAGTGAATACTGAAAATGCTCAGTTCTCTGCCCCCCCATTAAATTTCTAATTTGAAGTGTTTCTCTCCTTTTCTTGCAGGAGATTCGTACACAGACCTATGGCATAGAAACAACATGCCTTATCCCAATGGACACCTGATACAAGGGGAAAAGACTTGGAAAGAGGGCAGGGATGGGAATAATGGGCAGGATGTATTCTGTCAATGTTTTTATAAAGTTATTTGTAGAGCTGATGACATTTATCAACTCAAGCAATAGCATATTCATTTTTTTTTTTTTTTTTTGGTCTTTTTCAAGACAGGGTCTCCGCTGGTAGGCCAGCTGTCCCTGGAACTCATTTTGTAGACAGGCCTGGCCTTTGACGCTCAAGCATAAGATCCGCCTGCCTCGCCCTCCCAAGTGTAGGATTAAAGCTGCCACACCAACAGCCTGGCTAGCATATATTCATTTTATTAATTTATTTCTTTGCTTTTGGTAGTGTGTAATGTGGTTGTGTATGCGTTGTAAATGCGGTGTGTTTGTATAAGTGTTGCAGTTGTAAACCTAGCATGATGCTAATAGATCAATGTGGAGTTGCTGTTTGGTCTATGACACGCCAACCTTAATCTACTGGAGACAAGGCTCATAACTATCTCAACTGAGCCGGTTGCTCTCCACTCTGGCTATCTGGCTGGCCAGACTGCTTCAGAGAACCACCTGTCTCTGCTCTCCAGTGAGTGCCTTGCCTGGCCAAAAACATTTGTGTTTAACATAGGGGCTGCGGATCTGAACTCAGGTCCCCAGGTTGGTGTATCAGGCACTTTAACCACTGAGCTTTCTCCCTGGCCCCAGAAAATATTTATATTCAAAATACAAAAGAGATCTTAGAGAGAAAAAACTTCTTCAATTAAATGAAATGACAGAAAAGGAACCAAAGTGAACATAGTACTTGTGATTTTTAATAGTAAATTGCTCCCACAAATGGTTAATCCAACCCCGATTCCTTAAATACAGGTTTAAGTGGTTACCTGTAATAAAGTATACAACCTCTGATCTGGGGATACCGTCAAGGGATCATTCAAATATGTCTTGCAACAAAATAAAATGGAGTTAAGACAACAAAGATTTAATTTTCAGGGTAAGAACAAATCCAGTAAACCTTTCAACTTGTCCCTTGGCAGAGCTTTCCTGTCTATAGTTCTTTGTATGTGTTGAGGAGAGAGGCCTGAGCATTAAAGAATATTGCTTAGTCTGAATTTCAGATACTACTAGCTTTTAAGAACAGCTAGGGCTGGACGTGGTGGGCGTAACCGCCTTGAAAATAACTCCTAGCATTTTGGGAAGAACCAGGCAGGCGGATCTTTGGAGTTCAAGCCAGCCTGGTCAACAAGGTGAGTTTCCAGGACAGCTGGGACTACAAGAAGACCCAGTCGCAAAAAGGACCGGAAAAAAAAAAAAAAAAAAAAAAAAAAAAAAAAAATATTTTTTATTTTAAAGAAATTAATTTATTTTTTTTTAATAATTTTAATTGTTTATTTTTAATTTTATTTATTGTTGTATGATGTAGGAATGTACTGCTGCATGTAGGTCTGTGCACTTTTGTCGTGCAATGCCACGAGGTCAGATAGGGTCCGGATTCCCTTGGAACTGGAAGTTCTCCTGGAATTGGAGTTACAGACGGTTCTTATGTGCCACCATGTGGGTGGTTGGGGATCAAACCCGGTCCTCGGCAAGATAGTCATGCTCTCAAACGCTGGACCATCTCTCTAGGCCCAAACATCCATATTTTTAGGTGAGAGACCACGTGTCTGGATTAGATTCTCCCTGCTAGATTACTAGTGCCGTTGCACAATGGACCACATAGTTGTTAACTTCCCTTTTGGAGGTTTTTCTTATGATGTTAGCCCCAACACTGAACCTAACTTGGGCATTCTGAGGGCTTAGGCTAATTTTTCCCTAAAACGCAGAGAATGAATGAAACTAAAAAAAAAAAAAAAAAAGAAAGAAATGAATAAACTGGTTAGCAGCTCATTTCAAATACATTCAACAGAGATGCCAAGAAAGGAAAGAAAAAACTCCAAACTTATTTGGACGGAGAACATCTATAACTCTTGGATGGACCCTGTAAAATCCAAGTTCCAGATCTTCCATGGAGTTTTTATTAGCAAAGCTTACCAGATGCAATTTTAATAATTTTTTTTCCAGAAAAAGGGTAAGAATTTATTGCTCCCACGAATCTGAGATATATGCTAATATTTTTCATGCCAGGTCATATTAAATAGATTTTTCTAAAAAAGAACCCCAAAAGCAGAAAGTGGGGGACTTGGTCATTTTCCTTTCTCAGAGATGGCATATGGGAGGGAGATGAACTGAAATCCCCCAGGACACAGGAAGAAGTCAAACCCTGGAAAAGGAAGCAAGTAAGCTGTACTTTTGACCAGCTCTGGAGCCCACCCAAGCCCTTCAAGAAAGAGCGGAAGTGCAAGTCGGAAATAAATGGCAATACTCACGATGGGAAGTCCCACAGAGTGGAATTTCCAAACCCCGGTGGCAAGGGCTATGCTGGCTCTGTGACGGCTACCCAGGCTCTTGGAGTCAAAGCAGTAGAAGTATCTCCAGAGAGGGTTTCTTTGCCTCATCCCAGAACAGCAGCCAGGTTTTGACGCTTCCCACAGCAGAGGAGGCTGGTGCTCACTGGAAGATGAATCACCCTTCCCGGCTTAGCTGCAGAGCTAATCGCCTGCTTGAAATCTGATGCTTAACCCATTATGACTGCCCAAGAGTTGGAACAGAAATGCTTATAAGGTAAAGCTGGCTGTAGGTTAAGACTGAAGCCTCAGCCTCGAGAGCTAGAAAGATAGGTAAGCCCTGACCGAGGAGGAACTTTGAAAACCTCTTCAGGGGCAGAATGGACACAGGCTTCTGCTTAGCCATGCTGGCAAGACTCCAAAACCCAGGGTCTTCTATTTGTAGGTGTTCTTGGCATTTTAACAGTCACGAAATCCAAAACTACTTCAGACTTACAAAACAACAAAAAACCTTGTCAAACATCATTACTATAAGAAAATAAATTATTTCATTTAGGAGCCTCAGTGTAGACTTAGCCTTCACTAGATTAATATCTAAATTTCATTAAAAATCAAAATGCACAATTTAATTAAATCCAATAAAAACACATCTCATGCTAGGGTGAAAATATATGCTATGATAAATAAATATAAGGCATTAAAATAGATTTGCTAATTTGGTTCAGTGAAATAATGCACATTAATTAAAAAAAAAATCAACACAGCCCTTAGCACACACATTAAGAAAATAACACACATTAAGGGGAAAAAACACTTTCAACATAACTCATTTTTGAAGGACTTCTTTATAAAAACCTTTTCAGGCATTATGTACTTTTTAAAATCCACACATTGCAGGCCACCTCATTCAGACACTGTACTTCTCAGTGTCAGTGTCAACACCAGGCGTAGAACAAAGAGAAAAGACTCTCCATATCTAGCCCCCACCTTAGTGGCAATTCTGTGTGAGCTTCTCAAGTTGTATTACTTCATCTGAAAGTCAGGTCAGATAACTGAAATGGAAAAGATCCTCCTTTGAGCTCCTACCGGTATTTTTATGCTAGGCTAACTTTTTTTTTTTTTACCCCCTTAGCTTTTCTGACAGTCAGATGACTACTTATAAGAGAACACAAGACACAAATAAGGATGCACATCTTAATCCATGGTTAACAGAATCAAGAGACCCTTGGAAGTCACAGAGGCAGCCACAAATTTTTTAATCAGTACAAGCTCTACCTTTGGGGCCAGGGTACCTGGATGACAAGACTGGGACTCACCCTCATGAACACAGGGAAGCTGAGATGTGTCCTTCCGAAAGGTGGTCTCAGAAAATGACACACTGGTTCCAACCAGGCCAGTCAGTGCAAAGTAGTCTTTCTCTTGAAAAAACAGCTGGCAATTCCAGCTGCTGGGTTCACCGCAGTGGGCTCAGAGTTCTGTTTGAGAAATGCTCCTGCTGCCCAGAAAAAATATTTACACAACCCAGAGTGGGCTGCGGGTGCTGCAGCCAGCTCTGCCAGCTCTTCAGGAGTCTTGGGCTGTCTCTTGACCCAGCTTTATCAGTGCCCTTTGTACCTCATTTGAGATCAGCATAGTGACAAAATCCACAGCCAAATCACTGATGAGGCTAATCACATTCAAGCCCCACAACAGCTACTAAAGTCATAAGAACAGTCATGCCCTCTAACTCTTGTTTTTTGTGAAATTACTCCAGGAAACCACTGAAGAGGAGAAAAATGGCCAGGCAAGAGGATGTTCTCTACATCAGTATCTTCAAACATCCCAACAAAAAAGGAAGAGAAATTCAGCCTCCTGAAATAATCCAAGGAATAGCAGACAGTCATCACAAATACTAACTTGAAAACTATTTTCCATGAAAATCAGAAAAATGCTTGAAAAAAAAATGTTGAAACCAAAGGCTGTACACCCAACTGTAAGTATTCGTACTTACTGAAACTCTAAGTTTATCTGACAAGGATTTTAAAAGAAACATGAAAAATATAAGACTTACTATGGATATTAAAAAGTATGTGGGGGGGTTGGAGAGATGGCTCAGTGGTTAAGAGCACCGACTGCTCTTGCAGAGGACCCGGGTTCGATTCCCAGCACCCACATGGAGGCTAAGGACCATCTTTAACTCCAGTTCCAGGGGAATCTGATGCCCTCTTCTGACCTCTGTGGCATTGCACGACACAGGTGCACCAACCTACACGCAGACAGTACATTCATACACATAAAAAAAAAAAGTTAGCCGGGCGTGGTGGCGCACGCCTTTAATCCTAGCACTTGGGAGGCAGAGGCAGGTGGATCTTTGTGAGTTCGAGGCCAGCCTGGTCTACAGAGGGAGTTCCAGGACAGCTGGGGCTACAGGGAGACCCTGTCTTGAAAAGACAAAAAAAAAATTATTTTGCTTTTATTTTATGCATGTATATAAGTATACCCATGTTGCGCAATGCCAGTGGAGGACAGAAAAGGGTCTCGGATCCCCTGGAACTAGTTACAAACAGTTGTTAGCCACCATGCGGCTACTGGGATTCAAATCCAGGGCTTCTGCAGAGTCACGTGCTCTTAACTGCTGAGCCATCTCTCCAGCCTCAACAACTGGATTTTCAATGCAGGTATTAAGCACCTTATGTAAGTGGCATCTGAAAAAAGACATACATATTTACAAGAGGGGGAAGCTATAGTAAATGGGGAAGGGGACTACTGATAAGCATAAAGATGATAGCAGTAGCATGAAAATCACTTCATAATGCTCCTTCATTCATTTCATTCAACTGTTAGAGAGGGACATGAATACAAGCCTATAACAATGCTTTGGCTGGCAGAATTTCACACAAGGGTACCTGAGAAGGGGCTCAGGACAGGGACAACAGGACAAGGACAGCTGGCCTGCTTGTCTCTGACATTTGACTAGCACTCTAGTGTTTCAAAAAGTGATCTTACATGTCTGGAGAGATTGCTCAGTGGTTAAGAGCACCGACTGCTCTTGCAGAAGACCCAGACTGGGTTTAGTTCCCAGCACCCACATGGTGGCTCACAACTGTCCATAACTCCAATTCCAGGGGGGAATCTGATGCCCTCTGGTGGCCTCTGTGGAGACCGCATGACAAAGGTGCACTTTTATTCACCCATGCAGGCAAGATACTCATACACATAAAATATAAATAGTCATTTCTAGCCTGCCTGAGAGCACCTGAATCTGGCCAGTCACCATCCATCAAAGAAGGTTCTTCTGCACCAGAGATTATTACAGAGTGCCACAACTATTCACACAGACACTGTGAATTGCCCAAGCCTAAGTGGCATATCTGCAAGGCTCATGAAACACAAAACAAGGGGTAAAGAGGACACTAATGACTCTCTCAACTCTCATTAATGAAGCTCCCTCATGCACAGAGGGCTAGGAACACAAAAGGTCACAAATGGTCAAACTGTGGTCATTAGAAATCTGCTGAGTGTGGGTCCTTGAACAGGACTCCTATATTAAGATTCACTCACCCAGAGCTCAGGGACCATTGCAGAAGAGGAGGCAGAAAGATTGTAAGAGCCAGGAAAGAAGTATATGACCATATGAGAATAGAATCAAACAAGCTCCTGGGACCCTGCTCAGATGAACCCACAGCAATGGTGTGGGCATGTATAACACCCTTGCAAGCTCATGTAGACAAAAACCCAGCATGGGGGGGCTGGAGAGATGGCCTAGCGGTTAAGAGTGCCGACCGCTCTTACAGAGGACCCGGGTTCGATCCCCAGCACCCACATGGCGGCCGAGAACCATCTGAAACTCCAATTCCAGGAGAACTCCAGTTCCAGGGGAATCCAACACCCTCTTCTGACCTCCGCGGCATTGCATGACACGGGTGCACAAACTTGCATGCAGACAGTACATTCATACATATACAGAAATCAATAAAAAAAAGTTAAAAAAACAAACAAACAAAAAAACCCAGCATGGGAACTGGGGAAATGAACATGGGCAGCAGAACCCAATCTTTGCTGATTACTGTTGGGTGAGGAAGAGCTGACCTTCTTAAAACGAGAGATTGTAGATAGGCTGACTAGACCTCAGTGGATGAACTTGCACTGAGGAATGTCCAGTGACACAGACTTGACACAATAGGCCTTAACATAAATGAAAGAGTGTATGAATTCCATTCAGAGGCTGTGGGAGGGTGCTGATGGGATGGAGGGATGAAGGTGATTAAGACTTCTTGAGGTGTTCTATATAAAATACATAAAAATTAATATAAAATTTAATGCAAAATAAGTAAATAAATAAATATGGTGTTCTTACAAGCCTTTGTGGGAGGAAATGTCTATAATCCTAGCCGTCAGGAGCTGGTGAAGGGAGGACTGAGTTCAAGGCCAGCCTGGAAGAGTGTATGTCAAAAAATAAAAATCAATGGTGCACGCCTTTAATCCTAGCACTCAGGGGGCAGAGGCAGATGGATCTTTGTCAGTTCAAGGCCAGCCTGGTCTACAGAGTGGGTTCCAGGTCAGCTGGGGCTACAGGAAGATCCTGTCTCGAAAAGACAAAAAATAAAATCAAACAAATAAAAGATTTACAGCTATTTCTTTTTTCCCCTCACAGCTGTCTGGTGAAGAAGACAGAACAGGTGTCATCTTCATCTGGCCAATAAGCCACTGTTATGTGGCTTCTAAGGGAATTCTAAGCTCTAATTAAAGTTTTACAACATTAATTAGTATTTAGAGAGGTATCAATCAGTGTATCCAGTTTACAACAGGATTTGGTAACTTGGGCAGAAAGCAGATTGTCTCCATCTCTACACCCTGAAGAAATCCTTCCTAGCCAATGATTGTTCACTGCCTAGCTAGATACTGGAGATAGTCAGGGGCAACTGATGATGACCCTAGCTCATTAACAGAATATGTTGTAGACACTAGTACAAGGTTTTGGACTATAGCATACAGATTGTTCCAGTGGACAGAAGACAGCCCTGAAGATCTGCTGAGCAAGACATTAAAATGACAGCGTCTGATGGGAAGGTGACAAGGACGGGATGCAGCCTGGAAGGGGTACAATGGTGGGCAGGTTTGCCTCATTTAGCAAGTAAAAGGAGATCATCAGTTAATTGTGGATTTCAGCCACACAATACTTCTGAAGTGTAAATATGTGTTCTGTTTGACACAGCAACCTGTACACAGGAGACCTCGGCTCTAAGTTGAAAACAGTGTCTGGTACATGGCGGGAGTTCAGTGATTGCCGTGCTCTGTAGTTTATTTCTTAAACTGGATAGTACAGAAAATAGATGCTCCTTGGGGCTGGAACAGTTAAGAGCACTGACTGTTCTTGCAGAGGACTGGGGTTCAATTCCCAGCACCCACATGTGGCTAACAACAATCCATAACTCTCCAGTTCCAGGGGAATTCAACACCCTCTTCTGACATCTTATTAAAAAAAATAGATGCTCCTCAAGCAACCTCTAAAACATCAGAACAGTATCAGGTAAGGCCAGTCCTCGTGACCTGGCAGCTGCGGGAGCGTGTCGTTTGGTCTTATTTTTGATTCCTAAGATCATGAAAAGCACCTTCAATTCATGTTCTATGGATCTGGAGCAGTGATTTTTTAGGAAGAGGACTGGGGACATCCTTTGTGGCCCACCACATTTAAGGGACATATACTGTTCAAAATTCAGACATAGGCTTTAGTTTTCAAAAAAAAAAAAAAATCCTACAGCTGACATCCAAAGCTACTAATGAATGGCCCAAATAACTTGGCTTTTTCTCGTAGGAAAGACCAGTAACTGGCCCTCATTCACTCCCGGATAGAGTGCTCTAGCCTAAGTATGTCTGGATGTGGCATGCAAATGCCCTCTGTTAAGTGCATCTCAGAAATTTTACACACACACACACTTTTAATCATGTGTTTGTATGAGTGGGTATGTGCACATGAGTGAGGTGCTTGCAGAGAACAGAAGAGGGTGCCAGATGCTCTGTGAGCTTAGCATGCAGTTGTGAGCTGTCTGATAGAGTGTGGGATACTGAACTATGGTCCTCGGCAAGAGCAGTACATACTCCTAACTGCTTAGCCATCTTTCCAACCCTCTTCAAAATAGTATATTTAGCGGCCGGGCTGTGGTGGCACATGCCTTTAATCCTAGCACTCTGGGAGGCCAGAGGCAGGCGGTCTTTGTGACGTTCAAGGCCACGCCTGGTCTACAGAGTGAATTCCAGGGACAGTGGGGGCTACAGGGCAGACCCGTCTAGAAAGACAAAAAAAAAAAAAAAAAAAAAAAAAAAGAAAAAAAAAAAACCCAAAATAGTATATTTATAACTAGCATACAGTTTTTCATTGACTTTTTTTTAACCATTGGCATATATTTCTTCTGTAATACAAAATGGGAGAAAAATGTAAAACAGATTTTTGTGAGCATATTCTTGTGTGTAAGTACATCTGTGTCATGCAATGCCTGAGGAGGTCAGAAGAGGGTGTTGGATCCCTGGAACTGGAGTTATGGATGATTGTTAGCTGCCATGTGGGTGCTGGGATTCGAACCAGGGTCCTCTGCAAGAGCAGTCAGTGCTCTTAACTGTTGAGCCATCTCTCCAGCTCCAATGAGCATATTCTTATAATGTGAAATATTTCAAATTAAAACTACAGAAAGTAAGAGAACTAGTTTGGGGTAATAACATTAGCAATAACGTTTGCTTCATTGCTTTTCAGATTTTGTCTCTAATGAGCATCATACACACATAAATGCACGTGTTTATTGACTATGTATGACTGGTTTGCTCCCAGGTTTCTCAAACTAGAATAAGCAAAACCCTTCCTTCCCTTGTCTAGAGCTGCTGCAGTAACCAACCATACTCATGTGCTCTAGAAATCATGAATCAGACAGCTTTCCTTTCCTTTTGGATGCACTGCCTAGTAGGCAGGACACCTTGTAGAGGGGGCAGACTATCAGGTCTCAGAATAGGGAGAAGGGGAGGAAGGTGCAGAACAAGCCACGTTCAAGAATGACTGAGGGGGGAGCAAGTGAAGTAGTCCTCCAGACCCTAAGACTGGGCTTTGCCTGCCACTAGAAGATCAAGGTCCCGAGGGATCCACAACCTCAAGTGTGTGAATGGATGCGGAAGAGTGGGGAGGAGAATCACAGCTCTAGTAACTGAACCACCTACCACACCACCACACCAGGAGGATTTCACAACGGTCCATCCTTCCCCTTATCAGATATTTTACTAGAGAAATAAATAATAATCCCAAGTTTTCTTACTTCACTTATGAAAAATCATTGACTTTCTGGGTCATCACATAAACACACACACACACACACACACACACAAGGATGACGACGACGACAATGATGATATGATAATGTCATAGAATGATTGCAAGGACTAAGTATGATGATGCAAGTAAAGCACATGGTACATTGTAAGTGTTCATTAAGTGCAGATACTATTCTTCATATATGACTTTTAACAGGAGTTCATGATGAGAGCCCATAAAAGTTCTAAGAAGATGAGCAGCAGAACAAACCAAAGAACACAAAGGACATATCAGCTGATCCAGACAAGCTACTGAACTGACTGGGTTCGGGTTTTAGCAAGCATGTTCTTGCCAGGGGTGCAACTTGTACAGCTGGGTTGATAGGAGCAGAGCTCAGACTCTACTGAAATCTCCTGGTCCCAAGTCTCTGCCCCTGCAGAACACACTGCTGGCCTGTGAAGGTGCTCAGATCCGACAGAGCTAGAACTCTGGGATCAGGCTCTCGGAAGGAAGACTGTTATTCATTCAGCTACTTGGCAGGTAACTCACGAGGAATGAACCGTAGCATGCTGTCTTGTGTAGGGTGTTGTCACTTGTCATACCACTCCTTAGGGTGATTATTTTTCTCAATTTGTTCTATAAAATTTCCCCCAAATCTTACATAAGCAAAATGGGTACTCAAACTATATAGGTCTCTAATATAACCAAAGTAAGACTGAGGACACAGATCTTTATGATTCAAAATATAGCTTGTAACATATTCCACTAAGGAGTTTCTTTACAGACTATCCCATAGCCTGCTCTGTGACTCCATATTGTGCCCAACAGTGGCTTTTAGACTCTGCCTTGCCTCACCCTGTGTGACTCCCTTTTATGAGGCATGTTTTGAGTGGCTCCATTTTGAGCAAATGATGACCCAGAATGAGTCTCCACCTTAGACACAAACTTGACACACATAACTTGTCCATGCAAGTAAAAAATTACTATGAACTTGTCAAAATGGGTTGGGAACACAGAAAGCAAGGACCATAAACTTATTGAACATATGAGGCTAATGAAGGGTGTGACCCCCTTCCCCTGGATCCCATAAAAGGAAGCACAGCTAACACTGGGGCACAGTCCCACCAGATGTGTCATCTAACCATCTGGAGCAAGCATCACTGGCACAGGGCTTCGGACTGTCCCCAGAGCTTCAGATCAATGATGCCCCCTGTGTGGACTAGGTACTACTCACCATGATGTGGTCAGGCAGTTCCGCAGCTTCAACCTGCCTTGCACTGGCTTGCTCTGGTCCCTGAGTATCTTAACCTCCTGCAGTATCTGTACCCCCTCTGCCTCTACTTGAAGTAAGGCCACTTTGAACTCTGCAGCCTGTTTAAGTCTTCCATGGCCATTCTGTAGCCTACATATCATTGTGTTGAATGTAATGTGCGAGCTGAGAGTTAACAAGTAAGGTGAGACTAAAAGAACCTTAGGTTGCCAGTGGCCACATCATTAAGGGAAGTCAGGATTATTTGGTGAACTGCAGCCAAAAATGACATAGCTTGTGAATTTAATTATTATTCAATAAATTCTGACACTGGAGACACATGCAAGTGTGTTGTGTTATTCCGGCTCTTTGTGCTCCTGGCATCTGCCTTTCCCTGTGGTTAGTCTCATCAAACCAAACTCTTGGGAATTGGTTTTCAGCATCCAAACTTGTTCTCATCACCCAGTAGTGCAAAAGGAGCGTGCATTGCTTCACTCCCAGTGGCATTCAAGATTTCTGCATCTCCTTTCTAACAACTCAACAGAACCGACTTACGACTTACACAGTAATTTTATTAAAGAAAAAAGCCAGGGGACATTGAGATGGCTCAGCAGATAAAGGCACCTGCCACCAGGCCATAGGTGGGAGTTCAATGCTCAGAACCCACAGGGTGGAAGGAGAGAAATGACTCCCACGAAGTTGTCCTTTGACCTTCATATTCAAACATGAGTACATGTCTGTACACACAGACACAAAGACACAGACATATACACACCCCGAATAAGCAAACAAATGTAAAAAAGAACAAGTCTTCTGAGAGTAAATATGAAATCACGACTTCAATAGAAAGTTGATGAAAAATCCTACTTATCCAGGTCACTTACTATTATCTAACCCTTACTACAAGATAAATTAGTTTGAGCAAAGACATACCCCTCCCTCCCTCCCTCCCTCCCTCCCTCCCTCCTTCCCTGCTCTCTCTCCCTCTGTCATTCTCCAAAGCACAGTTACCTGAGGCACAGTCGTTAACTTTTGTGGTATAAGCCATGCTGGCTTAAATCCAGGGATGGACCCACCAAACAGCAAGGAGTTGTACAAATTTTATGCATCAAGTTCTCAAAGGCATTCAACCTGAAACAATAAAGAAGGACCCATCAAAATGGATCATTTAAAATAGGTACATTAAACCTTGACTTGTGTTTACAGAGACGACTGCTAATGGAGAAAGCAAATTGGAATGGAGGGAGACAAAGGTTCCTGGTGGTGGCTTTACTGGGCCTGACTACCACAGTCTCCAGAGGAATGGCGAGTATGTGGACCCACTATTGCCCAGGACTGGGATGTGCGTGGATTCCACCAGTGGCCAGGCCTCGAGAGAACTCCAAACACAATATACACTCAGGAGAGAGAAAACTGGTTCCAAGACACTGCCCACTCAGGAAAGTGACCTTCAAACACAAACAGCCTCCTGAAAGATGTGGTTCAGAACTCCACAAATCACCGTGGTTTTAAAGCCCGTCTGCCTTTCCAATGTTGGCTCAATGACTTCACTTATTCAACTGCAATTTCAAAGTGACTCTTGGATTCCCCCATCCTTTTTCAAAAGGTTAATGTTGTACAAAATATTTTGAGATACTTCAAATCTTTTTCCCAATCTCGCTTTTCTTCTATGCAGTCACTTTTTTTTTTTTTTTTTTTTTTTGGTCTTTTTTTGAGACAGGGTCTCCCTGTAGCCCCAGCTGTCCTAGAACTCTAAGGACTAGGCTGGCCTTGAACTCACAAGGATCTGAACTCACAAGGATCTGCCTTATGCAGTCACTTTTTAAAAACACAAATATGGTGCTATCTAAAAAATAAAACAAAATAAAACAAAACAAAAAAATAACAACAGTGGGGTGTGATGGTGGGAGTCTTTAATCCCAGCTCTCTGGACGCAGAGATAGGCAGATCTCTAAGATCCAGGCTGGCCCGGTCCATCTGGGGAATTCCAGGCCCTCTGGGGCTACAGTGAGACCCACCTCAAAAAACAAAAATAAAACAAAATAGACAATTCTCCTAAAGCCCACAAAGAAAGAAATAAAGAAAGAAAGAAAGAAAGAAGAAAGAAAGAAAGAAAGAAAGAAAGAAGAAAGAAAGAAAGAAAGAAAGAAAGAAAGAAAGAAAGAAAGAAAGAAAGGAAGGAAGGAAAAACTCCAAACCTTAAACCTCAATATCTTGCAATGTTTTGTTGGAAAAACTTTAAATGACAGAAACACTAGATTGCACATTGAGCAACATATTTCTGATTTTACATTGAATTTTTTTTTTTTTGAGACCAGGTCAGTCTCCCTGTAGCCCCAGCAACCTGGAACTCATCAGAGATCCGCCTGTCTCTACCTCCTGAGTGCTGGGATTAAAGGTGTGTGATACCATGCCTGCCTTGATTTGACATTGATTTTCTATTAAAAGTTACCTCAGTTTACTGCAACAAGACATATTACAATATTTGAAATAAACACAAATAAGCTAGAATAAACAGTGCTCTAACCTGTTGCTTTTTGGAAATTCTTTTGGAAAAACACTGGCAAAGAAAGTAAACAATAGTACATAAAACTGTCCATTCCATTCTAATTCCAGAGCTGTGAAGCTGGAGGAACAGGTGTCAGCTAAAGCCTCAGGACTGACTTCCCAGGAACAGGAGAGTGCTGAAGCGACAGCTGGGACACACAGCATCCTAAGGCAGCCAACCCAATTATGTGATATTTAAAAACCAAGATCAGGCTGGAAAGATGACTCAATGGATGCCACACAAGCCTAAGGACCAGAGCTCGAGCCCAGAGAGCCACTGAAAAGGCCAGATATGGTGGTTCAGAGCCACGATCCCAGCATTCCTTTGGTTAAATGGGAAGAACCACCTCTAACCTCCACATGCAGGTCATAGCAGGCTTGTGCTAACACCTGTGCACAGAATAGTAATAAATATATCCTTTTTTTTTTTTTTTTTTTTGACCCGGCTGGCCTTGAACTCACAAAGATCCGCCTGCCGAGATGGAGAGATGGCCTCACGGTTAAGAGCACTGACCGCTCTTACAGAGGACCCGGGTTCGATCCCCAGCACCCACATGGTGGCTGAGAACAGTCTGAAAATCCAACCAGGGAAACTCCAGTTCCAGGGAATCCGAAACCCTCTTCTGTCTCCGTGGCATTGCATGACACGTGTGCACAAACCTGCATGCAGACAGACAATTCATACACATACAGAAATAAATAAATAAAAAAAAAAAAAAAGATCTCCTGCCTTGCTCCAAGTGCTAGGATTAAAGGTGTGCTCAGAATAGTAATAAATAAAAACTCATAATATACACAAGAATATATACATATCCATGCATACATTACATACACATATCAAGATAATGATAACACTGATAATGTGGGCAAGGCCCACGCTCATTAATCTTCCACTGGTGTTAAACATCTAAAATGTGCAGGGGAGTGGTGGTGCAGGCCTTTAATCCCAGCAGAGGTAGAGACAGGCGGTGGATCTCTGTGAGTTCAAGGCCAGGCTGGTCTACATAGCGAGTTCCAGGCCAGCTGGGACTGCAAGGGGGCCCTGTCTCAAACGACAAAAAAAAAAAAAAAAAAAAAGATGCCACCAGTTCAAACCTAAACCCAATTTTGCTTTAAAACTGTATGTATTTACACATTTAATTAGAACCAACCAAAAGTAAATGAACTAATATGCTCACTGTGGCAGTGCGAGGCCTGCAGACAAGTGTGGAGCCACGTCTTGTCGGCCTGGGCTTTATTTGCTTTAAAAAGAGAAAGGCAAGAACAAGAAAAATGCTGTGTGAGAGGCAACAGTCACACAAGATGTTAGGACTGTTTGGGGACCAGGAAACGCTGGTGGCTTTGATCATGTAGGCAGAGAATCCCTGCTCAGCTAGTGAAAGTGTCCTCACTATCACGCTGCACACACACTCAAAAAGACTTTTTTTTTTCTTTTTCTCTTCCTTTTTGGTCAAAGGCTGCTTCAGTCAAGTATGACCCCCTGCAGTCTCTTCCAGTTCCAGCAGAGTGCTCAGTTCAGGGGAGCCGGATCTACCCCCCACCCCACCGTGGGTCCTCAGCTTCTGCATAACAGCCAGGGGTGGCTCTACTCTCTCTAATTAAGAGGCCACCACCTCACGCTCTCAGGAAAGCCGGGTGTAGAACTTGCAGGGAAACGAGCTGTGCGGGGTTGGAGCTGGCTGGATTAAAGGGCAGGCTTTAGGGACAGAGGAGCATTATCTTTTGAGAATACAAGTGAATGTCTACCAGGTACAACTTTATAAAACAGAATCTAGGGAATGGCTAGAGAGAAGAGTGGGGAATGGGGGTGGGAAGGAAGGAAAGAAGTGGACTTCCGGAGCTGCTCAACTGATCGAACCTCTAAAAGCCACAACAGAAACCTCAGCCCAAAGCCTGTTTTCTGGCCCGTAGGTGGCCTCGCCAGTTTGTGCTCCTGTGTGACTGGAGAGTAGCTTGTAAACACTACCATTCCAGCCCTGGAGGGCAAACAGAAGACAAGAAGAGACAGGCTGCCTGTGTGAGGGGTGAGTTAAGCACGTGCCAAGGCATTTAGATGGGGATGTGCTCAAATCTTCCCAGCCAAGCTCCATAAACTTTGGCCCAGTGTTCTTTCTCTTCTGTTATTGAACCTCTTTCACCTGACAGATCCGTATCTCAGATCCAAACCAGTCTCTCCCACCCTCTCCTAAGACAGAACTCTGCAATAAAAAGGAGGAAGCCTAAAATTAGGAACTACAAGCATGTCACGGAAGACACCCTGTCCCGAGGTGTGGAGGTGGGCAGTGTGTGCTGCAACAGCCCTGGACTGTGCACACGTGCTTCCCAGGCCTCGCTCTTGTCTCACAGGTGGCCTCCAATGTGAGGACTTGTTCATGACATGCAGATTCTTATGTCAGTACATTTATAAAGCAGAGAAGGTCTGGCCATGGTTCATTCCTTTGTTACAGATCAATGAATTGCTTCTCTTCTCCCTTGGAAGGAAGTACAAACCAGGAAATCTTCAGAAGTGGTGGCTTCATTCTGCTAGCTACAATCTATGATTTAAGAAAAAAAAAATCTATGAATAGAAAAAATAAAGAATATATTTTCTTTTTCTTTTTGGTCTTTTTTAATTTTTTTTAATTTATTTATTTATGTGTATGAATGTACTGTCTGCATGTAGGTTTGTGCACCCGTGTCGTGCAATGCCGCGGAGGTCAGAAGAGGGTGTCAGATTCCCCTGGAACTGGAGTTCTCCTGGAATTGGAGTTACAGATGGTTCTCAGCCGCCATGTGGGTGCTGGGGATTGAACCCGGGTCCTCTGCAAGAGCAGTCGGTGCTCTTAACTGCTAGGCTATCTCTCCAGCCCTCTTTTTGGTCTTTTTGAGACAGGGTCTCCCTGAAGCCCCATCTGGCCTGGAACTCAATATGTAGACCGGGATGGCCTTGAACTCATAGAGATACGCCTGCCTTTGCTTCCTGAATGCTGGGATTAAAGACATGAGCATGCAAGAACATATTTCTAGCTACCAAGTACAGTTCAGTGAGCAAAAGGACACTGCCTGAGCTAAACTCACAAATACTTTACACGAGCTGAAATAAATTATGAAAAACAGCTTGCTGAAGTTCTGATGAGGACAAATCAACAAAAACAGATAGTGGGTTAAACTGAGCTTTTTTTTTTTTTTTATTTTTCCCAAGACAGGGTCTCCCTGTAGCCCAGCTTGTCCTGGGAACTCCTTTAGAGACCCAGGCTGGGCCCTTGAACTACAGAGGGGAAAAAAAGGATCCGCCTGCCATCCTGCCTCCCCCGTGCTAGGTAAAAAAGGCCTGCGCCACCATGCCCGGCTAAACTGAGCTTTATATACACTCATGGTCAGCTCCAGCAAACAATCATATGTCCCTGCATGGCTTAGAACCACTGTGAAAAAGATGAGGGTGTTGGGGGGTGTGGTAGCGCATGCCTGTAATCCCAGCACCTGGGAGGCACAGGCAGGTGGATCTCTGTGAGTTCCAGGCCAGCCTGGTGAACAAACTGAGTTCCAGGACAGCTGGGGCTGCAGGGAGACCCTGTCAACAAAAAGACAAAAAAAAAAAAAAAAAAAAAAAAAAAAAAAAAAAGATGAGGGTATTGGTAACAACACTGGAGACAGTTAACATTATTTCATCCTTTGCTGGGATTCTTTATTGAAATCTAAAACATGGGGCTGGAGAGATGACTCAGTGGTTAAGAGCAGTGACTGCTTTTGCAGAGGACCTGGGTTCGATTCCCAGCACCCACATGGTGGCTAAGAACCGTCTTTAACTCCAGTTCCAGGGGAATGAGACACCCTCTTCTGACCTGTGGCATTGCATGACATGGGTGCACCAACCTACATGCAGACAGTACACTCATAAACATAAAAATTAAAAAAAAATTTTAAATAAAAAAAGAAATCTAAAACATTACCTACATGCATTGTTTTAAGTAATATTGATTCTGAAAGTATTTTACTAATTAAATGATGCTAAAATGCTTATTAAAAACCATACTCGGGGCTGGAGAGATGGCTCAGCAGTTAAAAGCACTGACTGCTCTTGCAAGAGGACCCGGGTTCGGTTCCCAGCACTCACATGACAACTAAGAACAATCTTAGGCCAGGTGTGGTGGCACGCGCCTTTAATCCCAGCACTCAGGAGGAAGAGGCAGGCAGATCTCTGTGAGTTCAAGGCCACCCTAGTCTATATAGCGAGCTCCAGGACAGCTGGGACTAAAGGGAGATCCTGTCTCAAAAATAAATAAATAAATAAATAAATAAATAAATAAATAAATAAATAAATAAATCCATACTGGAAGCTGGGCGTGGTGGTGCACACCTTTGATCCCAGCACTTGGGAGGCAGAAGCAAGTGGATCTCCATGAGTTCAAGGCCAGCCTGGTCTACAGAGCGAGTTCTAGACCAGCTGGGGGCTACAGGGAGACCCTGTCTCAAAAAACACCCAAAAAACCCCAAAACAACAACAAAAAAACCATATCGGAGTTGGGCACGGTGGCATACACCTTTAATCTCAGCACTTGGGAGGGAGAGGCATGGAGATCTCTGTGAGTCTGAGGCCAATTGGGTCTACATAGTGAGTTCCAGGTCAGCCAGGGCTACATAGTCAGACAGTAAAACAAAGGAGCTGGGTGTGGTGGTGGATGTCTGTAATCCCAGCACTTGGGAGGCAGAGGCAGGTGGATATCTGTGAGTTCAAGTCCAGCCTGGTCTATATAGCAAGTTCCAGGCCAGCTGGGAGTAAAGGGAGACCCTGTCTCAAAAACACCAAAACAAAACAAAAAAACAAAAGGAGTGATGTTGGGTGTGGTCCATGGCTTCAATTCCTGGCAGAGGCTGCAGGGGCTCAAACTTGAGGCCAGTCTGGAATACATCTGTCATATATATATATATATATATATATATAGCCTCTACAGTGACAGGAGAGAGGTCATGCAGGCCAGGCAGCTGCTGGGCCTAGAGCAGGGCCTGCTTCTGAGGATGACACGTAAATAAAGCAAGAGGACAAGATGGCACAAGAAACCTAGCGCTAAAAGAGGTAACTTCAGGGAGAAGACAGGAGCGTGCGCGACACACTCGCACACGCGCACACACACACACACACACACACAAATGCACGAATACCTTCACCCTGATGTTTTTTTTAATGCAGAGTTCAATACTATCTAGTATGACCCAGCCTCAATGGCCACCTCTTCAACAACAGTATATAATTTTCTTAGTGAGTGGATAGGAATCTCTATTATGGATCCAGATATTCATTCATTCATTCATTCATTCATTCATTCATTCATTCATTCAAATGTTTGCTCATGCTAAGCCAGCCTCTGGTTTTCACCTTCGGGGTACAGCAAGGGGCAGAGGAGATTCGAACTCATCCTCTCCTAATAAGCTAGCTGGGTATCTGTGTTTTGGGCCCAGAGAAAACTGAAGTTCGCAGTGAGCTCAGTGGAGCCGCTGAAGTTCGCAGTGGGCTCAGTGGAGCCTTACCAAAGGCCAACTCCTTACTATTCTTTTCTGCCTTGGTTGAGAGTTCCCACGGTAAGATCTGCCTGCTTGTGTTCCCACTGTGTCCCAAAGTGGGTGTGGGTGTGTCATGCCCACTCAGACCCTTGTTGCTCATCCGTATCCACTCTACATCACAAAAGGACATCATATTGTGTCTTTCCCAGAGTGTAGGAGGGCTGTGCTGCCCGTGGGCAGGCTCAAGCCACCTGGAGAACTCCGAATGTTTTCAGAGCCACGCCCTGGCTTTACTCCAGCTGGGTTTCTGGGACAGGCATGACTTCCTGAATATGTAATAAAAATTAACTTCTGTGAAGTTTCTTTCCAGGAAACTTTCTGGGGTGAAAGTTTATCAGATCCTGACAACTCAGGCTGAAAGCTAATTGCTCTCCTGAACAAAAAAGCAACAGACTGTAGAAAAGCTCCCAGACAACATCAGAACCACAGGCCTCCTTTCCTTCGTCTACATCTCCACGTTTCTTGCTAACTTCAGAGCAAAACAAGCTCCTGACTCAGAGGTGGCACGGTGATTAGCAGGTATTGATCCGCTTCCATCCAGCTGCAAGTAGTTTAGACAAAACAACACTAATAGAAACGAAGCTTGGATTTTACACCCAGGGCCAGACTAGTGATGTCTTGTTTTTGCCAAGAAAGAATTCTGCCTGGTGGCAGTTTATGAGTTAAAATATTCAGACATTAAAGAACAAGAATGTAACAGCACAGACATAATTCATTTAGTGTACTTTGAAGGGCTTTAAAATTTATTTTTGTCATTTTATATATTTATTTATATTTTATTTATTATTTATTTAGTCGTTTAGAGACAGGGTCTTCCTGTAGCCCCAGCTGCCCTGGAACTCGCTAATGTAGACCAGGCTGGCCTTGAACTCATAGAGATCTGCCTGCTTCTGCTTCCCAAGTGTTGGGATTAAAGGTGTGTACCACCACGCCCAGCAATATTTATTTTAATCTCATGTTTATGGAGTGTTTTGCTTGCATATGTATAAGTGTACCTAGGTATTTAGTGTCCATGGAGGCCAGAAGAGGGTGTCAGATCCCCTGAAACTGGAGATCCAGATGGTAGTCAGCTGCCAGGGGGTGCTGGGAACTGAATCCCGGTCCTCTGCAGGAGCAGCCAATGCTTTCTTAACCACTGAGCCATCTCTCCAACCCCTGAAACACTTTTTATTTGTTTCCTATTTAGATAATTTAAAATGTACAGCTTTCGTTTACTGCTTTAAGAGAAAATTTTGCTTGCTTTGCTCTGAGATTATATTTTTTATTTTGGTGGTACTGGGGTTTCAAAACTTAGGGCCTTGCACATGCTAGGGAAACACTCTACTACTAACTTACATCCCAGGCTTTTTTTTTTTTTTTTGGTATTTTTTGAGACAGGGTCTCCCTGTAGCCCCAGCTGTCCTGGAACTCACTCTGTAGACCAGGCTGGCCTTGAACTCACAGAGATCCGCCTGCCTCTGCCTCCCAAGTGCTAGGATTAAAGGCATGCGCCACCATGCCCGGCTTTAGGCTGCACAATTTTAAGACAACACTACTCAGTGACTTAGAAACCATCCCTCAGGAGGCCAACTTTCACTCATTTATTTAAAACAATATCCAGCCTCTAGTCTAAATTGAATTGACAAATGATGTATGATGTATGAAAAAGTTTAATAACAATAAAAATATATTAAAAAATATAAAAAACAAACAATATCGCGACTTAGAACATATAACAGACAGTGTCGAGTGCTACAGGGTACACAAAATAGACTCAGCTCTTGTGTTGTTGAGGCTTCCAGGCATTAAAAAGTGATAGCACAGGGGCTGGAGAGATGGCCTAGCGGTCAAGAGCGCCCACCGCTCTTGCAGAGGACCTGGGTTCGATCCCCAGCACCCACATGGCTGCTGAGAACTGTCTGAAACTCCAATTCCAGGAGAACTCCAGTTCCAGGGGAATCCGACACCCTCTTCTGACCTCCGCGGCATTGCACGATACGGGTGCACAAACCTGCATGCAGACAGCACATTCATACACATAAATAAAAAAATAAAATTAGAAAAAAAAAAAAGTGATAGCCCAGTGGGAGAAAGACATTGGAGGTTTGCACCTCACATTGAAGATTTTACCTTGAAGCTACCACCAGCCTCTGGTGTAGAAAGGCTCATTTATGCTAAATTGATTGTGTGTGTGTGTGTGTGTGTGTGTGTGTGTGTGCGCGCGCGCATGTGTGTGTGTGTGTGTGTGTGAGAGAGAGAGAGAGAGAGAGAGAGAGAGAGAGAGAGAGAGAGAGAGAGAGAGAGAGAGAGAGGAGAGATTTCCAAGAACAAACAACTTTCTATTTAAGGTAAACTTTAAAAAGATTAAGCATCTATGAGGCACCTTGTAATTTCCCACCAGGTGTGGACTTCAGATGAATGAAGTTTGGAGAAGAGTTGTCACCAGACACTGAATTCAGACACCACACAAGGCAGAAGTGGGTGAAAACCAGAGTGAGGTGTCACGTCACACCCCTAGCAAAACCTAGAATAACAAGTGTTGGTAACAGAGAAGCTGGACCATTTGTGCTGTTCGTAGAACTGTAAATGGTGCAGCTGCAGTGAAAAGTGACTCGGAGACTCCCCCCAAATAAGAAACAGAATACTCTACGATCTAGCAAACCCACTTCTGAACATTATCCAAAAAACTGAGAACGGACTTGAAGAGGTATTTGTGTTCCCATGCTCATTAAAGACTTCTTCACAAAACCCAGAAGTCCACTGCCAGGTGAGGGGACACAAGGTCTCTCCATACAGTGGGAGGGTACTCAGCCGTAAACGAAGGTGACTCTGCCACGTGGGCAGCACACCCTGAGTAAACAGTGTGTGTTTGCTAAGCAACTAACGAGGGGAGAAACCTCAAGGGCATTTTGCTAAGTGAAATAAACTCATCACAAAGAGCCAAATTCCGGGGGCTGGAGAAATGGCTCAGCGGATAAGAACAGTGGCTGCTCTTGCAGAAGACCTGGGTTTGGTTCAGAGCACCTACATGGCAGCTCAAAACTGTCTGTAACTCCAGTTCCAGAGGATCCAATGCCCTCTTCTGGCCCCTGTGAGCACTGCACATATGTGTGGTACACATACAGACATGTAAACACTCACACATATAAAATAATAATAATTTTAAAAAGCCAAGTGCTACGAGGTTTCATTTATGGAGTAGCTAAGGTAATCACATTCATAGAACTAGACAGAAGACTAGTGGTGCCTGAGGCTGGAAGGGGAAGAAACGTCCAGTACATCTTCAATTTTCATCCTTCAAGGTAAAAAAGAGAATCTGGGGATGAAAGAGACTCCAGAGATCTGTTCTACATCAATGAGTGTAATTAACAACAACAAACACACAAAAATGAGGGGAGTAAGTTTTGTAACACAACTGCAAAAGGGAGCCTAGCTTATGTTCTGTGCCAGCCATGCTGAAGGATTAGGTGATTTCCCTCCACATGTCAGATGAGCATTTCAGCAAACCTTGAATGCTGTTTGCCTTCAGCTGGACTAAATCTCACTTAAGGCTTTTTCCATCTTAATATAGGAGACAGAATAGTCTATGGTGTTTTGTTTTGTTTCTGTCTTTTTGACCAGCTGGCCTGGAACACAGACAACCAGCTGCCTCTGCCTCTGGAGTGCTGGGATCAAAGGTGTGTGCCACCATGCCTGGCCATTCCCTGCTTTTTTTTTTTTTTTTTAAACTGTTACGGGTTTTCTTGGGTGAGCACAATGCTCCCTTGGTTCTCCTAGAGATCTGCTGGCTTTCCCTAGCAAGGGCAGGGGACGGCCAGGGCGCAGGATCAGGGCGGAGACAAAGTGCAGAACCTCCTCAGAGATGCCGCTTAAGACTTTAGACCCTGCCGCCCACAGTTGCCAGCCTACTGACAGATGCTTTGAGGAAACAGCCTGACCAATGACAGGCCATACCTAGGAAAGCCAGCCTTGTCCCATGGGCAGCATGAGAAAGATGGAAGGGGGGACTACTGGACCATCTTCACCAATTTCAAATGGTCAGAAGCCACGGTAGTATCTTTTTGAGGTCCAGTTCAAATGCTATCAACCACTTCTGTCCTGTTCATCTGGGCTAATACAAACTCCACACATGTGAATTAAACTCCTTCCTCCTTTTAAAAAATATTTTTAAATTTTTATTTATTATTTTTTATGTGTATGAATGTACTGTCTGCATGTAGGTTGGTGCACCTGTGTCGTGCAATGCTGCGGAGGTCAGAAGAGGGTGTGGGATTCCCCTGGAACTGGAGTTAAAGATGGTTCTTAGCCACCATGCAGGTGCTGGGAATCGAACCCTGGTCCTCTGCAAAAGCAGTTGATGCTCTTAACTGCTGAGCCATCTCTCCATCTCCTAAACTCCTTCCTCCTTACTCAGAGACCTGGCCTCTTCCTGTCCCCTGCTACCAGGCATGCCCTAATGGCCAAGACTCCACTGCAGAGCAATAGGAAAAGTGGCAGAGAGAAGTCCTTCCGCTGACCACAAAGCCACTGCACAGAGCTGTTCTCTGAGTCTTACAACTTTTAAATTCAAACTACCTGCTCTCATTCAGGTACCTTATCTTCAACTAGAAGGACTAAGAAGTGCTGATCTGGCCTCATCTTGAGCCTGTGTCTGTCAACTAAAAGCAGGCAACATTCAAGGGCTGTCCTCTGCCAAAGAGCAACTTGAAGGGAATGTGACAGTCATGGGTGTGGCTATGAGATACAGTAGGGAACAGGAGCCCTGGAGCACACTGCAGGGACAACAGAGGTGTGCAGCGTGCTGGGGGTGAGTTTTAAGTAAATACTTAATTGGACAGACAACCAAACAGTGGCAGGAAGCCCAGGAAACCCCATGTGTCTAATATGACCAGCTTGCTCGTTTTTCTAGTCCTCATCCATTCTCACTTTACAGACTCTTTATTGTGGCAAGAAAAGATAATTACTGCATGGTTATGACAACCAGTTCACAGTTCAGTGCGGTCTAAACATAAGACAATTATTTGAGAACTTGGGGAGCACACAGCAAAGGCCCAGACAGCACAGGGAATTCCTGAAATCTCTGAAATTAAATACATTTCCTAGTTCTCTGTAGGCACAGCTCAAAAGAGACTTTGCAGCTTTTATTAGATGTCTGAGAGAGGCAGACCCCAGGGAGATCAGGGTCACAGACCTGGACCCAGGTCCAAGCTCAGTGAAGGAAAACCCTTAGAGAACCTTCTTTGCCACCTTCAGAAGGTGCTGTGAGATTGGGGGGTCACCCCTATGACCAAACTTGAAGACAAGCAACACAGACGGCTTAAGCTCCTAGGAAACATGTCTGCACCTCAACATGGCCTTAAACCATCTCTAGGACACCTCTGGGAAAGGTATTTAAATGTGCTGGCTCTTAAGTTCCTCCTGGTTAAACGCAACAGCCCTACTAACATCCAGGCTGACTTCCAAATCCTGAGCCCACTGGGTTTACAAAGCTCCTAGATAGATGCTGCCCAATAATGGAAGACCTCGTGGGATGCTGTGTAGGGGTGAGCAGGGCAGACGGCTTTCCTCCCAGTTCCCCATGGCCTCCTGGAAGCTCCGACACAGCAGAGGACTCAGAGGCTTCCCACCAGTGACGTGATGGCTGCGATGCTGGAACACAGCTCACTTCTCCTCTCACTCAGCTCCCAGAGTGGCTGCCTTTCTGCCCCTTCTCGTTAAGTCTTCTTTATGCCCCTCCCTACCATGATACTACTAAAGATTCAACAATAAGGAAAAGCATAAGAGACAAAATGAGAAATTGGATCTGATTTCATTACTATCCACCTTTGAAAACAGGGATGCGCCTCAGTGGTAGAGTGCTTGCCTAAAATGAGCTAGGCCCTGGGTTTGATCCCTGTTGCTGCCAAAAATTATACATCAAAAAACCCCAAATTTGATATTTGGTTTCCCAGTTCTTCCCTGTACTTAGATTTGCATGTCTTTATTTCCCAAGTGTTACTTTATAATGTGTAACATTGTGTAACAAGTTGTCTAAGACAATAAACATTTCTCTTATTGACTACATAGTATTCTCTTTCATATTTGCTCCTTGTTCTATTTGATCTTCCTTTATTTCTGAATATTTAGATGATTTTTTTCACACTTGCAACAGTTCAATGGATATACTTCTACAGACACCTTTGAGTACTTTCTCAGTAATTTCTTTTTTTTTTGTCTTTTTGAGACAGGGTCTCCCTGCAGTCCCAGCTGTCCTGGAACTCACTCTGTAGACCTGGCCTTGAACTCACAAAGATCCTCCTGCCTCTGCTTCCCGAGTGCTAGGATTAAAGGAGTGCACCACCACTCCTGGCTCTCAGTAATTTCGATAGTAAATTCCAAGCTGGCTACCAAGAAGAAAAGACAGAGCCTGTTCACAGCCTTCAAAATGCATGACACTGTATTGTCCTCCCAGAAAACCAACTGGGCCCCATTCCTAATTTTATTGCTTTGCATATGATAAACACACCAACTAAAGAACACATCAAAAGTCTCTCTGCATACAATTAACATGTCTTCATTATGTTTGGATTTGATATCACAGTATCAGTTGTTCAACACGGGATTCTATGTTTTCTCTTCATTTTTGGCTCAGAGCAATTCATATTTTAGAAAACTCAATACCTGTACCTAATAACCCACACAACTCTGAGGACAAACTTACAGGTAAATTCTTATTCTCTCATCCTGGCTTAGTAGAGTACCTCCCTACCCACTGCATTACCTCAAGCCTGTGTGTATCAGGCAGACCAAGATGTTCACTGTGAGCTTCTGTCCCAAGACTGATGCATCTGTGATAACATACTTTGTCAAGAGCACATCTGGACTCTAGGCACCTTTTAGAACTACCTAACAACCCTCAAACAAGCAGATGCTTCGAGAAAATTCTAGTAAGTCACAGAAGTTCTAGTACTGCTGTATGATGACATCAGGTTCCCTAAATTAGTGTCAGGCACACAGAAATCAAAGAGTGAAAATGTGAATTCAATTCAGAAAAAAAAAGAGAATAAGGAATGTAGGTGAAATATTAATATATTAACATACACACTTATCTTGAAGCACATTCCTAAAGTTCAGACATGAGTACAATATGAAGTGTAGGAGTATGAACCTCTTTGTTGCATGGAAGAGGCTCGGAGAACAAAGTAAATCCAAACTCTTGTTCCTGTAGATGACACTGAAATTTAACAGCAATTACACAGCCAGAACACAGTCACACAAACTGGTTAAGAATGATCCCAGGCTTAAAGTATAAAAAGGATTGTACATAATCCCATTCCATCCTCAGGAAGGAAGCAGGCAGGAATGGAACTTCCTCTCACTTCCTCTTTATCCTCCCCTCCGCCCCCTCCTCCTGTCCTCGAAGTTCCTGAGAAGACAGTTCCTGGGATTCCAGTCTCAATTCTTGTCATAAGCAGGCACACTAAAGCCCTTGTTATGCCAGGTGGTCCCTCTAATCTTGAACTTTGCCAGTCTAACTCACACAAGGCACAACAGTGGTACCCAGTCAGAACTGGTGGAGGCACCCACTTCCCCAGGATTGGGGTCGGATTGTATCTGCACTCCCTAGACCTGGTTTGAAAACTGAAAATTTGAGCCCTGGCCCCAGACCTACTGCGTGGGAATCTGTACTTTTTAATAAGAGCCCCACACCAGGCCGGGTGTGGTGGCACACACCTTTAATTCTAGCACTTGGGAAGCAGAGGCAGGCAGATGTCTGTTAGTTCAAAGCCAGCTTGGTCTACATACGAGTTCCAGGCCAGCTGGGGCTAAAAGGAGACCCTGTCTGTCAAAAAGACCAGAAAAAAAAGGCGGGGGCCGTATCAAAGCATGAGGACTGTTTTCACAGATCTTCACACCGCTTTTCCCTTGCTGGACAATAAAATGAGGACAACACTAAAAACGCACCATTTCATTGATTTCCCTTTATTCACATTTTTTGGGGGCTTATGGGGACAGAGACCAACCTAAGCTCTAATATAGCTGTCAAGAAAGAAAAGCAGAGTTATGTATTTGATTTTAACCAAGCAAAACTTACACTGAATTTTTCCCAAACTGCTCCACAATGAAAATACTGGGAGAACATATAATAGTAGTATCCCTTTGGCCTTTCTTTTTTTTATTTTTTTTTTTAATTTATTCTTTATGTGTATGAATGTACTGTCTGCATGCAGGTCTGTGCACCTGTGTCATGCAATGCCACGGAGGCCAGAAGAGGGCATCGGATTTCCCTGGAACTGGAGTTAAAGACGGTTCTCAGCCGCTATGTGGGTGCTGGGGATCGAACCCAGGTCCTCTGCAAGAGCAGTCAGCGCTCTTAACTGCTGACTTGGCTTTTCTATAAATTTCATTAATACCAACAACAAAGGACAGCTTCAGCCCATTATATTAGGCATTGCAAGCAGCCACACAAAGTGATACCTTTCTCCTGGTTATAAAAACAAAGCAGTGTTAGAACTTCCTCTGAGGTTTTAGGTCTTCTGGTTCTGGCTTCTCTTTCGGAGTGGAGTGAGGGGACAGCTAGCAAAGATGCTGCAGTCGGGGCTACCTCACCCACCACATGCATCTCCTTCTGTCACCTTGGCGGCACCAGAGCAGCTGCACAGGGGCAAGGAGGTGACAGACCCATTTTATACTCCTCTGGCTGACTGATGTGGGTGAATCATGGTCCGAAATGGGCTCAATATCATCTTAATGTAGATGCTCACACGGAATGAAATCCTGACTGGCTTTCAGAAACAATGCAGGCTTCACACTCTAAGCAGCCACGCTACAGCGTCAAGGCTACTGGCGCTTTCAGTCTTAGAAGCTCATCAGGAAAACTGCAATGTTGGAAGCCACAACCAGGCATGCCTGATTTAAATCTGTAAGCTGCATTCCAGGGTGTATCTGGACTCAACCTATTCTCTCTCTGTAGGTCAGTTCAGTGACTATGGTCAGCTACCACAGATCTTCACAATTCCATTAATTTCCTGGCTCATTTAATTGCTTGCTCTGCCTTGAGACAAACTGACCAGATAACTAAAGGTCCAAATGGAGGCACTTTGGAGATCACTAAAATGGAAAAGCAGATGTGATGCTGGGGACAACAGATATAAACTGGCATTGTCGCCGGACGTGGTGGTGCACACCTTTAATCCTAGCACTTGGGAGGCAGAGGCAGGCAGATCTTTGTGAGTTCGAGGCCAGCCTGGTCTACAGAGCAAGTTCCAGGACAGCTGGGGCCACAGGGAGACCCTGTCTCGAAAAGACCAAAAAAAAAAAAAAAACCACAAAAAACAAACTGGCATTGTCTTGGGCAAACTGGGACATAGATTTCTATATCTTTAAAGAGCTAATAGGCCAGTAAATAGAAATACAGGGAATTACAATACAGACAAAATAGAAACTAACTATGATAGACATTTCATATGTTCTTCCATGCCATGAGACCAACCCATTTTTGTCAACAAGATACAGAACAATGAGAAAAGTACAATGGTGGGTTCTGAGAAAGACTGCCAGTTTTGTCAGATTGCGGACAGTGCCATTGCTACTTAGTACAAATGCTAACC
>VZQC01001390.1:27464-46964 GCA_009823505.1 Rhizomys pruinosus | reverse complement strand
GGTCTACAGAGTGAGTTCCAGGAAAGTTGGGGCTACAGGGAGACCCTGTCTCGAAAAGACCAAAAAAAAAAAAAAAACCACAAAAAACAAACTGGCATTGTCTTGGGCAAACTGGGACATAGATTTCTATATCTTTAAAGAGCTAATAGGCCAGTAAATAGAAATACAGGGAATTACAATACAGACAAAATAGAAACTAACTATGATAGACATTTCATATGTTCTTCCATGCCATGAGACCAACCCATTTTTGTCAACAAGATACAGAACAATGAGAAAAGTACAATGGTGGGTTCTGAGAAAGACTGCCAGTTTTGTCAGATTGCGGACAGTGCCATTGCTACTTAGTACAAATGCTAACCAGATGATTCTGGATGTGAGAGGCTCCGGAGAGAAATCTCAGAGCGTCTCCCAGGCTCTGCATTCCAGTTTGAGGAGCCCGGTGCCTGCACCTCAACTAGAGTACCCTGTGTTATCTGCATGGCTTCAGATAGTTCTCCCAGCATCTATTTTAGACCACACGTGACAGCAGACACACCCTCAGCTTTACCATTCTACAATTCAAGACAGCTTTATGAGATTCCCTGAGTCAGTTAAGGAAATAGTATAATAGCAGAGCCATACACGGAGAGGTTCACTGCTCTGAGAAGGCACTTGCTATTACATTGTACATTTGATCCTACTGTGCAAGCTTTCCCCCACTGGGCTTTGAACACTGAGTGCAACGATTAGGTCCTCTTGGTTTCTGAGTGCCTAGCACTCCCAGTCGCTGGTGAGATGGCTCAGCAGCCAAGAGAACTGCCTGCTCTTTTAACCTGGGTTCAGTTCCCAGCTCCCACAGGGCTGCCAACAACTGCTCTTAACTCCAGGTCACGATGACCCAATACCTTCTTCTGGCCTACATGGGCATTGCATGTATACATACACTTATATACATAAAAATTTAAAGTATTTCCAGTTAATTAAAAATTTTGAGCTGGGGGGGTGGCGCACACCTTTAATCCCAGCACTTGGGAGGCAGAGGCAGGCCGATCTTTGTGAATTCAAGGCCAGCTTGGTCTACAGAGTGAGTTCCAAGACACCTGGAGCTGCAGGCAGACCCTGTCTCAAAAACACCAAAAAAAAAAAAAAAAAATGGCTGGATACATCCCATAAGAAAATGAATTGGGACATTTCTGCTTCTGTGTCTACATTTTCATTTGATGATCAAGAAGGTAAATCGTACATATATTTTTTCTTTCTTTTTGAGACAAGGCCTCTAATGCACTATGTAGCTAAGAATGGCCTTGAACTTCTGATCCTGCAGCCTCCACTGCCAACTGCTGTCATATCTAGGACTTTGTGTATCTAGGCAAGCACTCTGCCATTGAGCTATATCCTTAACCCTAAAAAAATACATTTTATATATGTATGTGTAATATATATATATATATATATATATATCTTATATATATATATATATATTGGTCTTTTCAAGACAGGGTCTCCCTGTAGCCCCAGCTGTCCTGGAACTCACTCTGTAGACCAGACTGGGCTTCAACTCACAAAGATCCTCCAGCCTCTGCCTCCCAAGTGCTGGGATTAAAGGCGTGCACCACCACGCCCAGCATATTTTAATATATTTTTTAATATATATCTTATAATCAAAAACAAAAGAGACAAAAAGTTACCACTCTACAGTTAAGGCAGCAAAAGGAAAAGGCCACCCAGAAAGGTGGCCTTAAGTCTTCAGTCAGCTGTGTGAGGTGATCGGATGGCAGAGCCTGCCATGCCCTGGATCAAGTAGATCCTTTAGTCTTTTGATTGATTTCCTTGCACAAGCGCTCTCTGTCTATGAATGTCATTCCCCAGACTACTGACTGAGGGGATTTTGATGGGAGCTAACATTTCTCACCACTGCTATGCACACCTGTAGGCTAGAAGAAGAAAAATCTGAGTTGTTCAGTACTTTTGTACTTGCTGTTGAGCCAACAAGAAAAAAACAGCTTGGGACACTCCGAGGGACTGTGGTGAGCATGGTAGTCCCGGCACTCACAATACTGCTTTCATTCAGCCTGCAAGCACACAGCTATATTAAGAACCTGCTCCTCAAGACCCTCCGTGAGGCAATCTGAAATGGCTTATTTAGGTTAGAAGTAAAGATATATTTTTCAAAGTTAAAGAGGATGAACACTAATTAGTTTTCACTAGTTTAGAACTAGAGCAGTGCCAAAGATGAGGACAGTGCACTGTTTGTGTTTCACGGAAAAGCAGAGGCACTAAAGAGGCGTAAAGTGAGAGTATTCTTGTGATAATATTAATATTTCCCAAAGGTCTATACGACTTTCAAACAAGTATGTATGTATGTATGTATGAGTGTTTTGCCTGCATGAATTTAAGAGCACTCATGCATGCAGTACACACAAAGGCCAGAAGAGCATGTCAGATCCCCTGGAACTAAACTTATGGACAGTTGTTAGCCATGTGGTTGCTAGGAACCAAACTCAGATCCTCTGGAAGAGCAGTCAGTACTTTGAGACATATCTCTGGCCCCTATTTATTTATGTTGAAATATATATTTTATTTTATTGAGAGACAGGGTCTCCCTTTAGACTCAGCTAGTCTGGAACTCACTATGTAGACCGGCTGGCCTTGATTTCACAGAGATCCATTTCCCTCTTCCTCCCCCATGCTGGGATTAAAAGTGTGAGCCATCATACCTGGCTTTGAAGATTTATTATTTTCTATTTATGAGTGTATGTATGTCACCTGTGTACAGGAGGCCTTAAGTCACACAAAGGCTTTGGGTGCTGTGAACTGAAAAGTCTTCTGGAAGAGCAGGAAACACTCTTTTTTAAAAAAAAAATTTTTTTTTTTTTGAGACAGGGTCTCCCTTTAGTTCCAGCTGGCCTGGAGCTCACTATGTAGAGCAGGCTGGCCTTGAACTCACAGAGATCTGCCTGCCTCTGCCTCCTGAGTGCTGGGATTAAAGGTGAGCACCACTATGCCTGGCCTAAGATGAGTCTTAGCTGCCATGTGGGCGCTGGGAATCGAACCCGGGTCCTCTGCAAGAGCAGTCAGTGCTCTTAACCGCTAAGCCATCTCTCCAGCCCCAAACAGGAAACAAATGGAGATACGGCTTATCCCTTAAGAAAAAATCTTAAGGGATAAGCCGTATCTCCAGGCCCTCAAACAAGTATCTTAAATGAAACAGAAAGCTTCACAATAGCAAAGTAAGGTATAACTTTCTTGCTCTGTGTATCTGCTGCAGTGCTGGGGCCTCCTGCTATTCCTGAGTGTGCCCTAGGCTGTGGCATTGCATATGAAAAGCCTTCAGTAAACATTTGTTGAAATATATCTTTTGAGTGTTGTAGCTCAAATGGTGAAATAACTTATGAAGCCTTTACCTCGTTTTCATTGCATAGACCAATCATATATAGTCAGCTTTCAACATTAATGATTTCGTTTCTTTAAAATTCAACTTTTTTTGATATTTTTTTAATTGTTAAATTTTATGGATGTTAATGTTTGCCTGCATGTATATATGGCACCACGAGCATGCCTGCTGCCCGTGGAGGTTAGAGGAAGGCATTGGATCACCTGGAACTACAGTTACAGATGGTTGTGAGTTGCCACTGTGGTTGCTAGGAACCTTCTCTGCAAGAGGACTATTCCCTTTTTTAAATTGCTCATAATGATGAACATTTATTAATCATCAAGAGCATACTGCAATGGTTGCCATATAAAATATATAAAAATATAAAATTATAATTATTGATACAGTCCCCTGCTAATACAATCTGAAGTAAAATGGAGGAATGCGGTAAGACCACTTCAGATTTTCCTTAACTTAGAAAGGTTATTTCAGGTACAGAGCTAATAGGGCATGGAATGTGAGCCAAACAGCTTACTTGTATCCATTCTTCCCAATTACATTAGGCTTGTTAAGAAATAAGAGCATGTAGAAGTTTGGTGAGAAGAATGTTAGCGCTCTAACAGATGTCTATGGACTTGAGTCTCTCAGTGTCCAGGGAAGTCCCATGAAAACAACCTCAAACTAGACCAGCCTCGGCTTCTACTTCACTTAGACCTTTCCAACCTCTTCCTCCTCCTCCCCAGGGAATGGCTCCAATGACTCCCCTATCCAGGAGTAAAGTGCTATGTCTGGATAGATTACCCTAGCCTTGTTGGGGACCTAACAAGGGGTACCTCTGGGAAATAGTAATTCATATTATAAAAGAGGACTGAGTAAAGTCAGCTACAGGAGACACACCTCACTATGTAAGACTCACAGGAAAAGGCAGGCATGTCCCGTCTGGGCATGTCCAACGTGATTAAGACCATACACAAATGCTTGCTTTCTTGTTCCATATTTCTGGTATAAGAGTATATAAGAATTTAGCATCAAGATCCTATAACACAAACTATCGTATTGTAGATGGATTTTTGGGTTTTTTGGGGTTTTCTTTTTTGTTTCTTGAGACTACATAGCCAAGGCTGACCTTGAACTTACTATGTGGCCTTGCCCTGAGCTTGAGATCCTCCTGCCTAACACCTCAAGTGCTAGGATTATAGTTGTGCACCAACACGATACTCAGTTGAAAACCCAATTCTTAAATCCTAACTATTTCAGAATGAAAATTATTGTTAACCAGACTAGTGGGAACTGATACTTCTTATAAAGGAGTAGGATGAAACCACAGGTCACAGTGCTTATCATGTTGATTGAATCTTACTGACCTCAGTGATTTATAAACTGGTGCTTTGTTTAACTATTTACCCAGAAAACAATAGAGCTTATTCTCCAGACATAAAAGGCCCTGATCCCACCTACCTCACTTCCCTGTTACAGAGGCTGAAAAGAGTGGCATTACATACCCATGACTTGGGAATAACTAGGGCAGTGGTGGAAAGAATGAACTTGGTGCTATATAATGACACAACTCACACTGCCTGAGAACGCACCTCTTCTCAGAGGAAAGCCAACCAAAGTAGACTGATGCTGATGTTGAAAATCCCTTTGGTTTCATTCAAATGCTAAAGGAAGACTCCTGAAATTTGGACCACTATTTTGGGAGGACAATCAAACAAACAAGATCACATTATTAAGAAAAATTTCTGGGGGCTGGAGAGATGGGTAGTTGGTTAAAAGGACTTGCAGCTCTAACAGAGGACCCAGGTTCAGTTCCAGCTCTGGCTTGATGGCTAAACAATAGTCTAGAACTCCAGTTCCAGGGGTTACAGTGCCCTCTTCTGGCCCTAGTGGGCGCTGTATGCATGTGGTACATAAACATACAGTCATACAGGTAAAAGTAAATAAATGTTAAAAAAGGAACGTCTGTCAGGCATGGTGGCACATGCCTTTAATCCCAGTACTTGGGAGGCAGAGGCAAGCAGATCTCTGTGAGTTCAAGACCAGCCTGGTCTACAGAGTGAGTTCCAGGCCAGGTGGGACTACAGGGAGACCCTGTCTCAAAAAAAANAAAAAAAAAAAAAAAAAAAAAAAAAAAGGGAACATCTTCTGGAGAAGAAATATTTAAAGAATCAACTAGTACAGAAAGTTATTACTATATAGAAAAGGATAGATCTTACAACAACTGCAGTAAAAGTCACCAAAAAGACTATGTGAAGGCTATGACTTTGAAAAAATTTATGTAAACTATAAACCTCATTAGAAAATGAATATTATATATATAAGTATGTATCAAAACATCTGAATGTGATTTCAAAGGAAGACAGAAGAAATAGAGGACACAGGAGTGTCACCCCCTGTCCCAGTACCCCAATACATTCTTGGTTCAAAAGCTTCTTATCTTAGAATATATATATTTAGCTATCATTTGTCAACATATAATAAATTTCAAAAAAATGTTTTCTTTTAAACCACAAGATCTGCTCAAATAGTGATCTAAGCAGGCATTGGAAATGACTTTCCCTGTGTTATTTTTATGTTTCCAAGCAGGCTTTCCTTCTCCCTTATTTACAAAAAGGACTTTTGTTTGTTACAAAAGCATATTAGTATATTTAATATATAAAACTATAAAGTAGGAAAGAAAGAGATCAACTTAGTCACAAACATGCATTAAAAACAAAACCTCTCTTCCGGACCATCAGAAGTACTCACCCCCCCCCCGTCACCTCGGCACTAGCTTTGCAGACCGCTAGCTTTGTGCCGCTTGGGAGGCACAAAAATAAAAGTCCCAAAATATCAAAAGGAGGTGCTGACTTTCTTCCATCTATAGAAGCACATTAGATGGAGGACTGGGAGGAAGGGCCAGGCACTCATTTACTGTGAAGGACTTAGAAAGAGGTATTTTGCCTCTAGAAATCTAAATATCTCAATAATTAACTGCCTTATCTGGCTTATACTGCTGTCCCTCAAAGAGAATTCTATCAGTTAATTCAGAGAAATGACAAATATCCCCCACTTCTGGTACCTGAGTATAACCAAGAACCAGGAGTTTTGGACGCTATCTACAAAAGGAAGCTTATATGTTACTAAGATTAACAAAATCAATTATCTCTGGTTCAACACCAGGTTTGCCAACTAAGATCCACTCTCCTTTTTTCAGTTTTTATGTGCTCAAGTGTAAATAAATGTAGAGAAACTATTGTGAAAATAATGCCTCTTTTTAAAAGTGAGGGAGGAACAAGAAAATGGTTCTCTGCTTGTGACCCTAAAAGAAAATGCTGTTCCGTTGCATGTATCTTTATAAAATACAAACAGTGACTTAACCATAAAGTTATTCAAGGACCTCCCTATTAAGGACCAGCAAGTCAGGAGACACATGGATGAGAGAGGTAAAAATCCCAGGCCTGACTGGTTTAACTCACTAAGAAATCCAAGCCAAGACCTATCTGAGTTCAACCTCCTGGTCTATGGGCGTTAAATCTCTAATAAAAACAAAGTGTACATAGAGAGACAGAAGGCAGATTAATGGTTGCCTGGAGCTGGTTTGTGGTGGCAAGGCTGGAAGGATATGGCTTATGACTGCCAATTGGCAATTCTTTTCAAAATTAGAAATACTTTAATTTTGCCTGTGGTGATAGCTACACAGTTATCTGAATATATAGACTTGTAGGCTTTAAATGAGTGAACAGCATGTTCTACAAATTAAATTTTAATACAAGTATTAAGTATTATCAAAACTAAAACATCATGGCTTAGTGGGTTAAAATGCTTGCTGAACAAGTGCAAGGCCCTGAGTTTGAGTCCACAGAACCCAGGTAGAGCTGGGTATAGTAGTGCTCTTGGTATAAATAACCCCAGTGCTGCTATACCAAGATGCGAGGAAAAGCAGAAGCATTCCTGGAAAGCTGGAGGCCCAACACGGCGAAGGTCTCCTTTGACCTCTGTGAGTGCCATGCATGTACCTGCATGCACATGTACAAGTGAGTGTGTGCGCACACACACACACACACACACACACACACCTAAAAAAATACCCACTGTGCGTGGCAATACACACCTTTAATATCAGCACTCAGGAGGCAGAGGCAGGTTGATCTCTGTGAGTTCAAGGCCAGCCTGGTCTACGTAGTGAGTTCAGGACAGCTAGGGCTACAGGGAAGTCCCTGTGTCAGGAAAAAAAAAATACCCACACTAAAATATATAAATTTCCTTGATCAGTAAGATCGAGAGCTGATAGAGGCAGGTTAAGATGTGATGAAAGGATATTAGGTTCTCAAGAGAGTAAGCTTTTTTTTTTATGTGTATGAATGTACTGTCCGGATGTAGGTTTGTGCACCTGTGTCATGCAATGCCGAGGAGGCCAGAAGAGGGCGTCAGATTCCCCTGGAACTGGAGTTAAAGACAGTTCTCAGCTGCCATGTGGGTGCTGGGGATCGAACCCCGGTCCTCTGCAAGAGCAGTCGGTGCTCTTAACCACTAGGCTATCTCTGCAGCCCGAGAGTAAGCTTTCAGATGGGTTGAGGAAGCATCACAGGGCCTCATGGAGTCATTTCTCCATCAGGCGACCTCAGGCTCAGCCTCCCTAAGGTTAGGAGATGGCTCTGCTCCAGGATCCTCAATCTTGGTCCAACACCAGTGCTTGGTAGTGAGCACATACAGAACTTTGCAAGGGGTTCCACCTTTGTGCTGTCCACCATGGCTGAGTCTCAGTGGGATTGCACAAAGTCTACCCACCCACAACACTGAGACAGCAAGGACTCCCAGGGTAATAGTCTACCTTCCAACGAAACATCTGATAAGGATTCTGACACCGGAAACAACAATTATGCAAAAGACTTTCATTTGTTTATCTGATAAAGACAGAGCACACACATACATGCTCAGACGGCCTGGCCTTTAAATATGTTGTGTGGATCTAATTGCATTAATTATCACTTCCATAGTGATTCTTGTTTTCGACAGCTGAATTTCTCACCATCGCTGGGATCATTTTTTAAGCTGGTGGTAAGTGGAAGGCTGGTTTGGGCTAGCAACTTGGCTCTTGGCAACATTTGTTAAAAACTGACATCAAAATCTGGCGGTCCTTGTAAAAATTTCAGTAACACATAGGTAGACATGAAAAAATGCTGATGTGTGTCCATAGGAGTTTCCTTTCAGAAGAGTCTTCAGGGCTGGAGAGATAGCCTAGCAGTTAAGAGTGCTGACTGCTCTTGCAGAGGACCCGGGTTAGATCCCCAGCACCCACATGGGGCTGAGAACCATCTGTAACTCCAATTCCAGGAGAACTCCAGTTTCAGGGGAATCCGACACCCTCTTCTGACCTCCGTGGCATTGCACAACACAGGTGCACAGATCTGCATGCAGACAGTACATTCATACACATACAAAATAAATTTTAAAAAAATTAAAAAGAATATTAAAAAAAGAAGAGTCTTCAGTTTCACAAGGCACAGGATTGGGGAATAAGGCTTTAGCTTTAGGTCCCTAACTCAGACTGTGCACAATGAAGCTGGGAGGCTGCTGGGGTCTGACCACCTTTGTCTACTCCCACCTCAAATCCATAGGAGAAACCTAACTCCCTGGGTGAGTGGCTGAGGAGATGGCTCAGTGGGTAAGCGCACTTGCTGCACAGGCGTGAGGACCTGAGTTCAGACCCCCCCAGCAAGCACATAAAAAGCCAGGCATGGCTTTGTGCTCCGGTAGCCCCAGTGTTGGCTGGGCAGGGGAATAACCAGGAGTATCCCTGGGGCTCGCTGGCCAGACAGCCCAGCTGCAAACCTGGCAAGCTCCAGGTTCAGCGGGAGACACGGTCTCAAGGGAATAAGACTCAGGGAGGGGCAGGGGAGATAGAGGAGCATATCCAACATCCTCCTCTGACCTCTGCATATGTCCCCACATATGCGTAGTTAACACTCATGCACACATGCATGCCTGAACTCACTAAGTAGGGCTGCTCGGGGCATATCAAGTAAGGAGGGCTATGTGCTAGTGAAGGGGATTATGCCCCTTAGAAAGCGGCTTGATAGTGCAGGTTGTCTCCCTTGGTCTTCCAGCATCTGAGGATACAGAGATCGCCCTGAGGACCCGGACCCAGCACATGCTGATCTGCTGGCGGCTCTGCCTCGCTTCCACAACTGGGAGAAATAAACTTAGGCTGTGTGGGTTTTGTCTTACTATGTAACCCTGGCTGGACTGGAACTTGACAAGTAATCCAAGCTAGTGTTGAGCTCAAAGAGATCCTTCCTCTACTTCCCAAATGTTGGGATCAAAGGCATGTACCACCACACTGGGGAACTTGGGCTGTTTTAAATGACCCTATCTAGAGTATTCTGCTACCTCAGTGCAGACTAAGACAGATATCTCACTTGGAGCCTGAGACACTATGGAAGGAAGGCAGCGGGGTGCACACTGTTTAGGAAATCTTCCAAGGTTAAGTCTACGAGTGGAAGAACGTGGGCACTGGATACCCGCTGCCACCAGGGGTAAGAGAGGCCCCCTAAGGGAAGGTGCTACTGACGTACAGCAGGCTGTGATGCAGTCCCAGCCAAAGCAAGGAACAGCTTTGAGGTCACCCGAGAGAACAAAATGTTTAGCATCAGATTTGTGGGGAGATACATTTTAATGGAGTTCCTATGAGAGGGGAAGACTTAACCTGTGATGTGTTTTTCATGTATTACATAAAATCATTCCAAATCATTAACTTTGTTTGGGTGAATTTCTTAAAATGCACAAAGATAAATATACAGAAACCTGTCTGTTCAGACTTCCCTTAAAAGGAGTGAACGGCCCCTGTTAAGAGCATTGTTGAACCTATCTGGCGCAAATCAATATTCACATTGATTTGAGGCTCAGAGACACTTAGAGAATAAGAAAGGAAAAGTGCTTCTTCAACAAAAGTCAACTTTAACAAGATTGTGAAAGAAAATGCCAAGCTACTTCAAAAGAATGGCTGACTTAGAGTTTGCCCAGAACCAGGGAATAAAGAACCAACACACTCCCTGCCAAACATTCAGCCCTAATAGACAGGACACACTGGGTGCCTCAAGGTGCTGGTGCCAAAATGCAATTTTAGACTGAATGCCTGGAAGAAACAGTTCTATCAGAGACTCTTCATATGCTAACCCCAAACAAAATGGAAGATTCTAACCCAGCAGAGGGGCAGACATCATAAGGGTCCTTCAAGGGCAACGTGATGACCAGGCGAGCAAAAGCCCAGGCAAGGAAGAAGGTGAAGCGGCTGTCCCAGACGGCCTTCAGCTTTCGACCCAGCTTTATGGGCACCCCAGAGAAGGGGGGCAGCAGGGGCACCAGAGCCCAAGTCAGTGAGCTGATGGTCTCTTTCTCTGTGTGGAATCCTATCTGCAAAGCCTCCTGCCCAGACAACGGTCTATTGCAGTTTTAGGTTGTATGCTGGAGTGGCTGTGGCATTCCTGATAGAAATGGGCGTCTTTTCTCACGTTACTGGCCTGTCAGGATCCTTGGAATTGGAAGATAGTATGTTGTATCCTGAATGCATTAAGAAGCTGAAGAAGTTGACGCCAAGCTTCAGTAGTTACGTATTAAGTTGGGAAAGAAGCACACAGATCACATCTTAGGTGAGCAATGTCTTACTCCACTACTTACCATAGAGCGTTTTTCTCGATAACTGCTTTGCTCAGACCTTGATCATGATATTTGATAAAACCAGTATCTTCAATTTCAGTACCTCCAATAGTTACTGATATGAGGTAAGCTAGGACACTGAACATGACTTGGACACAAATGTGTATCTGAAAGTGATCTAGATGGGAGGTTTGGCATTTCTGCAGACACGGTCCCAACATGAAGAACCAGTCTGAAGACACATGAGCACAGAGTGGATGGCAAAGCGGGGTGACAATACCAGCCCAAGTTTCTGGCACCATGAGCCACTGCAGCAATCGGCCCCAAGAACAGCTTTCTGAATGTAGGTCTAACAAACACTTTCTTAATGCTTAAAGACAATTTCCCATTTGTCCCAGTTTAAGGATTTCCTTTTAAATGTGAGATACTGAGTGTCTCATATGAATACCTATACTAGGGAAAGTATCTGAAAAGCATCTAGCAAAAAGGATCTAATATAGTAACCTCTGTGTGTGTGTGTGTGTGTGTGTGTGTATTAGTGTGGACTGAATCTAGGATCGCATGCAAACTTTATCATTCACCTTGAGCTAGATCCCCAGCCCTTCTGAAATTTAAAAAAATATTTTATTTATATATTTATCTGTATGAATGTACTGTCTGCATGTAGGTTTGTGCACCCGTGTTGCGCAATGCCGTGAAGGTCAGAAGAGGGTGTCAGATTCCCCTGGAGTTCTCCTGGAATTGGAAGTTACAGACGGTTCTCAGCCGCCATGTGGGTGCTGGGGATCGAACCCGGGTCCTCTGTAAGAGCGATCGGCGCTCTTAACCGCTAGGCCATCTCTCCAGCCCTCTGAAAAATTTTTTTAAATCTTTTTTTTTTTTTTGGTGTTTTCAAGACAGGGTCTCCCTGTAGCCCCAGCTGTCCTGGAACTTACTCTGTAGTCCAGGCTGGCCTTGAACTCTCAAAGATCCGCCTGCCTCTGCCTCCCAAGTGCTAGGATTAAAGGCGTGCGCCACCACGCCCGGCTTTTTTTTAAATCTTTTTGAGACAGGGTCTCCCTGTAGTCCCAGCTGTCCTGGAACTCACTATGTAGACCAGGCTGGCCTTGAACTCACAGAGATCTGCCTGCCTCTGCCCCCTGAGTGGTGGGATTAAAGGCATGTGCCATCATGCCTTGCAAAATTTTCGCTCTGAGACAGAGTTTTGCTAAGTTGCCTCAGCTGGTGGTGCAGTGTCCCTGTGGCCCGAGAAGTCCTTAAGGTTGTAATCCTTCTTCCTCAGCCTTCCACATAACTGAGATTACAGGACTGTGCCAACAGGCACGGTTGCTAACATCAAATATTTAACCTAAAGAAATGCACGCTCATTCCCAGGCTGTCTCTTGGCTTAACAGGATTGTGCTTCTTCAAGGGTGGTCCCCAGATAAAGCTGCACATTCTCAACGAGAGAACTTAATAGCACCAATTCCCAGGCCTCACCCCAAACTTGGTGAGTCAGAACTCCTTGGGTGTAGGGTTCAGCAATCTGCTTTTGAATAAGTACATTAGTGGTTTTGATGCATGCTGAAATTCAAGAACCTCTGCTGCTTAAGACAACAGGTGCCACTCATCATTAGTCACAATCACATAAATGTTGAACCATGCAAAATGAGCCGTGTAAGTGCCACCCTGCCCTCCAGTTCCTAAGCAAAGTATTGTCACTGAAGATGAAAGGGAGGGAAAGAAGGAACATCACGCAGAGCTTTGCATGACCACCGAGAGCAAGTGACTAGGTTGCCTGGGAGTCTGGAAGGGAGAAGATGCCCTGGGATGGCAAACCAGAAAGAACATCCAGACTCTATCCTGACACAGGTGAGCTCAAGGAACTGATGGAAATGTGGAACAGGCAGAAACTGCTGCATGGTGGCTGGAACAGAACTGGATGAAATAAAGCACGAAACAAAACATTCCCTGGGGGACAAGAGAACGGGGGTGAGGGTGGGGTGATGAACATGAACAAAGGACAACGACATACAGATATCTGATCTTGAAAATTTAATTTAAAAGTTGCCAGGCTTTTGATCCCAGCGGTCAGAAGGCAGAGGCAAGCATGGTATGAAGAAGGGTTATTATCCAAAGTCCATGAAAGGTCTTATTCCATAAGCTTCTTCTGGGATGCTAGAAATGTGTGTGTGTGTGTGTGTGTGTGTGTGTGTGTGTGTGTTTTGGGAGGGAGACCTCTCAGGGTAGGGAATCTCTTGAGATGAGGGAATGGTCCACATTGTCTTGGCCTTTGGCTCTGCTCAGTCTCCACTTCCCCTCTCTCTCTCTCTCTCGAGTCACCCAGACACATCTGCTGAGAGTCGATTCCCACTCTCACAGAGGCAGCGAAGAGGCTGCTATGGATTTAATTTCCAAAACCCTATCCCAGAGAAAGGCTCTGCCCTGAGCCCCAGAGGCTGCAAAGCTCATGGATGGAAGAAACTATGATAAGACTTCCAGCTGCCGTATTCTGCAGGAAGCCTCCCCTTGCACCACTTACAGTAAATGGAGTAATTATCTTCTCCACGCCCCTGGTAATTATTGTCTCTAGCTAGTTTTTAAAATAGTTGCTATTAACTTTCCTTTTAGAAGAACAATACAGTTTCTGAACCATTGATTCTTTTAACCCCATCTCTCAGAGCCCTCAGGTAAAGGCTAAGTATTAAGACAAATAATTACATGCCCAATGCATCATCCCAAAATCCAGGAGCATGAAATTTCAGTAATATTTTTGACTAAGAAAATCTGGTGGCTACCAATATCCAATATTAAAACACAAATCCTGCCAGACATATGATGCTATTGTATAAGGCTTGACCTCCTTATCCCTACGGGTCAAAGGTCACCTCCCCGTCATTCAAAAGCTTATTCAATGACTAGCAGGGCTAGACTAGACACAGTGCTCATCCTAAGGAGATGGGGGTTATGGCACCCACAGGCTTTGTACTCAGGAGGGAAGTGTGCTGGGAGTCATTATAACATGCTGTCATTTAACCTGGATTAAGTACTCTGTCAGTTTGGGTGCACAGCTACAGAACAGCGGAAGTGCAGAGGCATGTCGGGAGAGGTCAGGAGAGGACACTGCCTTTCAGTGAGTCTAACAGAGGAGTAGGTTGGGCCTGAGGAGTGGAAGCAGGCTCTTCAAAGAGGGCAGGAGCAGAGGCAGAGACCACAGGACTGGGCATGTGCGAGAAGCTGTGGGAAATTAAACAGACGAGGGCTGGATGACTAAAGGCTCTGTGTGCCAAGCCAAGGAATTTGCCTTCTAATCTGAAAGCAACAGGAGTCACTGAAAGACACCTGAGCTTAGAGTGGGGTCAACAGGACCAGATGAGTTTTCAGGAACTGCTCTTGGCTTAAGTAAGAAGATGGCTTGCCAGGAGGAAGAGGAAGCAAGGGACCCTCCGAAGTTGTTCTAGTGTGAGGGTGAAGAAGGATCTAGAAGGGAGATCAGGACTAGCGTACAGCATGTGGGGCTATTGAGTCCCAGGGTGGAAGGAGCCTTGCATGGTGGGTGGAATCCCAGGAAGAGCATGAAACTCCCTAGTGGGGCTGTGTGGAAGCCTCACAAATGCTGGGTTAATGAGTCTGTCAACATTTCATTTCTTTGAGAGCCCCAGAACTTGCATAGATAATTGTTTGCTGGGCATAGACTGTCCTGTTTATTTATTTATTTAAATTTTATTTATTTCTGTATGTGTATGAATGTACTGTCTGCATGCAAGTTTGTGCACCTGTGTCATGCAATGCCGCGGAGGTCAGAAAAGGGTGTCGGATTCCCCTGGAACTGGAGATCTCCTGGAATTGGAGTTTCAGACGGTTCTCGGCTGCCATGTGGGTGCTGGGGATCGAACCAGGGTCCTCAGTTATTAGCTGCCATGTGGGTGCTGGGATTCAAACCTGGGTCTTCTGCAAAACAGCTGGTGTTTTTTGTTGTTGTTGTTCTTTTCAAGACGGGGTCTCCCTGTAGCCCCAGCTGTCCTGGAACTCACTCTATAGACCAGGCTGCCCTTGAACTCACAAAGATCCGCCTGCCTCTGCCTCCCAAGTGCTAGGATTAAAGACAGCTAGTGTTCTTAACCTCTGAGCCACCTCTCCAGCCCCAAATTCATGGTCTTTATCTCAAAGGCAAAGGAATAATCAAAATCTGTGGACGAGTTTGATGTAAAACATGGTGACACTTTGCAGAAATTGATAAGCGATACATGCTTCTCTTACTGCTCAAACCACCTGCTTCCTCCTAGCAGGCAAGGCCACCGCTTTGCCCTTCATTAACCTTCATGTAACTAAGGTTGGACTACGCTTTCCCTCTCTTTCTACCTGAGTCTGGTTTTTGGCTATTACCTTTTATTCTTATTATTCCCTTTGTTCTTAAAATAAGCAGCCAGATGTCAGCATGGATAAACTCCCAGGTGCAAAGTGCACACAGAGCCTGCGGGAGGTGCGTCAAGACTGCACCTGCATGGAAGTCCTTCTTTGCCTTCAGTTGATCAGTGGGGATTGCTAGAGTCTCCTTTTCATTTCCTTCCAGTCCCTTGCTCCCCAGAGGCACATGATTTGACTCGTTCACCCCAACCTATCTGCACAACAGACTACAGTTGAGAGCTTTGTAACCAAGGTCCTTGGGGTTTCCTGGGGGTCGGAGACAATTGGACATCATTTATTTATACTCACTTCAGAGACCAATGCCTTTCTCTTGGGACATGTGTTTGGACATTTAAATTTGTACAGGCGGTGCAAGAATAAAGTTACTGAATCAGAAAATGTCACGGTTTCCCCCCACAACTCAGCCAAGCAGATGGCAAATGACTATTTTTACAGTTTGTTTCTCCATTACATGCAGAAATATTTATTAACATTGTATTTCTGTCACATGTGTGTAGCAAGCAGGAAGGCAAGGTAGCAGCTGCTGGTACTGAGGGGATGGGCGAAGGGTGCTAGAGTATATATGTGTGTGTGTGTGTGTGTGTGTGTGTGTGTGTTGTGTGTGTGAGTGTGTGTGTGTGTGTGTGTGTGTGTGGTAGATCACTATCATTAGTGCTGGCCTGAACCTGAACAAGCTAAATCTCAGCTTGTGGGGAACCAGGACTACCTGCTTCTCCCTGATGCAAAAAGTGTAGCATCAGGCGACCTCACAGGCAGTGAGAAGACAGCCTCCCTATGCAACATGTCACCCCATCAAATCTGAGAGGTCACTTATCATAAAATATACCTTATTTTGCCGGGCGTGGTGGCACACGCCTTTAATCCTAGCACTCAGGAGACAGAGGCAATTGGATCTCTGTGAGTTCAAGGCCAGCCTGGTCTACAGAGTGAGGGAGTTCCAGGCCAGCTGGGGTGAAAGGGAGACACTGTTTAGAAAATATATCTTATTTTATGTGACAGTGAGAAAAGCAAAGCATCCAAGATGGGTAGGTAAAGCATCCAAGATGGGCAGGTAAAGCATCCAAGATGAGCAGGTAACTGGACAGCCCTCTATGACACAGTGGTACCAGGGCCAATCAACCCTCCACAAAGATGACGAAGAGATGGACTTGAACCTGGGAACTGAGCAAACCAGGAGAACTCTCCCCCGAGGGTTGCCACATAAGCCACCGTGTGGCCCAGAGGCCCCCTGGCAGGAAATCTAAACTGTGGTCCTGATTTCTCATCACTCCATGTGACCAGTAAAAGCATCTGCCTTGATGAGAGGGGCCTATGTCAACTACAGGATGCATCCTGACAAGGATGTGCTGACCTGTACAAACATGTGCACTGGGAACAGAAATACACAGGCAGCCTCCTCCACAGGGAGGCAATGGGGGTTATTCAGTGTCTGAGCCTAAAACCAAGAAGAGGTCAAAACAAAACCCAAAGTCCAAAAGCTGATGAGAACCAACAGGTGGCCTACTGAAGGGAAGGAGCCCAAGAAAGCTGTGCAGCAGGCGCGCTCAGAGAACAGAGCCCCAGCCAACTTCTGCCCTGTCCTCTGACGAGGTCGGAGCAGCTTCTGCCTTGTCCCCTGAATTCTTAAAAGGAGAAAAGTGCTCTTAGCTTTCATTCTTTACCAGTGAAAAAGAAAACCAGAACCACAAAACCAAAAAATGAAACCTTCTCTAGGATCACTGAGGAAATGAAACAAGCAAATATTCTTAATGTTTTATTTACTTTCAAAACACCTTTAGGGCTGGAGAGATGGCTCAGTGGTTAAGAGCACTGGCTGTTCTTGCAGAAGACCCAGTTTCAAATTCCAGCACCCACATGGCAGCTAACAACCATCTGTAACTCCAGTTTCAGGGGATGTGACACCCTTTTCTGTCCTCTGTGGACATTGGATGACATGGTGTACTTACATACATGCAGGCAATACACTCATACACACAAAAAATAAAAATAAAAATAAAACATCTTTAATCCCTGTACTCGGGACCCAGAGGCAGGAGGATCTCTGTGAGACTGAAGCTACTCTGGTCTACATAGTGTGAGCCAGGCCAGCTGGGACTACAGGGCCACCCTGTCTCAAAACAAAACACCAATGCTAATGGGGAGGGGGCCCTGTGCTTTCAACTCTGGATGTAAACATTCTTAATGTTCTTTATTAAGAGTTTGTTTTCTTTATTTTTCTTAGCAGAGGACTATAGATAAATAAATGAATTCTTACTTAGAAACTAAATGCATACTGTTAACATCTGACCCCAGCCCTATTTGGGTCCAAATTCCCAAGGCTATAGTTCCTGCAGCTAAAAATAGAAAGGGGAGAGAAAAAAACAAAACAAAACCCAAACCCATCAGTCCAGGACAGGATGTATTTGCTTAGACAAGTACTGAGTTCCCACACGTCTACCCTTGGCCACCGCCAACAAAGCCAAAATACATGTGGCACAATGTTTTCCCAATAGCTAGACCCCAGCAGGGTATTCACGGTGGGATCAGATGTGCTGCCCTGTAGATTTAGCAAAGAAAATTGGGATTGTAAGAGCACACAATGGTTTTCTCAAGAAAACCAGGTCTGAGAACTCACCAAACATACCAGAGTGAGGAAAGAATACGATGGCCTCACGTAGACCTCACAACCAACCAATGGCCCAACTGACTGCTTGGCGCGCGCGCGCGCGCGTGTGTGTGTGTGTGTGTGTGTGTGTGTGTGTGTGTGTGTGTGTCAAGTGACCAGCCGGCAGAAAAACCTTCACTATTTCAGGAGCTCAATATGCTAAGTCCACATTGTTAATGCACCTACTCAATCACAGTCCACGCACCTGCCTAATCATCTGTGGGGACCTGCTGTCTGTCTGTCTGTCTGCCCATTGATCTGTCTGCCCATTCGTTTATCTGCCTCCATCTTCATCTCTTCAGCCTCCACAGTCTACACACTTCACTCTACAGCTCAACTGGATCCTGAGACTCTGCTCAATTGGTTGGCTTGACTCTGTAGCAGCAGCGTCCCAGACCACCCTCTGGCAGGGTTAGTGATATCTCGCCCTTACACTGTTTTTGCTTCCCTGTCAGCTTCCTGTTTTTGCCTCTCTCGGGCCCCTTAGAACTTCTTGAACACTGCTAAGACCTCTTTAACCCTTTGTAGTCATTCTGTAGCCTGGATGGATGGATGGATGGATGGATGGATGGATGGATGGATGGACAGATTTACTGTGTGATGTATAATGTATGATCTGAGAGTTAATATTAGTAGTTATTATTGGAATAAAAGACCTATGCTTGCCTTGGGCAGCTATCAAGGAAATCAGAACTATGTGGCAAATTGCTACCAAGGGAACTGTTCTACCTTGTGAATGTATTGTTATTCATCTATACTTCTGACATAGTACATGCACATGAGACGAGGACAGGGGAGGCAGGAGGTAAGTGGAATGCAGGAGTTTGGGAAGTAATGCTCATTTGGGGGTAGTGATTGGAGCTGGGCTGGCCCCCCCCAGCTCCTCCCACTCTCCACAGTTCTCATTTTTCTTAATAAATTTATGTTTGCTCTGCTGTGGGAAACGAACAAACACACACACACACACCCTAGGCAATGAACTGAGGGATGTGAGATGGGGTATCCTAGAAAAGAGATGAAGAAGTAATGTGTCACAGAGCCTTCAAATATCACCCCCAGGCAAACAACACAATCTATACAGGTAATTTTAAAGCCATTTTAAAGCATGGGTCTTTCCGTTCATTTTCTTCTAAGCCTTGTTTGAGTAACTATCTCTGTGGAGTCTGTTTTCATAAGCAAACATGGCGAGGCAGTAACTTGCAGAAAACACTTTGATGAGTGATTTTTGAAAGTGACCTTACACCCCAGCATTTTCCAGACATTTCTTGTACAAGAAGGTATATAGAAATATAAAACTTTTTTTTAATATTTTTTTTTATTTTAATTTATTTATTTTTGTATGTGTATGAGTGTACTGTCTGCATGCAGGTCTGTGCACCCGTGTCGTGCAATGCCGCGGAGGTCAGAAGAGGGTGTCGGATTCCCCTGGAACTGGAGTTCTCCTGGAATTGGAGTT
>VZQC01001390.1:16919-27431 GCA_009823505.1 Rhizomys pruinosus | reverse complement strand
TGGGGATCGAACCCAGGTCCTCTGCAAGAGCGGTCAGCGCTCTCAACCGCTAGGCCATCTCTCCAGCCCCAGAAATATAAAACTTTTAACAATGGATAACTATCAGATGATCCAGCCCACAAGTTTCCTGTGGATTAAAAAGAAAAAGAAAAACAAAAACACAGAGGCCTGAGGTATTTCTGGGAAACCTGGAAACCTGGCTCGGGCTGACAGCCAGCATTTTTGTTGGACTCAAGTTCTTAAAGATTTAAATGTTTCCTATTCCCAACCTTTGGTTGGCAGCTGAATTAGCAGCCAGTCCTCATCTGGGGGCCGTCTTGATAAGGACTTAGGAAATGCACTAATGATTCCATCCAACAAATCTTTCTCATGATAGGAGTGGTCTTTTCCTCCACAAGGAAATGTGGGTGTTAGAGCTAATCTACAGGAATTTGCTGCTGGGGAGGACCATATGGACTCATGGGGTTTACTTTCCCAATCTGTGTATGAGATTAGTATGAGTATTTGTCTTTCTGTGTCTGGCCTTGTTCCCTTACTGTGATACTCTCTAGGTTCATCCATGTTGTCCCCAATGGTAGGAGTTCCTTCATTTTTAATGGCTGAACAGCATTTCCATGTATGTTATTTGTTGATGGACACCTCAGTTGATTCCATCTTAGCTATTATGTATGAATATTTATGCATTGAGCATGGAGGTACAAGTATCTCTTCATGTACTAACCTCCTATGTTTGGATATATGGCCAGAAGTGGAACTACCTCATCATATGGTGAGTCTAAATTTAGGGAAGCTCCTGTACCTTTCCACAAGGACTGTATCAATTTCTACTTCCTCTAACAGCAAATGAGGGTTTCCTTTTCTCCACATCTTCACTGATATTTTTTATCTCTATTGGTTAAGTCAGCCTGACAAGTAAAATTTGGTTTCCATTTCCCTGAGGCTGAATGAGGTTAACAGGCTTTTGACACCTTACCTTTCTTTTGTGAGGCCACTATTGCATTCAGCTTCTTTGACATGTTTTAATTGGGCTTTTTTTCTTGCAATTAAGTGGTTTGAGTTCCTTATATATTTTGAATATGAATCCTTTATCAGACTCACCATTTGCATATTTCTCTTATTCTACAGGTTGCTTTTCATTCTGTTTGTTGTTGTTGTTGTTGTTGTTGTTGTTGGTCTTTTCAAGACAGGGTCTCCCTGTAGCCCCAGCTGTCCTGGAACGTGAGCTCTGTAGACCAGGCTGGCCTTGAACTCACAAAGATCCGACTGCTTCTGCCTCCCTAGTGCTAGGATTAAAGGCGTGCGCCACCATGCCTGGCTGCTAGACAATTTCTTAAGTACATATTGTTTGTTTTTGCATTGTTTGTTGTGATTTTTAGATCCTTCAAAGCACTCATTGCTAAGGCTAATTGTTAGGAGGCTTTTCCTTACATTTTCTTCTAGAATTTGTGAGTTTTTCATTCATTTCAAGTTGATTTCTGTAAATGGTACGGGTAGGTCCAGTTGTTTTTCTCCTGCATGTTTTCCCAGCACCACGGATTGAGGAGACTGTCTTCTCACACAGTTGTGACCCCGGCATCACTGCCAGGTTTCTCCACAGCTTTCCAGAGACACACAAGATTCACTTGTCATTCGAGGAATTATTTACACATTTATCATTTGCTCCTATCAATTGTTTTGATGAACATTTGATCATCTTATTTGTAAAATATAAAGCAAGACTAACCCTGCCTTTTTTCTGAGACTATTTTCTCAATAATTTTATAAGGATGACCTTGAGAGGTACTGATCATATAGCAAATCCAAATGAAAACATTTTTAAAGTTTACAGGTACAAATCCATACTTTATAAATGGGTTCTCTATAAAGTTCATCAATGTAAAAACACCCTCATTTGAACTGAATATAACGCATGCTCAGTTTGTTATTTTGTAGAATTATTTTTGTTTTGTTGGAGACTTTTCTCGGGTCCTGATTATCTTTGGCTCTCTGGAGTGTTTGGAGTGTCTGCTAGATTTTTTTTCCCATAGTCTCTCAGCACCGTTCTCATATCGACCTCTGGCATTTCTGGGGCCTGAATGTTTTCTCTTCCTTTCCCTCGACTTGGATCAATCTTCTAAAATTTTCATTGTCCTGACTTCAGGTTGTTTGCTTCTCATTTTCAGAAGAAGACTTTCTGGGACTGGAGAGATGGCTCAGTGGTTAGGAGCACTGGCTGCTCTTGCAGAGGACTGAGGTTGGTTCCTAGTGCCCGCATGGTGGCTAACAGCCATCTGTCCATAACTCCAATTCCAGGAGATCCATCACCCTCTTCTGACCTTTGCAGGCATTATACAACACAGATATGCTTACATACATGCAGCCAATACAATGATACACATAAAATAAACATAATAAATAAAATACTTTTTAAAAAAGAAACACAATTTTTTCTTTGGATCACCACACTTATTTTCCAAATATACCAGCATATCTGAGTCTCAGGTGTTCTCAACTCTACTGTAATTGTTTTCTTTCGAAGGACAGCTTTTGTCTGCTGTTTAATGAGATCTCTCCCATTTTCATCTTCTGAGTTTGACCTCTGTGTCTCTCTGACCTTTTCTCTTTCAATCCTTCTTCCCACTGGCTTTGTTCTTTCCCTCCTTCTCTCTCCTGCCCTTTGTCTGTTGGTCTCTCATGCATTTATCTATTTCTTTACTTCAAGTCTTTCCCGTTTCCACGGTGCCCGCAGAGCTCACTGCTGGAAGATGAGGAGTCCCTCTCTTCACCAGGAGACTGAGCTGCTCTCTTGGCTGTCAGAATCCTTTTCTGGTCCATATCTCTTTCTCTTTCTCTGCATTTTTCTCAATCCCTACTTCATGACTGACTCCATATTGCCATTATAAGAATGTCCTCTCCTTGAACTCATAGTTTGGCCTGCTGGACCTTTCTCGTTCTGCATATCTGTCTTCTGGAGGGGAGTTCCTGTTGTATGAAGTACAGCTTTCCTTCTGTCCTGACCGAAAGAACTTTTCATGTGTGCCACACTACTTTTCATTTTCTGATGCCAGCTGGCCCAGCAAATCAGGATCTTCAAGTTGGGTCAAGTACCTGGTCAATGGTCTGAATTCCCTGACAGTTTACCTTTTTGTCTTCAAATACCTCCTGAAGCTCCACTGTGGTGCCATCACACCAGAAGTACATGCTCCCATCAGTTTTCAGCTTCTTCATTTGTCCATGTGGACATCTATCACCATACCCAGAAGGGAGCCCACCACACAGACCCTGGAAGGAGCAGGACTCTGTGAGGTAGACATGACTACTAGCCTCTTTGTGCTCCAAGGGAATCAGCTCGAGGACTGAAAACACAGGTTATGGTTCCAGAGAAATGTAATTAAGTTTCAGGTTTCCTTCATTGGCTCAAACTGTACTATTCCCTATCTTCTTCCTCTTTCTAGCCCTTATAAATGCCCTAGAACAAAGAAGCAATGAAAACCATAAAAGCAGGGTGCACCATGAAAAAGACCCTCACTTTACACACTTAAAGGGGTGGGGAAAAATATATGTATTTCCTCCCTCCCTCCCCCCCTCCCTCTCCCCTCTCCCTCCCTCCCTTCCTTCCTAGAGGTATTAGTAACACCCAAGATCCCTAGGACAAAGCAGTGTGATTGACGGAGCCTCTGAACCTCTCTGCTTCCCTTGTCCGGGCTGCGCCCTTCCTTCCTTCCCACTGGTGAGGACATGGCTCACAGAGGAGGTCAGCACAAGATGTTGCAGTTGGCAGTGTTTGGATTCAGGAGCAAGCAAACATACAGGCTAGGCTGGAAACTGGGACCTGCACTGTGGCAGGCCCTGCTCAGGGCAGCCCATGCCAGATGAGGGGAAAGATGGCTTCCCGGCTAGTGGGGAAAGGGATGCCTGGATTATCAGGGGACTTTCCAACTTTTTTCTCTCTCCCTCTGCTTTTTTTTTTTTTTGGTCTTCTTGAGACACGATTTTCCTGTAGCCCCAGCTGGCCTGAAAATCACTATGTAGACCAGATTGACCTTGAACTCACAGAGATCCACCTGCCTCTGCCAGGATTAAAGGCATGCACCACTATGCCCAGTTCCAACTTTTCTCTCTAAAGCTAAGTCTCAAGGATAGTCAATGCACCAGTAAAAACTAACTATGGTCTAAAGCCTTAGCTCAGGTGTGTTTCCCCAGTGATGAGTCACCTTTCAGAAGTCCCTCTGTGGTTGAGGGCTCATTTGGAGCAATGATGATTTAACAATTTCCACACTTACCATGTTTATGTGACACTGAACTCAAACCTAATTCACACTCTGCTCACACTTATTTTCCTATAGTCAGTAATGCTCTTTTTTTTTTTTTTTTTTTTTTAAGCCCCAGGTGGCCTGGAACTTGATAAGTAGACCAGGCTGGCCTTGAATTCATGGGTTTTCGCCTGCCTTTGCCTCCCAAGTACTGGGATTAAAGGTGTGTGCCACCACGCCTGGCTATCATCAGCAATGCTTTGTAAAGCCAGAGTACAATGATAGATCTCTGGCAGAGCTAATGTAACAACTCAAAAGTATTAATTTTTTTTTGACTGTAATTACTAACAGTGAGCCTGCTATCCTATGACCTCATAGCTGCTCGATGCCCTGCTACTTTTATCAGATGAGGATCAAAGTAAAATTTTTCATTAAATAGAATAGGATTCCCCATGGAGCAGGTGGACTTGAGGCAAAGAGCCTGAAAACAGAAGAGAGAATGATTACCTTAGATTTCTGGTATTTGACATTATGAAAGCATTTCGTGGCTTGGACCTTATATGAGAATTTCCAGATGGGAGGTAATAAACTGGAGAACTTGACAAAGATGCTTAGCTCTGGTTGATCAAACGAAAGGGTTAACAGTAAAACTGATGGCTGGCTGGGAATGGTGGCACAGGCCTGCAATCACAGTGCTTGAGAGGCAGAGGCAAAGGTCATGCATTTGAAGCTCACCTGAGTTATACCGCAAAGTCTTATCTCCTCTCTCCTTTAAAAGTATTATTTCAACCAGGCATGGTGGTGCACGCCTTTAATCCCAGTACTTGGGAGGCAGAGGCAGATGGATCTCTGTGAGTTCAAGTCCAGCCTGGTCTACATAGAGAGATCCAGGACAGCTGGGGCTGCAGGGAGACTCTGTCTCAAAAAGACCCCCCAAAAATTCCCCCAAAAGTATTCTTTCTTATTCCATTAAACCTCATATTGCTGAATTTTACTCTACCTAATATTTAATTTCAAAAAATTATTATTAATGGCCTAGGGATGTAGTGCTCATACTTAGCATGTTCAAAACCCTGATTTTAATCCTCAGTGCTATATATTAAAAAGTTATTATTTTGTTTTCATTTCGAGGAATCACATTTTGAACACTTCAGCTCACAAAAATCAGGTTTTGAATGACAGATAGTTTAAATGTCCCATTTCAAAAGAGGGCAGGAATGGAATGGGCTGTTATCAGTGACACTGGGTAATAGAATAAGAACATCTTGGAAAATACCAGCATGCCTCAAAGTTGTCTGGCTGGCCTGAACCTGAACTAGACAACTGATAAAACGGCGAAAGAACATAAGCCAGCTACATGTATATAAAAACAATTCCACCCAAAGAAGAGCCTGTATAATGCATTTTAAAATTACATTAAATTCTCAATATTTTAGCCAGGTGTGGTGGCACATGCCTTTAATTGCAGCACTTACGAGACAGAGGCAGGGATCTCTGTGAATTCAAAGCCAGTTTGGTCTACATAGCAAGCTCCAGGCCAGCTGGGACTAAAGGGAGAACCTGTTTCAAAAAAGACCAAAAAAATAAAAATTCTCAGGGCTGGAGAGGTGGCCTAGCAGTTAAGAATACCGACTGCTCTTGCAGAGGACCTGGGTTCGATTCCTAGCACCCACATGGTGGCTGAGAACCGTCTTTAACTCCAGTTCCAGGGGAATCCAACGCCCTCTTCTGACCTCTGCGGCACTGCATGACATGGGTGCACCAACCTATATGCAGACAGTACACTATACACATAAAAATAAATAAAATTAAAAAAATAATAAAAATTCTCAATATTTTAATAAGTTTCAACATGTTAATATACAATATACTATATTTGAAATCCTTAAAAGTACATAAAGGTTGACTTGAGAAATTTGTGGATGTATCCACAGATTAAAGGTGAACTTACTTATCGATTATCACATAGTTTTACCCCTTGTTGCATGCTGGAAATCTACTAGAATTATTTGATGGCTCATTAGATTCTAAAAGAATGGAAGCTCTGGCTATTCTGAGCTGTTATCAGTCCACCCTTTATTAATACTTAACCATTCTCAAAGTTTAAAGTAGTCTTTACTTTAAAAGAACTATGTTCTGATAAATATTTTGACTGGGAGACAACAGATCTGACAGTGAGAACACAATTTTATTTCTTCAATAAGTAGTTTTACCCGGCATGGAGCCTAATCTGTGTACTTTATTCTTGGGAATGCAGTTGTTTGTCCAAAGGAAGGGAAATGCTGTAGGCAGTATTAGAAGTGATGGTCGGGAAGGTGCGTTTGTGTTGAGTGGGTGACAGCAGGGGCCGACGGCCACCCTCACTTCTCTGATAACTGCCCACAGTACACTTGGCATCCAGACTAGTTCTGTAAACATGCTGAGTGACAACAGCCGGGCTTCATTTCACCCCTCTGTACCCCCACACTCTTTCCATAAGATAGTCCATTCTATAAATGTATGTTTTCATCTTCACAAACATGGTAAGTCTAAGTAGAGCCTGCCTGTGGGAAACGTGAGCAGGAGAGGACAGTGGAGGAGCATTTCCAAGTGACTGGGTACCCGGCAGGAACCAGTCTGTGGATCTAACTCCTCCAAGGACAATAGTGTAGGGCATCTGCTTACCTGCCTTACGTTACGTGGGAAAAGTATCAGTTTGGCAAGTAATTTTTCCTCCCAGCCCATTCTGCATGGGCCGCCCCCACAGCCAGCTGGCTCCTTATCACGACCAGCAACTCTGAGGGTGGCACTGGCTCTGCCTTCCAGGCTGGCTTCAAGGTTCCCCAACTACTTTCGCTAAAGAGGAACAAGAACTATTTCTCAGATGAAGCAGATAAACCCATGTGAATAAGAACTGGCTTTCTTGTGTGTAATATACATTGCTATTTATATTTTTATCAATTCTTTTGAGAGGTTTAGACAATGTACATCCCCCTCCTCCAATTCATCCCAGATCCACCCTTACCTCCCTATTCACCCAACCTTCCTTTGTGGGCTCTCTCTCTCTCTCTCTCTCTCTCTCTCTCTCTCTCTTTCTCTCTACCCTTTATCAAGTCCCATTTGCATTGCCCAAATACTCTAGAGTGTAGAGCTTGCCTGGGAGCATAATCTACATACCAGGAGTCACACCTTTAAGGAAGCTGACCCTTCCTCTCCTAGGCGTCATCATATGCTAACAGCTCCTCCGCAAGAAGTGTAGCATCAGGACCTCCACTCCCTCCACGCTGGGGTTTTGTCTGGCTTGAGCTTGAACAGATCTTGTGCACACTGCCACAACTCCTGGGAATTCATATGTGCAACTGCCCGCTACCTAGAGAACACTGCTTCCTTGTAGTCATCTACTGCCTCTGGCTCTCACCCGTCCTGAGCCTTGTGGGGAGGATGTGATAGAGATGTCTCCTCTAGGCTGAGCGCTCCACAGTCTCTTATTTGCTACACCTTAAGTAAAAGCTGATATTTCTGAGAAAATAAAGGACATGAAGCTTAGGAGACTAGATGTTAGTCCCTCTTTGTTCTTTCTCCTTTAGCTTCTTGATTCCATTTATCTTTTGGAGACAAAACAAATGTCTGGATTTGAAAAATAAACGTCAGGGTCAGCTGTAGAATATAAACCTGGTAAGAGAACAGGCATAATCAAATGACTTTAAAGGCAGCTTGAATATGAAATAAATTCTTTATTATGAAATGTTGGAAGAACCAGATGTCAATTCCGGGAGGAAGCCTGAAGGCCAAGCATGGGCCCTCGCCTTGCTCTTTTCCTCCTCTGATAGGAGGCGGTGTAAATGAAGGGTGCCCAGCCAGGGACCAAGACCAGCCAGCGCTGAGCTGCAGAATCCCAATGGACACACGCACTCAAGAGAAGCTACTGTGTGTTTTTGAAAGGCATGGGAAACTGTGGGTCATGCAGAACAATTACTATCTCAACTGATACTGTATGTTCTACATACAGTATCAGTTGAGATAGTAGAACTTTATTAAGGAGAACTTAATAAAGGTGAGGTAGATGGCAGGTATTCAAAAATTCCCATGGCGAAGCTAGGTATTAAGTATCTATAAATCAAATATTCCTTTACAAAGTGTGGGGATAAGTCACAATTACATTAAATGGTAGCTTTGAGAAGTGACAAAATAAGGTTTTTGTAAATTAAAGATCTGAGTCATACAGCTTGTTAGTAACTTAATGTTTAAATGTCTGTTTTAACAATCAGCAACTACTATAGTAGATGACATAATAAATTCATGTTGCCTCAGACATATGCTAATATATTAACTACATCCAAAGAAATCACTGATTACCAAAAATGGTTTCACTTGAGTCCTGACGAATATAATTTATAATGAGGAAGTTCTAGGGATTGGATGAAAATTAAAAGTTTAGCTGGATGTAGTGGCACATACCTTTAATCCCAGCACTCAGGAGACAGAGGCAGGCTGATCTCTGTAAGATCGAGGCCAGCCTGGTCTACACAGAGTTCCAGGCCAGCTGGGGCTACAAGGAGACCCTGTCTCAAAAAACCCAAAACAACAAAAATGTCTAGTACCCACTGGTAGGCATGTCGGCACATACCTATAATCCCAATACTTGGGGAGAGGCATGAAGCTAAGAGGTTCAAGCCCAGCCCTGGCTGTGTAGTGAGACTGAAGCCATTCTGAGCTCCATAAAACCCTGGATCAAAACAACAAAAAAATAAATAAAGGACAAAAAACGTTGACTACCTAAACAAGTTCTTAAGTTTACCTAAACCTGAAAATTCCACCTTGTTGACTGATACATGTTAGCATTAAACATTTCTTACAGAGCGCCAGTTCAGGGAGTGGTGCTGGGCTGGTGCTGGGTGGGGAGGAAACACTGGAATGCTGCCTATGAAGGAGTACCTCTTGGTCCTCCACATGAGCCTCTCCTTGGGCTGCTGCGCCTGACCAGGCTTGTCTGGGCAGCAAAAGGCATCTGCGCTGGTGCTGGTCTCATACCAAGGAGTAGAAGCAGGCCAGTGCTTCCTACCCCAAGCCTATAGTTGTTTTCCTAGTTTTCTCTTCATTCCATGTGAATGTTTGGTCACTCATGCACCAGTCTCCCCTCTACCACTCATTTCTGTCTTTTACATCAAAGGAAATAGGTAAAATTTGTTCTCAGTAGTATGAGCCTAATGTGGTATGCTGACCTAACCTATATCCTGAAGATGGGGCTAACTGGGTCAAGTGCAACTAAGATGGTAAATGAAGAACAACCAAGGTAATCAAGTGTTTACTTAGAGCGGGGCGTCTTAATAAATTTCCACCGGCAATCCCTTTTTGCTGGAGAAATATTTATAGAACCCTAGGTATATCAAGCAAGAATGTAAACCAAAAATTTACTGAGAGTAAATCAGAAAAAAATTAAAAGAATTCATTGGCATACATCTAATTTTACCATTTATTAAAGACAAAAGCAAATGTGCATACTAATGAGATGGATGCACTTGTTTGTTTTTACATAGGAATGAAATCTTGGTTGAATATTTGATATTAGGACACCATCTTCAGCATTTTGTGAGTTTACTGCTATGTTTATTTTATATTGTCAATGCTGAGAATCATTCTTCACAAAAAATATGTAGCATATTTTTAAAAACTCATGGTAATTCTGTCCTAATCCCAAGCTGTCAGCAACCCAAAGCAATTTTTACATTCAAACACTCTAATACAATACAACACAATACAAGCCATGTAATTTGATACTTATATGGCAAAGAATGATCGTAGGAAAATATGAAAAGTCTTTGTTTCCCATAATTAAACCATTATGCTTCTATAAGAGTAGAAAACTTTGTGTATACTGCAAAAACACTGCAGTTCATAATATGTGATAGTTCTGGATCCGAACCAAGGCGTCCAGGCAGCAGTCCTTGGCCCCATGTGGCATGATGCCACGCACAATACGACATTCATGTGTGTTTATAACCAAGGCAGCAATGAAGTCACATGATACAACACGGCAGGGGACACTGCCAGAAACGCTTTAGGTTCATACACATAGATTTTGAGTTAATCTTTGGTTTTGGCATGTTCAGAAACCTATTACTGTTGCCAAATGTTCCATGACCTCCACTTTCAGTTATGTGACCCCACATAAGGTTACAGCCCATAGTTTAAGAAGCTGTGAGAAAAAAAGAGAAGAAGAAGAAGAAGAAGAAGAAGAAGAAGAAGAAGAGGAGGAGGAGGAGGAGGAGGAGGAGGAGGAGGAGGAGGAGGAGGAGGAGGA
>VZQC01001390.1:0-16602 GCA_009823505.1 Rhizomys pruinosus | reverse complement strand
AAAAAAAAAAAAAAAAAAAAAAAAAAAAAAAAAGACTAGTCAACAAGAAAAGACAGTGAACTGGGTGTGGTGGTGCACCACACCTTTAATCCTTTAATCCCAGCAGAGGCAGGCAGATCTCTGTGAGTTCAGGCCAGCCTGGTCTACATAGCAAGTTCCAGGATTGCTAAGACTACAGAGAGACCCTGTCTCAAAAAGATCACAAAAAGAAAGAAAAGAAAGGAAAGTGAGTGAATGCTATGACTTCAATCAATCCGAATGCTCCCACAAGCTTATGTTTTGAATGCTGGGCTCCCAGCTTGAAGGCTGTGGGACCCTTAAGAGGCAGGGCTTGGCTGGAGGAAGGTCACCAGGGATGAGCTCCCAAAGGCTATGACCAGCCCTGTTTCCAACCTGTGCTCTCTCACTGGTCTGCCACAATGCGAACAGCCACCTTGTTCTCACACCACAGTGAATGAAGCCACTACAACTGCCATGCCTTCCAGGCCGTGATGGACTGAACTCTCTCCCAAATCCTGAAAACAAATGTAGGAAGCTTTCTTTGTACTAACAGGTACCACGCGGTCCTGCTAAGGGAAGGGAACACAGTACCTGCCTGCAGCCACTGTAGGGAACTGGTCTCAAGGCACAGAGATTCCTATTTGTGAAACATACTTCCACACCTTATCAATACACTGATTCTCCACAGCTAGCTTCCGAATGGTTGTCAATCACTCTAACCCTGGTCTAAAAGTTCAGAGAGGAAGAAGCAAGGAAGAAGTCTGGAACCCAGCAGCGGCAGGCATAAGCAAGCTAAGCTGCTACAGGGAAAATGCAGCGCCACCCTGCGATGCCCACAGCTGCTCCAAGCAGCACCTTCTCCCCAGGCTCCAGGGGAGGGGAGGAGGCGGTGTAAAACTACTCCTTCGAGAAGGGTGTAGAAGCTAAGACGCTACACTCCCTAAGTGCTTTTCCTCCTTTTAGACATTTTTTAGTATTTTAGAGTCATGATCACATTAAACCTCCCAAAAGGCTGCTGATACTGCCATCTAGTGAATACAGTGCCTGATGCAACTCAAGTCACAAGCCAAATCTCATCTGAGGCATTATATATAGTGTATTGAGAAGAGGGAAATGGTTAGCAATAGAAAACTTGCAGTCCCTGGATTATTCCACTAGGGAGTTAGTAAGACTTCAGAAGTTAGTACAATGGGGTTGTGGGAAATCCTATTTTCCATAAAGGACTGAAGCTGTCACTCTCCAGCAGTGACTATCACAGAGCTGTTCCCGCTGCGAGTGTGCTGCCCAGCCCATCACCCCCATAGAGTGACCACTTGTGCTTTTCCTGAGTTGGTAGCTGATTTCATCTTAAAGACTGCTGAGTATCTGGTCACAGCTACCTGTTCGCCTTGGCTGTGAGAGGACATGCTAGCCAAAGCCACAGTGGGTTCCAGTATGCTCCCAAGCTCTTACACAGGACACACAGTCCTATCTCACCTTCTTTTCCTGCTGTCCAGTATCTCCATCCACTAATTTTTCAATTTTATTTTATATGCTCTTTTAAGTCACCAAGACTGGTACATATAAAAGAACACGCCAGTAATGCCTGCTGCATAATGTTGCCTTTGGGATCCTGACCAGGCAACCACAAGCACACTGTGACAAACATCACAGGCAATGGGAGTTCCTGACTTTTGGGGTCTCTTCCCACTCTTATACTCTCTGCCGTTAAGAGAATGGCTGACATCTTAAACTCGGGCTCCAACTAGCAGCCCCATCAAAGAGATGACTTACTTGGATTGCTACCTTCTCCCCTTTCCCAGCTAGCTTCCTGACACACCCGGTTTAATTTCCTGCGGCTTCTTCAGCTGACAGAACTGTCTTCGCTTCCCACCCCGAAAATCTCTCATTGCTTCTGCATTCTGTCCCACTCCTCGACAGGCATCCATGTATTCCAAAGTATAAAGTTTAATAGGAAAGCTTTTTGGTTTTGCTTTAAAGGCCGGATCTAGACTACTGTAGCATCAAGCACGAAGATGATGATACCCTGAACCCCAGGGTGCTCCCCTATAAACACCCAGGCTGGTGTGGGCTGTCCTGTCACCCCCTCTGCCATCACCACCTTGGTGAGCATCTAGCTTATCTAACAATGGGGTCCACATGCTGCTGAGCTATTCTAACTTGTTTAGATAACCGACGCCCAGTTAGAGTGCATCATTGGGGCATCTCGGACGCCGTATCCTTTTCTTATCATCAGCAATGAGATATTAGAGAAAGTGCACATTGAAAAGATGAAATCCTTTTGTTCCCCCCACTGAGGCATTTTATCTCTAGGTATGTTTTACATCACTAGAAAAAGACTCCCAGGATTTTCCCTCCTGTGTGTTTTTGTTTTGCTTCTTCATGGTCCATGATGCCAGCTGAGGTTGTCAGTACAATGAAACCAAACTGATGGGATGGAAGAAGGTTATTCTGCCAGTTTTCTAGGTCTGTGAGCTGCACATCAAATCTGGGGCTGATCACACCACACTTGTTTAAACCTGCCTGTGAGGTTCACAACACTTTTCCCAGCTCTGTGATCATCAATGATTTCAAATCGCCAATGTAACCACGCTTCGTCATCACAGTCAGGAAGTGGAGGGTGACTTTGGGGGACTTTGGAGCACAGCCCAGTGAGGATCTGGCCTTTATCTCTCTTCTCAGCAGTGTTGATGCTTTTCAGAGCATCGGCCAGGACATTCATACCATCATGGTGGCCGCGCGGAAAGATGTTGGAAAGAGCAAAAATAGCATCCTTAATCCTACGCCCAAGAGCTACAACATTTAGCTTTGCATGTTTTCATCAGAACTGGCCAGAGTGCAAAACAGCTGAAGGTTTCCTATCAGCAAAGTACTGGGTAGGAGATGTGGGAAGGTTGAGGAAGGAGGTATTCTGGACAGCGGGTGTTTTTTATGCAAATGGAGCAGTCTTAATTTCAGAATACTGTATTTTTAAATTTATTCTTTTTTTAAATTTTAATTTAATTTTATTTATTTCTGTATGCGTATGAATGTACTGTCTGCATGCAGGTTTGTGCACCCATGTCGTGCAATGCCGTGGAGGTCAGAAGAGGGTGTCGGATTCCCCTGGAACTGGAGTTCTCCTGGAATTGGAGTTACAGACGGTTCTCAGCTGCCATGTGGGTGCTGGGGATCGAACCCGGGTCCTCTGTAAGAGCGGTCGGCACTTTTAACCGCTAGGCCATCTCTCCAGCCCCTAAATTTATTCTTCTTTTATGTGTGTGAGTGGTTTGCCCATATGTGTATGTAAGTTCAAGTGTCAGGCCCTCTGGAACTGGAGTTATAGATACTGTCTCAGTAGCTTCTTTGGAATCCACTTCTGTATAGGGCATACAAACTAAGATTCACCAACAAACATGACAGAGGACAAGGGTCTTGTGGAGTTATTCCAAGTTCATTCTTCACTCAAAGCCTCCACTTTTTCTTAGCTATGTTCTAGATGGAATCTTGAAAATAAAGTCTAGCCACATAATTTTAGAAACTGGAAATGAAGGCACAGTGTGAGTGAAGAATTCAGCCCAGGAGCTGCGCTCGTCCAGCAACAATGTCTGTGACTTAGTGAAAGATTCCTTAGTTTGCTTGTTGTTTTTAGTACAAAGCTCTGGTCAGGGCGCAATACTAGGAAACAGAACTGAGGGGATATGTGGTTCTTTGAATGAGAGTGTCCCCCCCATAGGCTTTAAGTATTCAGACATTTTGTCTCCAGTTGGTGGCTCTGTTCTTGGAAGTCTTAGAAGGTGTGGCCCTGCTGGAGGAAGTACGTCATTGGGGACAGGCTTAGTGAGTTTAACAAGCCTTGTGGTCTCCAGTCTCTTTCTCTCTGCTTCCTGTGCTCATTGGGAGATGTGACCCTTGGCTTGCTGCTCCAGCCCTGGCCACCATGCTTCCCACCACATTGGACTCTGATTCCCTGGAACCATCAATCGTAAGCTCAAATAACTCTTCCTTTGATAAGTTCCCTTGGTCATCGTGGTTTTATCACAGCAACAGAAAAGTGATTAATACAGTTATTTGGTACCAGACAGTGGGCTGTTGGCTGTGAAGAACCTGACCATGTGGGTGTTTGGAGAAATGTGGAAGACTTTGGAACTTTAGGCTAGAAAAGCTGTTGACTACTGTAAGCAGAGCTTAATGGGCCATTCTAGTAGAAGCCTGGAAGAAAGCATTGCTGCAAAAAATGTAGTTCCAGAGGAAAATAAAGACTTAGGCAGCAACCGGGATATTTTGATAAAGAGTCTGGCAGCAATTTGCCCACAGCCCAAATGCTTGCCTGATGCTAAGTTGAAAAGCAATGGACTAATATCTTTGGTGGAGGATATTTCAAGACAGCCTAATGAAGAAATGGTGGTGTGGTTATTGATGGTGAATATTGTGCAGATCTACAGTGAAGAAGAGCAGATGGGGCAGAAAGAAATGCAGAATGTACAGTTTGGATTTGAAAACTGCACTAGGAAGATTAAAGGTGGAGCCAAGGCATGTGAAGGAGAGGTTCCTTTTGATAAGGAGACTAAAATGATTAAGGAGAGGCCTTGAGATTTACAAGTAAACAACAGAATCAGTACCTTCAGGGCAAGACCACACCCACCTAAGCCTCCAATTTTTGAAAGGAAAATGCTGAAAGCATTTTCTACTCCAACAAGTCCAGGGCAGAGAAAATTTGCAAATGTGGTTAAAGTAGGAGACAGTCCATCCCGAACTTGCAGCCAAACTCGGCAATTTCATTCACGTGGTGCTGGCTTCAGAGGCCTGAAGTTTGCAAGAGTGAAGGGGTCATCAGTTCTTCCTCCATGGTTTCAGAGAGCCACAGAGGGCAGGCAGAGTGCAGCAGGGGCGTCCCTGCATAAAGAAGGCCCTGATAGGCCATTGTGTGAAGCTGTGAATGTGAAGCCTGGTTGGCAGCGGAGACCCCAAGAAGACATTCGAGATGCCAGAGCTGTGAGATATTTGCCAAGGAGAGTTGCATACAGGGAGTGGTACCGGCCTAAGAAAGAGATGTATGTTGCACGCAAAGCTGGAAGAGCTGAGCCATCTAAGCCCTTTGGAAGTCAAGTCCCAGAAGTTGCACATGGAGTTACTGGACTTGGTGTTTGCCCTGCTGGTTTTCGGTCTTGTTTTGGTCCAGTATTTCCTCACTATGCCTCTACTCCTCCCTTTTGGAATGGGAATGTGTATTCAGTTCCACTGTATGTTGGGAGTATGTAATTTGCCTTTTGATTTTACAGGAGCTTACAGTTAAGAGATTGGCCTGTGTCTCAGAAGAGATTTTGGACAATAGACTTTTGAATAGAATTGAGACTGGTAAAGACTATGGGGACTTTTAAGGTTGGACTAAATGCATTTTGCATTTTATATGGCCTATGGGGGCCAGGGAGTGGAATGTGGGTTTGAATGAGAGTGTCCCCTATAGGCTTTAAGTATTCAGACACTTTGTTTCCAGTTGGTGGCACTGTTCTTGGAGGTCTTAGAAGGTGTGGCCATGCTGGAGGAAGTACATCTCTGGGGGCAGGCTTAGTGAGTTTAACAAGCCTTGAGGTCTCCAGCCTCTTTCTCTCTCTGCTTCCTGCACTCATTGCAAGATGTGACCCTTGGCTTGCTGCTCCAGCCCCGGCCACCATGCTTCCCGCCACATTGGACTCTGATTCCCTGGAACGGTCAATTGTAAGCTCAAATAAATTCTTATTTTTATAAGTTCCCTTGCTCATGGTGGTTTTATCACAGCAACAGAAAAGTGACTAATACAGGATGACAATATGACACTTTTAAAGGCCACAAGCCGATCACACATGTCAGGCCACCTTTCATATGAGCATGAGAATGGAGACTGGCTGGCAGTCTGAGTGATATGCATGCACCTAGTGACATCAGGCCAGAATAACAGAGTAACTGAGCACAGGACACAGAGAATCCACAGTCCAGATGAAAGAACCAAATGGAAGAGCAGCTGCTCCGACACTGTCAGCAACAGTCTCATATACTGCTCTCTGCTCAGCTGCAATTCCCAGAAAAACAGGATAGACCACAAACGTGACTTCTACCTGTGGCTCTAGACCATGGAAAGAAATCTTAAAGATAGCCAGTTCACAGACACAGAAGAAAAGCTGTGTCCACTCGCCCTCCCCGCTCTGCGGTCCCGGCCCTCCCTGCTCTGTGGTCCTGGCCCCAGTCCTCCCTCCAAGGCCCCAAATACACAGTTCTTTCCTTCTCTATAAGGATTTTTCAATGACCTTTTAGCCCAGGAAAGCCAGGGCTGCTGGTTCCAGCCATGGTTCAAGGGGCATGAACATCACTTACAACAGCTGACACATTAAGCCAACACCAGACACCCTTGCTGGAAGATGGAACTGGATTGCACTTCTTTAAAAAATACACAGATCAACCAGGACTTACTTTTGCTTTTTTAAGCACACACACTGTCATCACTCTCAGCGCTCCTCTCCACAGAGCCGTCTCTTCTCATTCTGTTTATCACTGGCTGAAGGGCCTGCTGTGCTTCATTTTGCAGAGTGGGGCTAACATCAGGTACTTAATTTCTTTTTTTTTTTAATCTCATATTATCCTAGCTTATTAGGGTAAATGTTTTTACTTACAGAGTTTAAAGAGTTTTAATAAGCAGTGGTCTTGAGAGATTCCTCAACAGTTAAGAGCATCAGTTCCTAGTATCCACATGAGATTGGTCACAACTGCTTCTAACTCAGCTCCAGGGGATCTGATGCCCTCTTCTATACTCACAGACACACACAGACACACACAGACACACACAGACACACACAGACACACACACATACACACACACTTACTTTTAAGTATAAAACTAAATCTTAAAAAAAGTTCTGATACATAAGTGTTTAACGATATTAAAACATATTCATCCCTGTGATCTGTTTATGCTTATGAATTTGTCACCAAGGCATGAAGACTTCATTGTAATGATATCTGAAATGGCAAAGAATTCAATGCAATTTATACTTTTATCATTAAAAACACACAGCTTATATTATGGTATGTTAATATGATTGAATATTGCTTATAATTGTAAAGTCTTCGGGGCTGGAGAGATGGACTGGCGGTTAAGAGCGCCGACCACTCTTGCAGAGGACCCAGGTTCGATCCCCAGCACCCACATGGCGGCTAAGAACCGTCCAAAACTCCAATTCCAGGAGAACTCCAGTTCCAGGGGAATCCGACACCCTCTTCTGAACTCCGCGGCATTGCACGACACGGGTGCACAGACCTGCATGCAGACAGTACATCCATACACATACACAAATAAATAAAATTAAAAAAAATAATAATAATTGTAAAGTCTTCAAAAATGAGTAGTCCTTTGGGAGGCAGAGGCAGGCGGATCTTTGTGAGTTCAAGGCCAGCCTGGTCTACAGAGTGAGTTCCAGGACAGCTGGGACTACAGGGAGACCCTGTCTCGAAAAAAAAAAAAAAAAAAAAAAAAGAGTAGTCCTGACCTCAAGTAAATGTTGTGTTCCAAATAAAAATTAAGTCACTTAAAAATGTTCACAAGCTGGGCATAGTGGCGCACACCTTTAATCCTAACACTCGGGAGGCAGAGGCAGGCGGATCTTTGTGAGTTCAAGGCCAGCCTGGTCTATAGAGTGAGTTCCAGGACAGCTGGGGCTACAGGGAGACCCTTTCTCAAAAATACAAAACAAACAAACAAACAAATAAATAAAAATAAACATAAAATACCTGCTAACCACTGGTCTGAAGAAAATTAATTTTGCTGCAGTTCCAAACCAAGATATTGATCAAGCTATCTTTCCTTTATTTACAGCTAACTCTATTGGAATTTACAGGCTTTCTTAAATTGTAATGAAGGCCACTAAAAGACGAATAAAAGAAGTACCACTGGATTAAAAGGTAAACTATATGCTAGCAGGATCAATATCTGCTGGACATATTTACAATGGACTTGTGGCATCTGGCAATTAAATTTAAGGAATCCCCAAAGAACTTACAAACAAATCCTTCCAACTTATGAGCAATAAACTTACCGAATGCTTTCTAAATTAAAATACCACAATGCCATCCTAACAGCACCACCACGATTACAGGGTTAATAACAAGGTAAATTTTGCTTATCGAAGGAAACTGGTACTCAGCTTCTCCCTCTCTCCCTCTGTCTTTCTGAAGGGTTAAGGGTCACGTTTTCTTCCCTTTGAGTTCTCAGAACAGGAAGATTTTTAATGCTCTTATGAGAGCTCAAGTCCTAATGGGCAGCTGGGCAAGGAAGAGAGTGGGAGGCCAGCAGTGACCCGAGTGCTGGCAAGAGGCGTGAGTACATGCCTATGTGTTACTTCCCATGCTTCCATCCAAGAACATGCTCTATTGAGGAGATGTGTATGAATACGTCCATTATGCATATCGCCCTTGCCTTATCCCACTCAGAGTCTAACACTGGCTTAGGTCACCTCCCTAGGATACAATCTGTTCCATCAACTGGGGTGGAGACTATTAAGTAACTTTGTGAGTTGGCTTCACCTAGGTAGCTTCTCAGGTGTGGTTCATCATCCACACCCTAATAACTGACAATCTTTAAGAACAAGTTTTTCATTCTGCTTATTCCGCTGGCTTGATGAAAGACTGACTGACCACATCTGTGTGGGCAATGATTGCGCTCTTCCCTAGTGAAAGAGTACAGATCTAGTCCGTCCCTGTAAACTTCAGCTACTTGACAGACCTCCACCCAGATGCACCCCAGTTACCTAACCTGTCCTCTCCTGTGCTCTAAAACACTGTCATAGAGATATCACTGGCCAAAAAGTTATTTTCTGAGATAGTCTTATTTTGTAGCTCAGGCTAGCCTTAACTATGTAGTCCAAGCTGGCCTCCAATCCATGATTCTTCTGCCTCTGCTTCTCAAGTGCTGGACTAACAGGGAGGCGCCACAGCACCCAATGCCAATGGAAACTTTTAAGCAATATTTATTTCTTTCAGGTCTTTAAGAGAATACCTAAATATTGGTAAAGGGGAATTTTTCTATCATCGCGCAGAACATAATAAGTATTATGCAAGTTATTCTTTTTAAAACTTTGTGTGTGTTGTGTAAGTGTTCATGTGTTTATGTGCACATGTGCATGGGGAATGCATATGTGTATACAGAGGCTGGAGGCAGGTGCTGGGCATCTTCCATTATTGCTGTGTACCTTACTTTTTTGGACAAGGTCTCTTACTGAACAAAGAACTCATTGAATTAGCTAGATCAGCTGGCCAGTGAGCTCCAGACATCTGACCGTCCCCACCATCACCCCACACAAATGTGTGTAACCATGCTTGGCTTCACACACACACACACACACACACACACACACACACACACACCCCGCCAGCCCATGGACGCCATGGCTTGGGACTCTAGTCCTCATGCCTACACAACAGGCATCTCCCAAACCCTACATAAAGTCATTCTTGTCATATTTTGAAAGTTTTATATCAACCTTTAGATTCCACAGTATTAGATAAATTACACAGAGAGAATCACAAGAAAAACTCCACATGTTATGATATAGACAAGCAGAAGCTTGAGAAATGGTTGTTTAGGGAGTTTCTAGTAGAACACTCCATTCTCAACACATCTACTTTGGGGTCTTTGTTTGCCTCCGTCCATGCCACTGCACCATGACGTTGCCTTCCCCACTGTTTAGGATAATGAGGAAACATACAGTGGTTCTCTCACAGATCTGAAGGCAAATTTTCTAGAACTCCACCTCTGGGCTGGGTGAGCTAACAAAACTGGTCCTAGACTGGGATGAGGCGTGCGGGCAGGTATGTGCTGCTGCTGCTGCTGCTGCTGCTGCTGGGATGGCGTAGAAGCCAGACTCTCCACAAGAACCAACAAGCCCAGAGCACGAGAGGATCCAGCTGAGCCTGTGCTTCACAGGCGTGGCCATCTGTTTATTCGTGGATTATGATAGCCAAGGTGAATCTCAATGCTATTCTGAATGACCCAACAACATACAATGGGATGGAGGAAGGGAACAAGTTGCCACTGTACAAATTATTACTCTGATATTTTAAAAGATAACCCATGAAAACTCACAAAATTGCAAGTCAGGTGCCAGGCTAAAGTTTTTCTTAGACAAAAAACACTTAAAAATCTGAGAAGACACCGCACCTCAGTGTCTTGGTTTTTAGGCCAACTCAGTAGCAGCAGCATCTCACCTGAACCTTCTAGAACACAATCTCCCCGAGTCTATAATGGTAGTTTGTTCTTATCCCTTCCTCTTTCTCTCCCTCTCTTTCTCTCTCTCTCTTTGCTATTTCCACAGAACAGTATCTGGCCCCCAGTAGGGCTTTAATATAGATGTGATGAGTGGATGAACAAGCTTTAAGAGGTTGCTAATTCTAGCCCTCCTCTTTAGCTGCAATTATTATGACACACTGATATACTGCACCTTTAAAAATATACTTGTGGGCTAGAGAGATGGCCTAGCGGTTAAGAGCGCTGACTGCTCTTGCAGAGGACCCAGGTTCAATTCCCAGCACCCACATGGCAGCTGAGAACCATCTTTAACTCCAGTTCCAGGGGAATCCAACACTCTCTTCTGATTTCTGAGGCATTGTATAACACGGGTGCACAAACCTACATGCAGATAGTACATTTCATACACATAAAAAAATAAAATTTAAAAAATATATACTTGTAGGCCAGACGTGGTGGCACATGCCTTTAATCCTAGCCCTTGGGAGGCAAAGGCAGGCAGATCTTTGTGAGTTCAAGGCCAGCCTGGTCTACAGAGTGAGTTCCAGGACAGCTGGGACTACAGGGAGACCCTGTCTCAAAAAGACCAAAAAACAAAAACAAAATAAAAAATATATACTTGTGCTGGAAAGAGGGACCCTCAGTTAGGAATTTCTTTTTTTCTGGCCTATTGGCATCTTTGTGAGGTATTTTCTTTTCTTTTCTTCCTTCCTTCCTTCCTTTCTTTCTTTTTCCTTTTGTCTTTTTTTTTTTTTTTGTCTTTTTGAGACAGGGTTTCCTTGCAGCCACAGCTGTCCTGGAACTCACTCTGTAGACCAGGCTGGCCTTGAACTCACTGTCCTGGAACGCACTCTGTAGACCACATTGGCCTTGAACTCACAAAGATCTGCCTGCCTCTGCCTCCCAAGTGCTAGGATTAAAAGTGTGTGCCACCACGCTAGGCTGAGGTATTTTCTTGATGAGTGATGTGGAAGGGCCCAGGCCACTGTGGTCCTGAGCTGTATAAGAAAGCATATATATAAATGAGTGTGAGTTTGTGCATATGAGTGCAGTGCCCAGCAAGGCCAGAAGAGGGCGGCATATCCCATGGAACTGGAATTGCAACAACTGTGACCTGCTCTATGGAGGTGCTGGGAGCTGAACTCTGGCACTATGAGAGAGCAGTAGGCACTGTTAACTGCTGAGCCATCTCTCCACCCTCAAACTGCAGCTTTTCTAACTTGAGATTTTATCATGGCATGCATTGTGTGGACTCTAGATGTGGAGAAGGGTTTATGGGACCAATATGGATATCCAATGCTCTTTTCTTTTCTTGGCCTTTCCTGGTCTCTGCTGACCCCAGAGAGCTCCATCTGCATTTTTTCCCACGTGAAGGTGGACTGCAGGTATTCCCTCTGCTGCCCCCTGGCACTTCTGCCTATTTTAGATGTCCTCTCTGTGTCTCCATAGCAACCTGTACATAACTTCAAAGAGCTGAAAATAGAACTGAAGTTTTATTTTTATTGTTGTTTCTTTCAATTAAATTCCTAAGTTCTTTCATGGGGTAAAGTCATCTATTTCCACATTGGTCTGTCTAGCACAAAATTGTCTTTGGAAAGAGCTAGAGTTTGATTGTATGTGAGATAATGCTTACTTCCTATATTTTATGGAAAATGGCATTTCTCAATTTCTCTCCTCATCATTTGGAATTTAACTATTAAACATCTTTCATAGGACTGGTCTATGGAATCACTGTTAGGGAAAATAAACTGCTCAGCAAGAAAGAGTTAGTGAAATCTTTTCTAGTTACAACAGTTTTGACTTTATTTATTTATTTATTTTTTTGGTCTTTTTGAGACAGGGTCTCCCTTTAGTCCCAGCTGGCCTGGAGCTCACTATGTAGACCAGGATGGCCTTTAACTCACAGAGATCCATCTGCCTCTGCCTCCTGAGTGCTGGGATTAAAGGCATGCACCACCACACCCAGCATACAATATTTTTATCATACACTGTAGTATATACTTTTTCAAAAATATATTTAAGACTCATTTATATAGCAAGATATGTCTTGATGAAATCTGTATTAGTTTCTCCAGCAGATGGACCCCAGCCACACGCCCGCCCTGGGATTGGCTGTTCCGCTGTGTGGAGTTCAATTTTCTCACATTTGCCTTCCTTCCAGCTACTTGTTCTTTCAGACCAGAGTCCACTGCTACTGTCTCCAAAGCTGACATGAAAAGTTAATTCCTTCCCTAGTGGGGTGGTGCACACCTTTAATCCCAGCACTTCAGAGGCAGAAGCAGTGGATCTCTGTGAGTATGCAACCAGCCTGATCTTACATAGTGAGTGCTAAGCCAACCAGTCTACATAATAAAACCCTGTCTTAAAAAGGGAGGGGGGAGGAAGGGAGGAGGGAGGAAGGGAGGGAGGGAGGGAGGGACGGAGAAGGAAAGCTGTTTCCTTCTACCAGTTGTTAAATATCATGGGAAAAACTCGAAATGCATCACAGCTTGAACATCAGCAGAAAGCTTAGCAAGATCCATGGCACATTAATACAAAAGAGCATTCTGTTTCTAATAAAAGTGACCTGGACAGGATTTGTGCCCACTTTCAGAACACTTAGACAAGACGAGGCTCTGTGAAAGAAACACAAGCAACATGAGCAATAGACTCCGTTTTATTCATTTTTAATTTCTGGATGCACATTTATACAGCAATTTCATGCTGTATAAACTCAGTATTAATCAGCATAACTATTTGTAGCTTACACCCACAGTATCAAGCAGCACTCATCTCAAAGTCCCCAGCATTTACTGGAAAGTCAGAGTATCCCCACTACCTCAGAAATTGGCAAGAACACCCCTAAAGGTCATCCTACCCACCTTAAAATAACATTGCAGTCTTAAATTAAATTCTATTAAGATAAGAAACTTTGCTGAAATCAAAACCCATTGATAGTCCTCTCTCTTCCCTAAACATGAGTTAATGGGAAAACAAAACAAAACATCAAGCACGTGTTCAAAATAATTTTTGATATTTAAAAGAAAATATTTTTAAATTAGTCTTATAAAATGCCAAGGAAAAGTCAGACATGGTAGAGCATGCCTATAAGCATGCACTGGAGAAACAAAGGAAGGAAGGTGGCTGTGGATTCCAGGTCATCCTGGGCCATATAATGGATTCCAGGTCAGCCAGGGATACAGAGTGAGACCCTGTCTCAAAAAGCCAAAACCAGCACAACAAAAGCCAAGGGGAATTTTTTTTTTAAAATCCCAATACATGTAGCTGGAGAGATGACTCAGAGATTAAAAGCACTGGCTGCTCTTGCAGAGGACTTCAGTTTGGTTCCCAGCACCCACATAGCAGCTAGCAACTGAGTGTAACTTCAGTTCTAGAGAAATCCCATGCCCTCTTCTGGCCTCTGAAGGCACTGCATGCACATGGGACACATACATATATTTAGGCAAAATGCTCATACACATAAAATAAAAATAAATCTTTAAAAATTCCTGACAAAAACTCAGTCTTCAATGTATTATGAATGAAAAAGTAAGACAGTCTTTCCCACATATAAGAAACAGTTGTTTGAAATGGAGGAAAATGCTGATGATAGGTACTACCACTGTCCATGGAGATGCTCTGTGACTATTACAATCCCACTGAACAAATGAGAGTAAGCCAGGACTTCCTGCTTCATGTTCACAGAAACTGAACTCAAAGACATTGCAACATAGTGGGAGAAATATGAAAGATTACAGAGGGAAAATGGAGTCCACGTGGAATCTCATCTAAACAAAATCTACTTTACAAGAATTAAGAGCATCAATCAAAAGAAATGATCCAGCTGGGCGTGGTGGGGCATGCCTTTAACACAGCACTTGGGAGGCAAAAGCAGGTGATCTCTGTGAGTTCAAGGCCAGACTAGCTACACAGTGAGTTCCAAGGAAGCGGGGTGCTACAGAGAAGAACCCGTCTCAAAAAGGACCGAAAAGAAAAGAAAGAAAAAGAAAAGAAAAGAGAAAGAAAAGCAAAAAAAAGAAAAAGAAAAGAAAAGAAAAGAAAGAAAGAGAAATAAAGGACAAAAGAAAGGAAATAGAAATATTCTATAAATGTCTTCTGACTTGATGACTTATACAGAAAATGAGAGAGAACTGTAATTTACCAAAATTAGGCAAAAATAAAGTTCTGTTCCAGGATGGTCCCTAGTGTACAAATGAAAAAAAAAATACTCCTTAACACGGAAACACATCAGGGATCACGTACCTTTATAACTAAAAAAAAATTATTCTTATTGGCCTTAAAATATAGAATGGGATGGAAATGCGTTAAAAACCCACGAAAAAAAAAAAAAAAACCCATTTGAAATTATTACAGGAAATATTGGCGAGTTTGAACTTGATGCTAAAATTTTAATGTTGCTAAAAGGTTTTTTTCCCCACAAAAAGTTAATCCATTCCATTTATAATGAGAACTACCGATTTCCCAGAAGCTCTCCAGATGCACTGACTTTAAGATCCAATAGTAAATGACCTGAGCAACGTGATTTAGTGCTTGGAAGTGTCAAGAGCCAGTTTTAGACCTGCTGCATGCATGCTCACAGGAAGAAGCCCAAGTGAAGACCAATGACAGGTAGAAAGCAAAGGAAACCCTGCTTGCCAAGGACACCCAGATACTGCCTTATAGGACTAATGCTGAGTAACAGAACACGGGGTCCTTTGGAGTAAGGAGTGCAAAATACAGGAGAGGACTGGGGTATCTAAGGATGCCTAAAGAAAGGAAGTGCTTGGCGTGGGAATGGTGGAGAGACCATCAGAACTGTCCTGGATGAGGTCCCAAAGCTGAAACACGTTGGGAAGGAAATAATGATAACTCTGGGTATGCTCCATGTTACTTATGTTTCCGTGCTGGGGCACAATACCTGAACAGCTCCACTTCAAGGAAGAGTTATTTGGCTTATTGTTAGGACTCAATTCATGGTTACATGGTCCCATGGCTTTGACTCTAATGTGAGGCTGAACAAACTGGTGGAGAGGCTGTGATGGAGCAGGACTTAACTCAGGGAAGCAAGGAAGCAAGGAGAAAAGGAGGGAAGGTTCCAGGGACGCCGTGACTCCTCCGAAGACATGTCGTGGTGACTTACTCCATCAGGTAGCCCAACACTTCCTGACAGACCGTTCCCCTGGGAGCTGCAATGGAGAGGCACGCTCATGATGCAGGCATCTCCAACAGCACCACCAGCCAGCACCGAGCCCTCAGAACAGCACCACCAGCCAGCACCGAGCCCTCAGAACAGCACCACCAGCCAGCACCGAGCCCTCAGAACAGCACCGCCAGCCAGCACCGAGCCCTCAGAACAGCACCACCAGCCAGCACCGAGCCCTCAGAACAGCACCGCCAGCCAGCACCGAGCCCTCAGAACAGCACGCCAGCCGCCATCCGAGCCCTCCGAACAGCACCGCCAAAGCCAGTCACCGAGCCTCAGAACAAGCCCTCCAGCCAGCACCGAGCCCTCAGAACAGCACCGCCAGCCAGCACCGAGCCCTCAGAACAGCACCGCCAGCCAGCACCGAGCCCTCAGAACAGCACCACCAGCCAGCACCGAGCCCTCAGAACAGTACCACCAGATAGCACCAAGCCCTCAGAACAGCACCACCAGGCAGCACCAAGCCCTCACAACAATACCACCAGGGCAGCCAAAGCCCTCGCAAACTAGCCCACCCACCAGCCCGCACCAAAGCTTTTCCTCACAACAATAAACCAGGCCAGAGCACCAGGCCCTCAACATGTGCGCTTTTTGAACGCACACTATATCTAAACCCAAAATATGAAAACCCCGTGAGTTTGATAAAGTAACTATCCGTAATCCATACTAATTAAAGATCAGCAAATGCCATAAGTAATGATGTAGGGGGTGGTCTCTGTACAGAAGAAAAGATTTCAGACTAAGCTTAATATTGCAGATGGAGTTTATACATGTGTTAATATGTGGGAGATTTGAAGGATGATAGGACGTCACTATGGGGGATGACGTAGCCAGTCACTATGAGGGATGAATGAGAAGACAGTCACTATGAGGGATGAAGGACACACTCACTATGTGGGATGGAGGAGACAGTCACAATGAGGGATGGAGGAGACAGACACTATGAGGGATGGAGGAGACAAGCGGAGAAGTCCACTTGAGGGATGGAGGAGGACAGTCCCTCTGAGGGATGGGGGAGGAGAACATTCACTATGGGGGATGGAGGAGACCGTCACTATGGGGGATGGAGGACACAGTCACTATGAGGATGGAGGAGACAGTCACAATGAGGGATGGAGGAGACAGTCACTATGAGGGGTGGAGGAGACAGTCACTATGAGGGATGGAG
>VZQC01001380.1:1265046-1288274 GCA_009823505.1 Rhizomys pruinosus | reverse complement strand
CTATCCTCTCCCATCCCTGGAGGCAAGAAACAGGGCTGATCCAGGCCATTCTGGTATCAGTGTTCCACTCAGACCAGATCACGATATACACATGCCTCTGTCTTCCAAGTGCTGGGAGAGACTTCAGATTAAAGAAAAGTAAAACTTAAAAACAGTTATCCAAACACACATAATTTTACATTAAAATCATTAAAATAGACTGGTCATATGATGGTTTTTAGATTTTACTGTCTAGGACTTTAGTTGAGTGTGCATGCATAAAAAGTAGTACTTTTGTAGAACAATAGATATTTAAAGATATTCTTAGGGTACCCAGATTATATCATTAAAATATTTATATTTCTGATCAGGCATGCCTGAATAAAATCTCACTAGGTATGAGGGCTTAAGGCACTTACACCCTCCAAATAGGTTCTTACCCATAAGCTGAACTGTTTTAGAGAGACTCAAACACACATAAGTTATCTGGAAAATAGAGTCCTTTAAACAGTCAACTCAAAGTCTAACTCCTGTAAACAAGTGCCATTTGTTGTGAAACACTGATAAAAAGATGTCTATGGTATCCAAATTTTAGGCCTTTAAATGCATTTTTAAATATCCATGTGCGTATCTAGTCTGGCTGACCAAAATGAATGATTTTGTGCACATAAACAATGGAAACTTGAAGTGGCCACTTAGTTTGACAGAACCAAGATGAGACAATTACAGTGTCTGAATTACAATCACATACAAAAACAGACACATGACGAGCAGGATTATATGAACCTTAGACACACAGAAGAATACTTACCATAAACACAAGACATAGTCGTACACGAAGAGAAGAAATGCTGCATGCATGGAGCCATCCCGCTGTCAGTCCTGGAACCAAAACTCCAGACCCCTCGCCTGGATTCCAAATCACTGACCAGTGGAGGGTTGGGAAGGTCCCCTGTCTCCATGCTCAAGGAGCAATACTGCATCCAGTTTCTCCTAACCAAGCGCCCCAGACCAGAAACTTGAGATTAACCAGAACGGAAGTGAAAGTACTCTCTTACCAGAAAAGAAAAAAAAAAAAAAAGTCAAATGTCTTTAGTCCCTCCAGTGCTCTTTGGGGGATCCATGTTTGTGTAGTGGCATTAGCTCCCACTTTAGCATGTCAGTGTGGGGGTGGACGAAGGAATGGGTTCTGAGAGGAATGGGATGGGGGGGTGAGGGAGTAGGGGGAACATGGGGGAGTGCTTCCTGGGCCTCCCTCCAAGGGTATATTGGCAGGGGCGAACTAGTATCTCTAGCAAGGGCAGCCGAAGGGAGTTTTTGTGGGTCAGGAGCAGGAGGGGAATTCTCATCTGGTTGGAAATCAGGTACACAGGGAAGGGTTAGTTTTTCCTCAATGTTTTTGTAACAGACCAAGTTATGTTCACATAGAATATCCTCTGCTGAGGAGCCTTTAAGGCTTGCAATTATGGCAAGGAGGTTGCCCGCGACAGCAGGGAAGGGGGTGGGCAGGCAAGTGCCTGGACAGAACTAGGACAGACAAAGAGTGTGCATCAGATCCTGAAGCGTCCTGTGCTTAGCAGGGAACTTCCAAGGGCCATTACCTCCTTGGCTGTATACCTGCACGGTGTCTCCAGAGCGGCGTCTCTTTATATACAGAGGGCTGAATTCCAAGTCCTGAGTGGATCAGCTCTATGCAGACTCGCCGGGATGAACCAAGGAGTGGAGCAGCCAGTGCTATTCGGCACAGCACAGCACAGCACAGCATGGCGATATGTACCTCCCTAGCAATGAACAAACAGGATGAAAAATGAATTGAAAGTGAAGGGAGGGACTGGAGAGATGGCCTAGTGGTTAAGAGCACCGACTGCTCTTGCAGAGGACCCGGTTTTGATCCCCAGCACCCACATGGAGGCTGAGAACCATCTTTAACTCCTTAGACTTCCACGCCTCACCCCACCTAAAGAAAATGTAAAAAATAAAGTAAAATAAAAAGAAGAGAGCTTAAAAAATAAAATAAAATGAGGATTGCTAATGTAAAATATATACATGTGATATTATATTCCTACCTAACATAGTACCACATACAATTAATAGACAATGAAAGTACTCTTAAAAATATTGTTGCTAGATTGTTAATGAATGGCATGTGATGCTTCTTCATGAGTTCTTGTGGGGGTGTGGGAAACTGCCTAGGACAGAAGCAAAGTAGTAACTGAAGAGAGATCCACCAGACAGATGCAACCGAAGGGCAGAGTCAACAGACATCAATGTAAGCGAAGGTCCCATAGCAGCAGAACACTGTGAGCAATACCTCTGAGACAGGAGGAGCCTACAGTGTCAAAGGCAGAGGATATCATGCATGTAAAACAAGGCAGAGTTGGGGAGGGGGCATCCTGTGCAGGACAGTACAGGGCATTAAGTTGGGGTGTTACAGGCCAATAAGACTCTGAGCTTTACGCCAGCAACTGTCCAGTGTCTGGCAATTTAGTAATGGCATCTGCTTCTTTAAGACAAAGGTTGAAAGGGAGGAGGAAGTGATGAAAATGCAACTCTAATAATTACCAGAATGATCTTGAAAATCAATTTAATTTTCATTTGGGAAAAATATTTTCATAAGACTAAACATTCTGGGGAAAAAAGAGCTCTTAAAATTTTTCAAAGTATTTTAAAAATGGACTAAAGATTTTAACAATGTCACTTGATAGTTAGACAGTTGTTCTGAGTTTCAAGGTAGCTGGGTTAGGAGTGAGATACCATCTAAAAAAAAAAGTCATTTTAAGAATTGGGTCCATTTAACAATGTTAATTAGCAATAGCAGTTTTCCTCCAAGGTCCCCATTGAGCCCTTACTAAAAAGTGCTAATTTCTTTTGACCTCAATATTCCTGACTGTTCTTGCCCTAGAAAGCCCAACTTATTTCAGTAACTCTAAAATGTAGTTTGCATCTGTTTCTGAGGATAATTAATAAAACTAAAATACTTACCTGACTTTAAATATTTTTTCCAATGAATTAACACACAACTAAAAGGCCGAATTTTTCTAGATTGAATTGTAATGCATGACAATCAGTGTGAGAGTTTGAAGAGAATATGTATGAGGCCCAATCATTACCACAGGTGTTTTGGGGAAGTAGATACTTATTCAGGGTTTTCTTAAGCATTAACTGTTTTCTTAACATCCAGAGAATAATTCTTGCAGTAGCCTGGAAGGGAAGAGGCATAAGGACAACATTAAGGGGACAGAGAGATGGATGGAAATAGAATAGACAGAAGTGACAGAAATAGAGAACAATTTACAAAACAAAATGAAACAAATTTCACAAAAACTTAGGCTATGAAAATTTCAGAATCTAAGGAAATTTTACTAGAAAAGAAAACTAGAAAAAAAAAGAGAGAGAAATCTAAAGTCGGTGATTCAGAAAATGGAGTTTATGATGACCTCCATTAAAGTTTTAATCTGGTACCAGTTTGGTACAAACACATTCTGTACAAGACAAAACCTCTCAAACCATTCCATGCCCAGTCTACTGCTGCAATAATAACTGCACAGAAGAGCTGAGCATAAGATCCAGCAAGAAAGGTTCCTGAGAGCTGGAAGAGGAAGATTCAGCTTGGTAACCAGTGGTGGGGCCGTGGTCATCAGGGAAGTAGACACTACAGTCCCTTAACTGATAGCCCAGGGAGATAAATGAAGTAGACACTACAGTCCCTTAACTGATACCCCAGGGAGAACTGATACCCCAGGGAGATAAATGAAGTAGACACTACAGTCTCTTAACTGATACCCCAGGGAGATAAATGCTCTGGTTGACCAGACAGACTGTGCAGATCTGAAAAAAGGCTTCAAATTGAGTACATCTAATCCAAAGATCTGAAATCTAAAACTTTCTGAGAACTGACATGGCACTCAAAAAAGTTTTGGAGTTTGGAGCATTTCAGATTAGAGACAGTGAATATTAAATTCTATGCAAATATCACAAACTATTAAAAAAAAAAAAAACCACCACCAGCCAGGCATGGTGGTGCCTGCCTTTCTTTAATTCCAGTGTGAGGGAGGCAGAAGGAGGCAGATCTCTGTGAGTTCAAGGCCAGCCTGGTCTACATAGTAAGTTCCAGGACAACTGGTGCTACAGGGAGACCCTGTCTTCAAAAAAGACTTAAAAAACGCACCAAAATCTGAACAACTTCTAGTTCTAAGTATCCCAGACACAAGATATTCAATTTGTACTGATTTTACTTAACTACTTCTTATATTTCAAACTCACCTGTTTCCTTTTTTTTGGTCTTTTCGAGTCAAGGTCTCCCAGCTGTCCTGGAACTCACTCTGTAAACCAGGCTGGCCTTGAACTCACAAAGATCTGCCTGCCTCTGCCTCCCAAGTGCTAGGATTAAAGGCATGCACTACCAAGCCCTGGCTTTTTATTTTTTATTTTTATTTATTTATTTATTTTTGGTAGTTTGTAGGGCTGTGGCTAAGAACCCTCAGACCTTTTTAAAGACCTTTCATATATACTTCCCCCAAAGGAAAGAAGTTGTATTTCAGCCTGAGCTGCTAAGATATGCAAACATGCTGCATCAGCTGGCTACAGCGTGGAAGCACAAACCTGTAATCCCAGCACTCAAACATGCTGCATTAGCTGGCTACAGTGTGGAAGCACAAGCCTGTAATCCCAGCACTCAAACATGCTGCATTAGTTGGGTGCAGTGTGCAGGCACAAGCCCATAATCCCAAGTACTCAGGAGGACAAGATGGACGATCTCCACAAGTTTGAAGCCAGCTTTGTCTACACAGAAAGTTCCAGGCCCCATAGCTACAGAGCTGGCTCAGCGGTTGAGAGCACTTGCTTCTCTTCCAGAGGATCTGAGTTTGATTCCTAGCACCTGTATAAAAAGCTTGGTGTGGGGGCTGGAGAGATGGCCTAGTGGTTAAGAGCGCCGACTGCTCTTGCAGAGGACCCGGTTTTGATCCCCAGCACCCACATGGCGGCTGAGAACCGTCTGTAACTCCAATTCCAGGAGAACTCCAGTTCCAGGGGAATCCGAGACCCTCTTCTGACCTCCGCGGCATTGCACGACACGGGTGCACACACTTGCATGCAGACAGTACATTCATACACATACAGAAATAAATAAAAAAAATTAAAAAAAAAAAAAAAAGAAACACAAATCTAAGGCCAGGAGTGGTGGTGTATGCCTTTAATCTCAGCACTCGGGAGGCAGAGGCAGGAGGATCTCTGTGAGTTCAAGGCCAGCCTGGTCTACATAGCAAGCTCCAGGCCAGCTGGGACTAAAGGGAGACCCTGTCTCAAAAAGACAAAAAAAGGAAAAACAAATTAGCGGTCTGGAAAGATGACTCAGTGGTTAAGAGCGATGACTGCTCTTGCAGAGGACCCGGTTTTGATCCCCAGCACCCACATGGTGGCTGAGAACCGTCTGTAACTCCAATTCCAGGAGAACTCCAGTTCCAGGGGAATCCGAGACCCTCTTCTGACCTCCGCGGCATTGCACGACACGGGTGCACACACTTGCATGCAGACAGTACATTCATACACATACAGAAATAAATAAAAAAAATTAAAAAAAAAAAAAAAAGAAACACAAATCTAAGGCCAGGAGTGGTGGTGTATGCCTTTAATCTCAGCACTCGGGAGGCAGAGGCAGGAGGATCTCTGTGAGTTCAAGGCCAGCCTGGTCTACATAGCAAGCTCCAGGCCAGCTGGGACTAAAGGGAGACCCTGTCTCAAAAAGACAAAAAAAGGAAACACAAATCAGCTGAACTAAGCTTCCTTTCCATCCTTATAACAGTCTCCTCTTTATTCTCCTGTCTCTAGGCTCACCTATTTCCTTTCTATTGTAGATTTACAAAGAGGTTTTATCTAACTTTCTTGTGCATTTCTACTGTTTAGAAGAATCTCAATATGAAAACAGAAGTCATATATGGCTTGGAAAAAGCTCAGTAACACATTTATAGACTCTGTGTCATAGATTTAGCCATCATAAGAGAATTGTAGTTGACCAAATTCAAAGAACCCATTTATATACAATTAATCCAAACGTAATGGACTCAGCTAATTGTGGTGGTGCATGCCTTTAATCCCAGTATTTGGCAGGCAGAGAGAGGTGGATCTCTGTGAGATCTGGGCTCTCCTGGTCTACATAGTGAGTTCCAGGTCAGCTCAGGCTACAGGGAAACCCTGTCACAAAAAAACCATAATAGACTCAATTAGTAAATAGAGCCATAAGTGGTGCTCAAAGAGTCAGACCAGGTATACTGCTGTCTTTATAGAATGAGCATAACATAGCTTATTTGAGTGACACAGTTATTTCCAACATAGATAACATAGCTTATTTGAGTGACACGATTCATTGCCCTCAAAACTAAAAAGGATCTTCATTAGTTTTACAGAGGAGCAAATGCCTTTGGCGAGTACATTATATTAGCCAGCTATTGTACTGGTTAGTTTTTATGGTCAGTTGACAGCACCTAGCATCACCTCTATAGAGAGGAGGAACCTCACTTGAAGAATTTCCTCAATCACGTTAGCCTATGGCCATGTCTGTGACAAAATGGCATGATTGGTAATTGATATGAGAGGCCTAGCCCACTGTGGGTGGCAACAACTGGAGACAGGCCTGGGCTGTGTAAGAAAGCTAGGAGAGAGAGAGAGAGAGAGAGAGAGAGAGAGAGAGAGAGAGAGAGAGAGTTTCTCCATGGTTTCTACTCCATGTTCCTGCCTTGAGTTCTTGCCTTGACTTCCCTTGACTGTAACATGGAAACCGGACATGTAAGATAAAATAAAACCTTTCCACCTCCAAGTTGTGTTTGGTGACGTTCTTTTAATCTCAGCAACATAAATGCAAACTAGGACAACTGCCACATGCTGTTTCTGAAGACATGATTGGCCCTCCTACCACACACCCACCCGTTTGTCTCAAGGTGTCCTCCAAATACCCCTCTCCCCAGTCAGGCTGACTTCCTGACTGTGACAAAGAGAAAGAACAACAAAACAGCTTAAGAGAAAAGACATTGTGCCCTTAAGAACAGCTAAAGAATAAATTATTTCCAACATGATTACAATTATTTATCCCATGATATAAAGGTGTCTGAAATAAAAATAGCTAAAGAGAAGGTGATCCATGGAGAGGATAAAGAGGACCCTCTGCCCAACAAAACCCTCTGTCTTCAATTATAGTAGGGGCTTTTTTCCTTGAGAAAGGGTCTCCCTGTAGCCCTAGCTGGCCTTGACTGCACAGAGATCCACCTGCCTCTGCCTCCTGAGTGCTCGGACTAAAGGCATGCACTACCATGGCCAGCTCTAGTAAGAGTTCATTCTCAGTTCATTTCTGCTGGGTGATATAGACATCAATTTGATGCTGTTTTTGTTATGTATCTGCTGATTTTCTTTATCTGCTACTAACACTCATTCAAAACCAAAAGCACAGTATGGAGGATCATTTGCTAGACTGTACAAAACATAAAAAGGTTTGTTTTTTTTTTTTTTGCCTGTCTTGTGTTTCCTATAAGCTTTTCCTGAGAACTTATAAAGCCTTGTAGTTTAATGGTACATATACAGGTAATATCTTATGTATATAGTTTGGAATCAACTTTCTTTTTTATTTTTCTATTTTTATTTTTTTAGAGCCCCAGCTAGGCTGGAACTCACTCTATATACACCAGGCTGGCGCGGGGGGCTTTTTGCCTTTGAACTCACAAGATCCCACCGTGCCCTCTAGTTCTCCCTGAGTCGATAAATGTTAGGAGTGCCACAACCCCTGACCCTTCAACTTTCTTCTTTCTTTCTTCTTTCTTTACTTTCTTTCTTTTCTTTCTTTCTTCTTTCTTTCTTTCTGTTCTTTCTTTCTTTTCTGTCTTTTAGAGACAGGGTCTCCCTGTAAATCCAGCGTGTCCTGGAACTCACTCTGTAGGACCAGGCTGGCCTTCGACTCACATAAAGATCCACCTGCCTCTGCCTCCCAAGTTCTAGGATTAAAGATATGAGCCAGCCTACGCCACAGCTTCAATCTTCTTTTTAAAACTAGTAAACTTATTTGCTAAATGGTTACCTATTGTTCACATTGTCTCAAAAAGAAAGAAAAGAGAATCAAAGTTGAAATAAGGGAAAGGAGAGTGTTGAAACGATGGAAGTTGGAGAACCCCTGGACTTGCGCAGCAGGTGTATTTCTCCAGAGAACAGCTTCCCACATATTCACAATGATAGGTTACCACTCTTGCCTAGAATTAAAGGAATCGCCATGTGCACCACCAACACCGCTTAAAGGATGGTTCTTCAGCCACATGTGGGTGCTGGGAAATTTACCTGGTCCTCTGCAAGAGCAGTTGGCACTCTCAACCGCTAACCATCTCGCCAGCCCTTTAAAGACAATTATTTTAGGACAGGGTGTGGTGGCACATCCTTAATAATAATTTTTTTAATGTTTATTATTTCTTATATGTGTAGGAATGTAACTGTCTGCATGCGGTTTGTGTACCCGTGTTGTGCAAGCCTTGGAGGTCAGAAGAGGGAGTTGGGTCAGAAGAGGGCATTGATTTCTCCTGGAATTGGAGTTGCAGAATGGTTTTGACCTCCATTTGTGTGCTAGGATTTGAAACCTGGGTCCTCCGTGCAAGAGCAGTCGGCACTACTAACCGCTAGGCCATCTCTCCAGCCCCAGTGGCCACATCGCTTACCCCAGTAGCTTGGGAGCAGAGGCAGGTAAAATCTTCTGTTGAGTTCAGCCGCCAGGATCTAGTAGCAGCTGCCAGGACAGCTTGGGCTTACAGGTAGGGACCCTATTCTCAAAAGGGACCAAAAACAAAACAAAAAAAAAAAGCATTTCTTTAAAGCTGTGTTTATTTAGTTCCTTCAAGGGCAGATCACGATGACTTCTTTCAGGGCGAGGCTCATCCTTAGCATCTATAATGTGCTGACCCTGTTTGATTTCCCCAATTCAGGAACCGGCTGCATTTATTATGTAGTGGGACTGAATTGTGCACCTCTCCCTTGTAAAAAAGTGTTATTTTTATTTATATGTGAGAGATGAATTCTTCACTTTTACGATACGCACTATGTGATGCCTTTGGAGGCCAGAAGACAGCATGAGATGCCTTAGAACTGGAATTATAGATGATTGTAGGTGCTGGAACCTGAACCCTTGTCCTCTGCAAGAGTAGCAAGTGCTCTTAACCACTGAGCCATTTCTCCAGCCCTAAGAAAATCATTAAAACCAAGCTGATCATGCTGGGCTTGGTGGCACATGGCCTGTAATCCTAGCACCTTCAGGAGGCAGAGCAAGTTGGATCTTTTGAGATTCAAGCAGCCTGGTCTCAGAGTGAGTTCCAGGACATTGGGTACAGGGAGATCCGTCTCAAAAACACCAAAAAAAATAATAAATAAATAAAATAATAAATAAATAAATAAAAATCTGGGTGTGGTGGGCACACACCTTTAATCCATAGCACTCTTGGGAGTTCGAGGCAGGCAGATCTTTGTTGAGTTAAGCCAGCCTGGTCTACAGAGTAATTCCAGGACAGCTGGGGCTTACAGTACCCTGTCTCAAAAAGACCAAAACAAAAAAAAAAACAAAAAAAAAAACCTCCCAAACCCAAACCAAACCAAACAAAAAAAGCTCTTAAGGCCCACTTTCCCTGCCTCTAGGGGCTGTCAAAAGACAAAGCTTAGGCTGTCTCTTGAGATCTAGGTTTTTACTTTATTTTTACAGGGAGTCATGTATTTACAAGTACAGATTTTGGATTAAGGATCATTAAATGGCATACTTTTTAAAAATTTTATGAAGCCTGAATGGTGGGTGGCGATGCGTTTAGAATCCTTAGCACTTGGGAGGCAGCAGGCAGGTGGATCTTGTGAGTTCAAGGCCACGCCTGGTCTAGCGAGCCCGAGTTCCAGGACCAGCTGGAACTACAGGGAAAACCCGGTCTCGAAAAGACAAAAATATGAAGACTAGCTTTAAAGAAAAAAAACTATTGTTTTTTAAAGATATCTTTATGCTATGACTGTTTGTAAGCATATATTATTTAACATGTGCTTATGTTTTATATCATTTACAGGATACTCATTTGGCTTATGAGATATGAGACCTCACGGTACTCAAAATTGTTAAATTAGCCAAACTTCTTTCAATTCATAGTGCAACTGGAGTTTTAGGACAAAGATCCTGGCTCTCGCAGCCCCTAAAGCTTTTAAGCTTGACCTCAGTACACATATCCTGAAGAACGAGGCTGGATGCTGAGGGACAGGGACAGGAACAGCACATAGAGAGGTTCCATAGAATGTTGTTGGGTTGTTGAAAAAGTTGGGAAGTAATACTATTTTTTTTGGTCTTTTTGAGACAAGGTCTCCCTTTAGTCCAGCTGGCCTGGACTCACTCTGTACACCACGGGCTGACTTGAATTTCACAGAGATCCACCTGCTCTGCCTCCGACGTCCTGGATTAAATCATGTGCCACCATGCCAGGCAAAAACACTTGAATCTTTAGGTTGTGCTTTATTCAGAAAGCTGCGATCTGAGAAGGTGGCAGAGTAACCCTGCCCCTAGGAAAAACCTTAACATCTCATGTCACACCAGCAGGTTTTAGAGGGAGTGGGACAAAGGCAGCCAGTCATTCTGGAGTTTGGGTCCTCTGCTCAGGTGGTCAGCCACACTCCTGAGGTTTGTGATGTCTGCACCTCTCTCATCTTCCTATGGCCCCTTCCCTTCATTAGCCTCTCTCTAGACGCCTAGTTCAGGTTGTTGTTAGAACAGAGCCTAGTTACTGGGTTTGCTCCTGTGACTTTGTACTTTTTCCATTCCCATCTGGGCTAGAAAGGGAACTCAGATCATTAACAGTGCATTCATGCTAAACTATGATTAACATTATGTGCACGGGTGGAGAGATAGCCTAGTGGTAAGAGCACCGACTTGCTCTTGGAGAGACCCGGGTTCGCGGATCCCCAGGCAGCGCCACATGGTGGCTGAGAACCGTTCTGTAACTCCAATTCCAGGAGACTCCGTTCCAAGGGAATTCGAGACCTCTTCTGACCTCGGGCATGAACGACATGGGTGCACAAACCTACTTGCATACAGTACATTGATACAATACAAAATAATAAAATAAAAAAAAAAAAAGACTTGGGGTTGCCAGGTGTGGGCACACGCCTATATAATCCCAGCTCAAAAACAAAAAACACAACAAAAAAACACTTATGTGCAGTTTCTTTCTCTATAAACATTGGTGTTCCAAGTGTTCCAGTTAGTTATGGAATTACCCATCACCTCAACCCTCGTACTTTATCTATTACAAGAAAGATGATAGTGGGGAGGGCCCTCGGGAGGAGGATGGGAGAGAGGGAGATAGCGCAGCTGGGCCAATATGATGCAGGCGGTCCTGGCCTATTAGCACTATGAGAAGTGGTGAACTGAGCAAATTGGGCCAGGAATGAAAATAGGATCACGGGGCTTAGTAGACTCCCAATATTAAGTGGACGATTAAAATAAGAGGATTTTTTGTTGCCCTTTAAGATCACGTGGTCTCATATTTGCTAACGAGCTTGTTTTCCTGTTTATCAGCGGTGTAGTGAACATCATCAAAAGAGTTAGTATCGAGGTAAGAATGGGCAAAGCTTTAGTCAGGGGGCTGGAGCATTGGGTTTAGCGAGTTTAAGAATCACTCCACTACTTCAGACAGAAGACTCTGAGCGTTTAGGCTACCCCAGTACCCACATGAGGTTAGGCTTTAAACAGTGACTAATTTCCTTAACTTCCCAGGCTACTCCAGGGGTCCTGTCCCCTCTCCATGGGGCATTACACAACTAGTGGCAGGTGATTCTGACACCGAACAATATCAAGGGGCAACTAAAAACTCGATACAAAAATAAGTAATGAAAAATAACTAGGCCAGGTCTGGGGAGTCATATGCCTTTAAACTAGCAATGTGGAGCAGCAAGTAGTGAATCTGCTGTGATGGTGAAAAATCACAGGCAAGCCTGGCTCTACAACGATTAATGTTCACCAGATTGCCAGGTGATAGGAGCAACACGGCAAACCCTGACCCTCAAGCACTACAAAATTAATACCATAAAAAATATTCAAAAAAATAATCCATTTACTTTTCCTTTTTTTAAAGGAAGCAACTTGCCTTACCCGAATTTCGCGCTGCAAAAGTAATTCACCATACAATATAGGTCGCAAAATTTGTACAACAATAAAAATTCAGAAGATACTGTGGGATCCCATCCCTGCTTCCAATGTAAAATACCCAAAGATCCGTTTGCACAAGCTGTGTGCTTACTCCTAGACTGTATGGACCGCGCATGAGTGCCACACCGCCTTAGTTCCGGTCTACCAAGGGTCCATGTTCAAGCGGTGCTCGTGCTCACTTCGTTCCATTCTTCTGCATCGCTGTAACATCCGTCCTATCCGCGTCGTTACGCTATCATCTATCATACTTTTTACCTTTCCCCTTTTATGGCCGAATCAGCAGCAATTCTTTCGGATTCCATGCAGAGAGCTTCCCACGGTGCCATCTGGCGTATTCATCGTGCAGCCAACAGAAGGCCTTCTCATCTGGATGTGTCTTCTCCAAATCTCTGGCCTGGGCTGCCAACTTGGTGTTGTTCTTGAGCAGCTCCCCCAGGAGCTTGGGTAAGATGGTGAGGAAGTCACAGCCTGCCAGAGCCTTGATGTCACCCATGTTACAGAAGGAGGCACCCATGACAATGGTCTTGTAGTCAACCTTCTTGTAGTAGTTGTAGATTTGGGCGACATTCTTTACCCCAGGGTCCTCCTGGGGCTCATAGGATTTCTTATCCGTGTTTGCCACATTTATCCAGAGAGCCAATTACAGCATGACACCCCAACAATGGAGAGATTCATATTGTGTCATCACCCGCGTAGAAGTGACCGACGGGCCACTGCAGAAGGGACTGGCGCATAAGAGAGCCAAGAGACCAGCCGACCATCGACTGCTCGGAAGCCCGATGCCGCGTCCCTGACAATAGCTCTTCTGGTCCAGGATTAATTGTACCCCTTTTTTGTGTTTATTTTTTTTTGTCTTTTCGACACAGAGTCTCCCTATAGCCCGCAGCTTTACCACTAGTGAATCTCACGATTCCGTCTGTAGACCAGGGGACTGGCCATTGGACACCACAAAGCAGACCTCCCGCCTGCCTTCTGCCTCCCAATGTGCTAGGATTAATGCGGTGCAACAGCACACCAGCGTATCCCGAGTGGCAGAAAGCATAAAGTTACTGTTTTTAAAAACCTAGTCACGGAAAGATCCAGTCTGAGGGTTGGGGGCTAGTTCTCAGCAAGCATTCCTCATGGTACCACATGGATGGGAGTCAGGGGATTTCTCTTGACCCCGCCCCAAGGAGGAGCAATGTGGCCTTGTGCGTACATATGATGCTGGTGGGGTATGCTGCAGGATGTCTGTTGCCAAGGCGCCAGAATTACGGTGCTGTCGCAGTGTGGGCGTCCTGTGAAATAGCAGGGCGCTCGAGTTAGCGACGGGCAACTAATTATGTCAGAGATTCTCCATTACCATTCCAATGTGTACAAGGAATTCCCAGCCTTTGTCTATTATGTTTTTGCACACTTCAGGCCAAAGCGGGCCTGCGATCTCACGCTCTTCAGTTCTCTCAGCTCGCGTGCGCTTAGAACACGTTTGGCCCAGTCTGGCCGCTAGTAATATGGGTTTGTCGGGATAGCCACTGTTTTTTGGCTCGGTTACATCCTTCTCAATCCTTACACTGTGAGGCCAGAACAGAACGGCAGTGCGATCCTTGCTGAGTCAGTGCGCAGATGATCTTTACGATGTGAACAAGTATATCGCAGGACACTCGCAGGCCAACAAGATGCGACTCCGTGTCCTTAAAATAAAAGACTTCAAAATAAAAAAAACCAACAAAACAAAAGAAACGAAANCCCCTCCCTTTTTCTTCTTTCTTTTCCTTCCTTTTTTTTTTTCTCCTTTTTTTTCTCTTTCTCTCCCTTTTTTTTTTTTTTTTTTTTTTTGTTTTCTTTTTTTTTTTCCCCCCTTTCTTTTTTTCCCCCCTTTTCTCTTTCCCCTTTCCTTCTCCTTCTTTTTTTTTTTTTTTTTTTTTTTTTTTTTTTTTTTTTTTTTTCATTTTTTTCCATTTCATTTCAGGTTTATTTCCCTTTTCCCTCCCCCACCTCCCTTCCTTTTCTTTTTCTTTTCCTTTTTTGTTCCTTTTTTTTTTTTTTTTCCTTTTTTCTTCCCCACTTCTTTTTTTCCTCCTCTCTTTCTTCCCACCCCCTTTTCTTTCTTTTCCCTTCTTGTTTTTTTTTTTTTTCTTCCTTCTGTTTCCCTCTTGCTTTGTTTTTTCCTTCCCTTTCCCCCTTTGTTTCTCCTCTTTCTCCCTTTTTCTTCTCCCCATCCTCCCCCCCTCCCCCCCCCCCCGTGTGTTTTTTTTTCCTCTTTTTTTCTCCTCTTTCTTTTTTTTTTTCCTCTTTCCCTTCCCTTCTTCTTATTTTTTTCCCTCCAAAAAAAAAAAGGCCCCCCGGTCTTCTTTCTGGTTCTTGCGTTTTTTTTTCCTTGCTTCATTTCTTCTTTCTTTTTTTTTTCTTTCCCACCCCTTTCTTTTTTCTTTTATTCCTTTCTTTTTTCCTTTCCTTCTCTCCTTTTCTTCTTTTTTTTTGTTTTTCTTTCCCCCCTCCCCCTCTTTCTTTCTTTCTGGCTTTCTTTCTTTCGTTCTGTCTTTGTGAGGCTGGGGTCTCCCAGCTGTCCTGGAACTCACTCTGTAGGAACCAGGCTGGCCTTGACTCACAAAGATTCGCCTGCGGCTCCTCTTCGCTGCCCTCCCAAGTTCTCTCTCTAGATTAAAAAGATGTGTGCCACCAAGCCCAGCTTCAACTTTCTTTTTATAAGATAGTAAACTTATTTGCTAATGTTACTATGTCACATGGTACTAAAAAAGAAAAGAAAGAAATTCATAAAGTAGAAAAAGGAAAGGAAGTGTTGAAACGATGGAAGTGTGGAAACCCCTGGGACTTGCCAGCAGTGTATTCTCCTCCAGAGAACCAGCTTCCACATTTCACAATGAAGTACCACTTCTGGCTAGAATTAAAGGTGTGCACCACCGACCCCGGATTAAAAAGATGGGTCTTATCACCATATGTGGACTGGGAAGTGAAACCTGGGTCCTCTGCAAGAGCAGTTTTTTTGGCACTCTCAAACTCTACAGCTGAACCATCTCCTCCACCCTGTTAAAGACAATATTTTATGACAGGTGTGGTGGCACATCTCTTAATAATATGTTTGTTAATTTTATTTATTTCTAATTATGTGTATGAATGTACTGTCGTGCATGCAGGTTTTGTGTACCCGTGTTATGCAATCTTGGAGGTCAGAAGAAGGTGCGGATTCCCCTGGAACTGGATTCTTTTCTCCTGGAATTGGAGTTTTCAGATGGTTTCTTGGCCGCCTTGGTGCTGGGGATTGAAACCTGGGTCCTCCGTAAGAGCATCCGGCACGCTGAAAACCGATAGGCCATCGCGCCAGCCCCATGGCACATCTCTTTAACCCCAGTACTTGGGAGGCAGCAGGTAAATCGTCTCTTTTGGGTTGGGAGTTCAACCATCCGGTCTACGGAGCAAGCTCCAGGACAAGCTGGGGATACAGGTATACCCTATCTCAAAAGGACCCAAAAAAAAAAAAAAAAAAAAGCATTCTTTTTAAAGCTGTGTTTATTTAGTTCCCTGTCAAGGGAGATACCATGATCAAAGAAGGTGGTTTTCCCAGGGGCGAGGCTCATCCATTGCATCTCGTATGTGCTGACCCCTGTTGAATTCCCCAAATTCAGTAAACTCGCTGCATTATTTATGTAGTGGGGGACTGAAGTTGCACTCTCTCCCTTTAAAACAAGTGTTGTATTTTATTTTAATATGTATGAAATGTTTCACTGGACAGTCCCATATGCTGTCTGCGCTTGGAGCCAGGAAGACGCATGAATTCCTTTAGACTTGGAATTATAGAGGATTGTAGGTGCTGGAACTGAACCCTTGTCCTCTTCAAGAGTAGGGCAGTGCTCCTTAAAACCACTGAGCCATTTCTCCAGCCTAAAAAATCTTTTTAAAACCAGCTGTAATGCTGCTTGGGTTTGGGGGGACATGCCTGTAATCCTAGCACGCAGGAGGGCAGAGGCGGTGGATATTTGTGAGTTCAGGCCAGCCTGGGCTACAAGTGAGTTCCAGGACATTGGGGCTACAGGAGTCCTGTTCTCAAAAAACAAAAATAAATAAATAAATAAATAAATAAATAAATAATAAATAAATCTGGGGTGTGGTGGCACACAACCGTTAATCCTAGCACTTTGGAAGTCAGAGGCAGGCAGATCTTTGTGAGTTCAAGGCCAGCGGGTCTACATATGAGTTCCAGGACTCTGATCTACAAGTGAGACCTGTCTCAAAAAGACCAAAAAAAAAAAAAAAACAAAAAAAAAAAAACACCCCAAACCCAAACCAAACCAAACAAAAAAAGCTGTTAAGGCCCACTTTCCCTGCTTAGGGGCTGTCAAAGACAAGCTTAGGCTGTCTCTTTGAGATCTAGGTTTTCTACTTTATTTTTACAGGGAGTCATGTATTTACAAGTACAGATTTTGGATTAAGGATCATTAAATGTGAACTTAAAAATTTATGAAGGCCTGGGTGTGGTGGCGCATGCGTTTAATCCTAGCACTTGGGAGGCAGAGGCAGGTGGATCTTTGTGAGTTCAAGGCCAGCCTGGTCTACAGAGCGAGTTCCAGGACAGCTGAGACAGGGAGACCCTGTCTCGAAAAGACCAAAAATATGAAGGATAGCTTTAAAGAAAAACTATTGTTTTTTAAAGATATCTTTATGTATGACTGTGTGTAAGCATATATTATTTACATGTGCTTATGTTTTATATCATTTACAGGATACTCATTTGGCTTATGAGATATGAGACCTCACGGTACTCAAAATTGTTAAATTAGCCAAACTTCTTTCAATTCATAGTGCAACTGGAGTTTTAGGACAAAGATCCTGGCTCTCGCAGCCCCTAAAGCTTTTAAGCTTGACCTCAGTACACATATCCTGAAGAACTAGGCTGGATGCTGAGGGACAGGGACAGGAACAGCACATAGAGAGGTTCCATAGAATGTTGTTGGGTTGTTGAAAAAGTTGTAAGTTTAAATACTATTTTTTTTGGTCTTTTTGAGACAGGGTCTCCCTTTAGTCCCAGCTGGCCTGGAGCTCACTCTGTACACCAGGCTGGACTTGAACTCACAGAGATCCACCTGGCTCTGCCTCCCGAGTCCTGGGATTAAAGTCATGTGCCACCATGCCTGGCAAAACACTTGAATCTTTAGGTTGTGCTTTATTCAGAAAGCTGCGATCTGAGAAGGTGGCAGAGTAACCCTGCCCCTAGGAAAAACCTTAACATCTCATGTCACACCAGCAGGTTTTAGAGGGAGTGGGACAAAGGCAGCCAGTCATTCTGGAGTTTGGGTCCTCTGCTCAGGTGGTCAGCCACACTCCTGAGGTTTGTGATGTCTGCACCTCTCTCATCTTCCTATGGCCCCTTCCCTTNCCCCTCCCTTTTTCTTCTTTCTTTTCCTTCCTTTTTTTTTTTCTCCTTTTTTTTCTCTTTCTCTCCCTTTTTTTTTTTTTTTTTTTTTTTGTTTTCTTTTTTTTTTTCCCCCCTTTCTTTTTTTCCCCCCTTTTCTCTTTCCCCTTTCCTTCTCCTTCTTTTTTTTTTTTTTTTTTTTTTTTTTTTTTTTTTTTTTTTTTCATTTTTTTCCATTTCATTTCAGGTTTATTTCCCTTTTCCCTCCCCCACCTCCCTTCCTTTTCTTTTTCTTTTCCTTTTTTGTTCCTTTTTTTTTTTTTTTTCCTTTTTTCTTCCCCACTTCTTTTTTTCCTCCTCTCTTTCTTCCCACCCCCTTTTCTTTCTTTTCCCTTCTTGTTTTTTTTTTTTTTCTTCCTTCTGTTTCCCTCTTGCTTTGTTTTTTCCTTCCCTTTCCCCCTTTGTTTCTCCTCTTTCTCCCTTTTTCTTCTCCCCATCCTCCCCCCCTCCCCCCCCCCCCGTGTGTTTTTTTTTCCTCTTTTTTTCTCCTCTTTCTTTTTTTTTTTCCTCTTTCCCTTCCCTTCTTCTTATTTTTTTCCCTCCAAAAAAAAAAAGGCCCCCCGGTCTTCTTTCTGGTTCTTGCGTTTTTTTTTCCTTGCTTCATTTCTTCTTTCTTTTTTTTTTCTTTCCCACCCCTTTCTTTTTTCTTTTATTCCTTTCTTTTTTCCTTTCCTTCTCTCCTTTTCTTCTTTTTTTTTGTTTTTCTTTCCCCCCTCCCCCTCTTTCTTTCTTTCTGGCTTTCTTTCTTTCGTTCTGTCTTTGTGAGGCTGGGGTCTCCCAGCTGTCCTGGAACTCACTCTGTAGGAACCAGGCTGGCCTTGACTCACAAAGATTCGCCTGCGGCTCCTCTTCGCTGCCTCCAAGTTCTTCTTAGGATTAAAAAGATGTGCTGGCCACCGCCCAGCTTCAACTTTCTTTTTATAAGATAGTAAACTTATTTGCTAATGTTACTATGTCACATGTACTAAAAAAGAAAAGAAAGGGAGAATTCATAAGTAGAAAAAGGAAAGGAAGTGTTGAAACGATGGAAGTGTGGAAACCCCTGGGACTCTGCCAGCAGTGTATCTCTCCTCCAGAGAACCAGCTATCCACATCTTCACAAATGAGTACCACTTCTGGCTAGAATTTAAAAGAGTGTGCACCACCACCCCGGCTTAAAAGATGGGTTCTTAAAAAGTCACCATAGTGGACTCGCGGTCTCTGGTCCATTGCAAGAGCAGTTTGGCACTCTCAACCTCAGCTGAACCATCTCTCCAAGCCCTGTTAAAGACGAATCATTTTAGGTGACAGCGTGTCGGTGGCACATCTACTTAATAATATTGTTTTTAAATTTTACTTTAGTTTCTATTATGTGTAGAATGTACGTCGGCCATGCAGGTTTCCTCGTTACCCGTGTTGTATGCAAATTCTTGGAGGTCAGAAGAAGGTGCGGATTCCCCTGGAACTGGATTCTTTCTCCTGGAATTGGAGTTTCAGATGTGTTCTTGGCCGCCCTTTTGAGTGCTGGGATTGAAACCTGGGTCCTCCGTAAGAGCATCCGGCACGCTAAATCCAGTAGGCATCCGCCAGCCCCCAGTGGCACATCTCTTTAACCCCAGTACTTGGGACGCAGGCAGCAGGTAAATCTGTCTCCTTTGGGTGGAGTTCAAAGCCACGGTCTCACGCAGAGCAATGCTCCAGGACAGCTGGGATACAGGGTATACCCTATCTCAACAGGACCCAAAAAAAAAAAAAGAAAAAAGCACTTCTTTTTCAAAGCTGTGTTTATTTAGTTCCTGTCAAGGGAGATACCATGATCCAATGTTTTCCCAGGGCGAGGCTCATCCATTGCATCTCTAGGTCTGACCCTCTGTTGCATTCCCCAAATCAGAAACTCGACGCTGCATTATTTTTGATGGTAGTGGGGGACTGAAGTTGCACTCTCTCCCTTTAAAACAAGGTTATTTAGTTTAATATTTGAATGTTTCATACGTTCATAATGCAATGTCTGTACGACTGTATGTTATTTGCCTGGAGGCAAGACAGCATGAGATTCCTTTAGACTTGGACAATTATAAATGATTGTATGTGTGGAACCTGAACCTTGTCCTCTTGCAAGAGCTAAGGGCAGTGCTCCTTAAACCACTGAGCCATTTCTCCAGCCTAAAAAATCATTTTAAAACCAAGCTGTATGCTGGGGCTTTGGTGAGGACATGCTCTGTAATCCTAGCACTCAGGAGGGCAGAGGCAGGTGGATCATGTTGTGAGTTTCAAGGCCAGCCTGGTCGCTACAAGTGAGTTCCAGGACGTTGGGGATAAGGAGTCCTGTCTCAAAAAACAAAAATAAATAAATAAATAAATAAATAAATAAATAATAAATAAATCTGGGGTGTGGTGGCACACACCTTATTCCTAGCACTTTGATCAGAGGCAGGCAGATCTTTGTGAGTTCAAGGCCAGCGGCTCTACAGGATTAGAGTTCCAGGCATCTGGATTACAATGAGACCCTGTCTCAAAAAGACCTCAAAAAAAAAAACAAAAACAAAAAAAAAACACACCCAAACCCAAACCAAACTAAACAAAAAACAGCTGTTAGTGCCACTTTTTCCCTGCTTAGGGTAGCTAGTCAAAGCAAGCTCTAGGCTTCTCTTGAGATCTAGGTTTTTCTTCACTTTATTTTACAGGGAGTCAGTTATTTACACAGCACAGATTTTTGGATTAAGGATCATATAAATGTTGAACTTTTAAACAATTATGAAGGCCTGGCTGTGGTGGCGCATGCGTTTAAGACCTAGCCACTTGGGAGGCAGAGGCAGGTGGTACTTCTTGAGTCAAGGCCAAGCCGTGTCTACAGAGCTAGTCTCCAGGGACAGCTGAGACGGGAGACCCTGTCTCGAAAAGACCAAAAATATGAAGGATAGCTTTAAAGAAAAACTATTGTTTTTTAAAGATATCTTTATGTATGACTGTGTGTAAGCATATATTATTTACATGTGCTTATGTTTTATATCATTTACAGGATACTCATTTGGCTTATGAGATATGAGACCTCACGGTACTCAAAATTGTTAAATTAGCCAAACTTCTTTCAATTCATAGTGCAACTGGAGTTTTAGGACAAAGATCCTGGCTCTCGCAGCCCCTAAAGCTTTTAAGCTTGACCTCAGTACACATATCCTGAAGAACGAGGCTGGATGCTGAGGGACAGGGACAGGAACAGCACATAGAGAGGTTCCATAGAATGTTGTTGGGTTGTTGAAAAAGTTGTAAGTTTAAATACTATTTTTTTTGGTCTTTTTGAGACAGGGTCTCCCTTTAGTCCCAGCTGGCCTGGAGCTCACTCTGTACACCAGGCTGGACTTGAACTCACAGAGATCCACCTGGCTCTGCCTCCCGAGTCCTGGGATTAAAGTCATGTGCCACCACGCCTGGCAAAACACTTGAATCTTTAGGTTGTGCTTTATTCAGAAAGCTGCGATCTGAGAAGGTGGCAGAGTAACCCTGCCCCTAGGAAAAACCTTAACATCTCATGTCACACCAGCAGGTTTTAGAGGGAGCGGGACAAAGGCAGCCAGTCATTCTGGAGTTTGGGTCCTCTGCTCAGGTGGTCAGCCACACTCCTGAGGTTTGTGATGTCTGCACCTCTCTCATCTTCCTATGGCCCCTTCCCTTCATTAGCCTCTCTCTAGACGCCTAGTTCAGGTTGTTGTTAGAACAGAGCCTAGTTACTGGGTTTGCTCCTGTGACTTTGTACTTTTTCCATTCCCATCTGGGCTAGAAAGGGAACTCAGATCATTAACAGTGCATTCATGCTAAACTATGATTAACATTATGTGCAGGGGCTGGAGAGATAGCCTAGTGGTTAAGAGCACCGACTGCTCTTGCAGAGGACCCGGGTTCGATCCCCAGCACCCACATGGTGGCTGAGAACCTTCTGTAACTCCAATTCCAGGAGAACTCCAGTTCCAGGGGAATCCGAGACCCTCTTCTGACCTCTGCGGCATTGCACGACATGGGTGCACAAACCTACATGCAGACAGTACATTGATACACATACAAAAATAAATAAAATTAAAAAAAAAAGACTTGGGGTTGCCAGGTGTGGTGGCACACGCCTATAATCCCAGCAAAAACAACAACAACAACAACAAAAAAAACAACATTATGTGCAGTTTCTTTTCTATAACATGGGGTTCCAAGTGTTCCATAGTGTGGAATATATCCATCACCTCACCCCTCTATCCTTTATCTATTTACAAGAAGAGATGATAGTGGGGAAGGGCTCTGGAGGAGGATGGGAGAGGGAGAAAGCAGCTGGGCCAATATGTTGAAGGCTCGGTCCTGGCCTATAGCACTATGAGAAGTGGTGGAACCTGTAGCAAATTGGGCCCAGGATAAGGAAATAGGATCACTGGGGCATGCTCCCAAAGGGGATAGTAGGGTCTTGGCCTGGTCCTGTCTCTTTCTACGTGTTTCCTGGTTACGGTGAGGTGAACATATCAAAAGGTAGTTCATAAAATGGGAAGCTAGCAGGGGCTGGAAACATGGCTCAGCAGTTAAGAACACTCACTGCTCTAGCAGAGGACCTGGGTTTGCTTCCCAGTACCCACATGGTAGCTAACAACTATCCTTAACTCCAGTTCCAGGGGGTCTGATCCCCTCTCCATGGGCATTACACAACATGGGTGTACTTACAAACATTCAGGCAATAAACTCATACACATAAAATAAAAATAATAGGCCAGGTCTGGTAGTATATGCCTTTAATCCTAGCAATTGGGAGGCAGAAGTAGGTGAATCTCTGTGAAATCCAGGCAAGCCTGGTCTACATAATTAATTCCAGGCCAGTTAGGGCTACAGGGAAACCCTGACTCAAAACAAATTAATAAAAAAATAAAAATAAATAAAGTACTTTTTTTTTTAAAGGAAAAGCAACTGCTTTAATGAATTGGGCAAAATTTCACATAATTAGGCAAAATTTCACATAAAATCAGAAATCTGTGATCCATCCCTGCTCCAATTGCTAAAAACCAAGATCCGTTGCAAGCTGTATGTGATTAGACCCAAGATGAAGGCAGTGCAGGTCTCAGGGTCCAGTTCAGGTGCTGTGCTACTTCCCATTCTCTGCACTGAACATCCCTTCCGTCAGTATCCTCTAACTTTATGGCATCAGCAGCAATCTTTCGGATTCCATCAGAGAGCTTTCCCACGGCCATCTGGTATTCATCGTGCAGCCAACAGAAGGCCTTCTCATCTGGATGTGTCTTCTCCAAATCTCTGGCCTGGGCTGCCAACTTGGTGTTGTTCTTGAGCAGCTCCCCCAGGAGCTTGGGTAAGATGGTGAGGAAGTCACAGCCTGCCAGAGCCTTGATGTCACCCATGTTACAGAAGGAGGCACCCATGACAATGGTCTTGTAGTCAACCTTCTTGTAGTAGTTGTAGATTTTGGTAACACTCTTTACCCCAGGGTCCTCCTGGGGCTCATAGGATTTCTTATCCGTGTTTGCCACATACCAGCCAAGGATGCACCCCACAAAGGGGGAGATCAGTGTCACACCTGCGTCCGCACAGGCCACTGCCTGGGCAAAGGAGAAGAGCAGCGCCATGTTGTGTGGATGCCGTGCTGCTCCTCTAGCTCCTTTCCAGGATAAAGTACTTTTTTTTTTTTTT
>VZQC01001380.1:1165186-1264379 GCA_009823505.1 Rhizomys pruinosus | reverse complement strand
TCAAAAACACACACAAAAAAAAAAAAAAAAAGAAAGAAAGAAAAGGTTCTGGGACCACCAACCTAGATACCTGGTGTGGAGTGAATGTGAGTGGACATAGGCTGAAGATAGGTCATCAGCCATCAGCCTGAAATTCCTGTCCAGGGGTCAGCAGTCTCTGCGCAGGTGGGAAATCATGGCCAAGAGTGGGAAATGTGTCTCATTGTCCCAGGCTAAGGGCTTGAGTTGGAGGGACCTCTCAGGCCAGGCTACAGAAATAGCTGGGTGGTCTCTGCATCAAGATCCCAGTTCCCTACAGTGGGCGCAAGTGGGTACTGTGTTCCCCTTCCCTTAGCAGGGCCGTGTGGTCCCTGTTCATTGCAAAGAAAGCTTCCTACATCTGGCACACCAACTTGGGGCATGGAGACCAGTTTGGTAAGCTAGAATCTCTGCAAGATGGGAAATGATCCTTTTTTTTTATGTGTATGAATGTACTGTCTGCATGTAGGTTTGTGTACCCATGTGGTGCAATGCCACAGAGGTCAGAAGAGGGTGTCGGATTCCCCTGGAACTGGAGTTAAAGACTGTTCCCAGCCGCCATGTGGGTGCTGGGGATCAAACCTGGGTCCTCTGCAAGAGTGGTTGGCACTCTTAACCACTAGGCCATCTCTCCAGCCCCGGGAAATGATACTTTTAAGGAAGCTTTATTTCAGGAGGAATTGTTTTGTGATGTATGGCATGTATTTGTTGACTGTCTGCTGTGGCTTGCTGTAACTGTTGTGTTTCAAGTTGTAGCCTGGAGACAGTTTAGCATCTCTGAATCATTGAAGGCACAGACTAAGGATGGAGGCAGAGTGAATTCTCGTGTTGACTCTGCTGGTGTGCCTGTGGATGGCGCTGATGGGGACTTGGCCTGTGCACTGGAGACCCTTTCTTTATAGAGCCCCTGGCTGCTGTTTTGGCTTCCTTGGATTGGGGGCATCTGTTGCTTCCCCAGCCTTCCTAGGTTGTGGGTATTCAGAGAAATTGTAAGACAGGGGTCTTTCCTCTCCCACCCACTTGCCTTCTAGAAGCCTTTTCAGTGGGCTTGGAACCTACCCTGCAGCCTCAGTTTCAGCCCCGAAGGGAAGCCCAGGCTTCCACCTTCTTGCCTTCAAGTGGCAAAGGTTATGGGGGCAGAGACAGAAGCAGGGAGGACGGGTGTGCCTATGGAACAAGCTCAAGGCTTTTTCTGCAGGCCTCCTATTGAGGTGCACACATGAGGCCGGCATGGGTTGTGAGGGCAGCTCCCTACCCAGGAACTGGCCAATGTTGGCTTGCATGGAAGTTTGTGAAAACTCAGCTACAGTTTAAGTGTGTCTTAAAAGTTCTCCTTGAAACTTTTTTTCTGTAAATAATATCTTTGCAGTGATTAATTCAGCTGAGTTTTTTGTTTTGTTTTGTTTTTTTGTCTGCTAAACTTCCTCTAGGATCTCATTCTTGAGGCCAGTCTTCTGTACTGCAAATTGGGCTTGCAAATTCCAGGCTTGCGGGGGCAGGTGCCATGGTGCACACCTTTAATCCTAGCACTTAGGAAGCCAAGGCAGGCGGGGATCTTCCTGAGTTCAGGGACAGCTTGGTCTGCATAGTGAGCTCCAGGCCAACTGGGACTGTAAGGAGGCCCTGCCTCGAAAAGACCAAAAACAAAATGAAGCTGTTACACCTTTCAGTTTTAGCTGTTTGTAAACACTCTGGTTAATCTAGTCCAAGGTTTGTTGTTCTGTGCCCTCTCCTGCTCCAGAAAGGACAGCAACTGCAGGTGGGGGAAGGGCTGGCTTTAGAGTATTCTGTTGTGACTGGGGAAGCCCTAAAGCTCTCTCCAGTACTCTTGCCCTGGAGCAGTGGTTCATCTTCATTGTCTCTTTTTTAATTTAAAAAATTTTTTTTAAGTGTATGAGTGTACACCCATGTTGTGCAATGCCATGGAGGTCAGAAGAGTTCGTTGGATTCCCCCAGAACTAGAGTTAAAGACTGTTCTTAGCCACCATATGGGTACTGGAAATCAAACCCAGGTCCTCTGCAAGAGCAGTCAGTGCTCTTAACCGCTGAGCCATCTCTCCAGACCCATCTTTATTGTCTTTTAAAGGTGCAGCTTTGCTTCCAGTGCTCAGGAGACAGATGGTGGACTTCTGTGGAAACTTAAACCCAACCTTAATTGTGGAAATGATTTTTTTTCTCATTGAATATAGGACAATAATGTAACTTCCTTCTCACAGATTGGTCTCACAACATTTTTTCTTTTGTACATATGTATGTGCATGTGTGTGCGTGCACACATGTGTGTATGAGTACTTGTTTTGATCCCTATAACTTTCTAAATTCCTGTGTTTTAAAAAGTCAACTATAAATCACTGTTAACAAATTCAACTTATACAAAACTTGGTTTATCCCCTTTGGTGTTAACAATCTTTAATTGGGTTTATGAAAATTTTAATATGTATTTGTACAATTCTAAAAAGCCTCTGAGCTGAAACTGGCCCTTTCAACTCAGATGCAGCTCTATTAATAAAGTTAAACTTCTATGGTTGTTTGTGCAATTTACTTGTCTTGGTTAAGAATTACTAATAAAATTATACAGGTGTGGTAGCAGCTAACTACTTTGTGGGTGTATGTCACCATCTGCTGGTTGCGGACCTTCAATACCTAATACAAAAATTCAAGCAAATTCTTAAAGTGCTGTAGGAAATAAATTGGTTTTAAGAAATAATCTTATTTTATTTTAGATATAATTTAAAGCATAGTTAAATGTGTATTGTAAAACATTTAACAACTAGGGAAAATATCTTTAAAACAGGGTTTTGCACCAGGCCTGGAAAAACCACCTCCAAGGACTGAAAGAAAAATGATCATTATAAACCCTCTTTATTTTTTAATTAATTAATTTTTTATGTGTATGAGTGTACTGTCTGCATGTCAGTTGGTGAACCCATGTTGTGCAATGCTGAGGAGGTCAGAAGAGGGCATCAGATTCCCCTGGAACTGGAGTTAAAAATGGTTCTTAGCCACCATGTGGGTGCTGGGAGTCGAACCTGGGTCCTCTGCAAGAGCAGTTGGTGCTCTTAACTGCTGAGCCATCTCTCCAGCCCCATAAAACCACTTTATAAGGTTTATAGTAATATGTTTAAAATAACTATTATATATTTATATAGAGGTATTTCAGTAGAGTTTTATACATAAATAAAATTAAATAATATGAGTTAATGGACTTGATTTCTCTGAAGTCACAGTCTAGTGAAAGAACTTTAAGGAATAATGTATATCTAATTGATATGTGTTTAACAGGTATCCAAATTTGGCCAAACTTTGTCTAAATATTATATGGTATTTTAAAACTTAGTAAAAGTAAAAATTTCTATATTAAACAACATTGGTTAAAAGGTTTTAATGAAAATGGTAATACATTTAAGCTAATTGAAAATACTGATTGTGGTCCATGTTTGTTTTACTTACAATTTGTATAACAACAACTTTGGGGTTAATGTACACAAATGTTCTCTATATTTTTTGAGTGTTTTACAGTATCGCCTTGGAACATTTTCTTTTACCTGTAGGGTAATTTAACTAATGGAATTAAGTTTACTTCCCAAATTAACAACATACAGTCAATGATAAACGGCTTGGGTGAATTTAATGAAAATTTACACCTTGATTGCTGCCTATAGGTATGTATAGTACAACTGTGTTTTAGAGATTTATGGGTCAAAAAATAAAAACCTAAAATAAAAAAGGGGGGAGATATAGTTATATATTAAATCTTTTGTCAAATTTTTCTTTTTTGTTATTTTTTAAATTTTTTTTTTCGTATGTGTATGAATGTATTGTCTGCATGCAGGTCTGTGCACCCATTTTGTATGTGTATGAATGTACTGTCTGCATGTAGGTTTGTGCACCGTGTCATGCAATGCCGCGGCAGTCAGAGAGGGTCTCAGATTCCCCTGGAATTGGAGTTCTCCTGGAATTGGAGTTACAGACGGTTCTTAGCCGCCATGTGGGTGCTGGGGATCGAACCCGGGTCCTCTGCAAGAGCAGTCAGTGCTCTTAACTGCTAGGCTATCTCTCCAGCCCCCAAATTTTTCAATTTAAATCTTAAAACTAACTATGGGAAAGGATGTTCCCACAGGTCAAAACATCACCAACTTAATGGCTGAGAAAGAAAAGATACAGCTTTGCATTGTGATGGACCAAGAAATACCAGCAGAGAAGCTGCCCTATCTGAACATTAAAAGGGAGAAAAGCCTCAGACTGCTCGCCAGTGGGTTAGAAAAGGTTCTGGGACCACCAACCTGAATAGCTGGTGTGGGGTGAAGTAAATAGGCTGAAGATAGGCCATCAGCCATCAGCCTGAAATTCCTGTCCAGGGGTCAGCAGTCTCTGGGCAGGTGGGAAATCATGGCCAAGAGAGAGAAATGTGTCTCATTGTCTCAGGCCAAGGGCCTGAGTTGGAGGTACCTCTCAGGCCGGGTTACAGAAATAGCTGGCTGGTCTCTGAATCAAGAGCCCAGTTTCCTACAGTGGGCGCAAGTGGGCACTGTGTTCCACTTCCCTTAGCAGGGCTGTGTGGTACCAGCTCATTACAAAGAAAGCTTCCTACATAAAAAAATGTGAGGTTGCCTCTGAGAAGTATGAACAAGTAAAATCAGCCCACCATATCTGAGTATTCTACATCTGCGGAATATTTGGGGAAATTTTTCTTTCATGCCAAGCATGAAGAGACTTTTATTTTCTTGTCATTATTTTTTATTTGTTTTTTGAGGCAGGGTCTCCCTATGACCCCAGCTGTCCTGGAACTCTCTATGTAGACCAGGCTGGCCTTGAACTCACAGAGATCCCTCCCCTTCTGCCTCACGAGTGCTGGGATTAAAGGCCTGTGCCACCATGTCCGGCTCTTCTAACTTATTATATAAATGTTTACCCTTGCTTCTTTGGGTTTTGATTTTCCCATGAGTGATATTGTGTCATGTAAAACTTATTTTTTAATTAATTAATTAATTTTATATGTATGAGTGTAGTGTCTGCATGTAGGTTGGTGCACCCTTGTCGTGCAATGCCATGGAGGTCAGAAGAGGGTGTCGGATTCCCCTGGAACTGGAGTTAAAGATGGTTTTTAGCCTCCATGTGGGTGCTGGGAATCGAACCTGGGTTCTCCGCAAGAGCAGTCAGTGCTCTTAACTGCTGAGCCATCTCTCCAGCCCCATAAAACTTATTTTAAATATCTGGACATGATAGCACATGCCTTTAATCCCAGCACTTGAGGCAGAGGCAGGTGGATCTCTGTGAGTTCAAGGCCAGCCTGGACTACACGGTGAGTTCTAGGACATCTGGGACTACAGGAAGACCCTGTCTCAAAAAGACAAAAAATAAATAAAATAAAAAAGAAAAGAAAAGAAAAAAAAAAGAGAGAATCTTTTCTTTTCTTCTCTGTGTGAAGATATGAAAAGGGGAAATTTCAGGAGGAAGTGTGGTCATGAGTGTGGAGCCTTTGTGAAAGGACTGCATGGAGCTCTCTCCCACTTCTGCTGTGTGAGGTTGTTGCAGGTGCTGTCCAGGGAGAGATGAGACACCAAGGCATTTCTTTCCTCCAGGAAGCAATTTGTTGTGCTAGCACCTGGGTCCATGGGTCCCCACCTCAAAGGCAGAAGTCGAAATAAAGACACAGCCTCTGTTAGTTCTCCTTTTACAGTTCAGTTTATTTGTCTCCCATGTATGACAATGTATGTATCCTGATTGGGTGCCCCACACTGCAAGGTCATGGCAGGTAGAAGTGTACGTGCATCAACTGGCCTTGCTGCATTCATTTTTGTTGGAGGGTCTGCCATAAGGTTACCACAAGGAGGCAGCCACCTAAGAATATCTTCACCAGTGCCTGACCACATTGGGACTCTGATCTTGGATTTTCAAACTCCCAAATGGTAAGCAGTCAGTTTCAGCTGTTTTTCATTTCCCAGACTGTGGGCCATTCTCTCTCTCTCTCTCTCTCTCTCTCTCTCTCTCTCTCTCTCTGTGTATTTGTGTTTGGGGGAGTATGCATGCATGTAGAGGAGGTGTTCTGGGACACTCCTCCTGGGGAGAAGTGAACAAATATTTATTCACCCCAGAGGGGGAATCAAGAACAGACAGACCAGTTAACAATATAACTGAAGTCTAACTTGGTAAACTGATGAGTTTGAAGGCTAAAGATTTGGGGATATTTTAGGAAGTTCGAGAGGTTTGAGCCACGTGGCTTATCAAAGGAAACCTAGGCTAGTGGATGGTGCTTTCCCGTACTATGGGAGGTGGCTTCCGAGCTTCTGCTTTCACGTACCAGATGCCCAGCACAGTGCCTTCTGGGCTCCAGCCTCAGTCCTTGCCAGCCTACCAGGCTGATCTATCTGCTACGCTTATGCCTTTGCAATACCTGACTGGAGAACTTGGCAGCTCGATATTCCTGAGCTCACGTTTCTTTGTGCATGAATCAAGAAAGATGAAGCAGCATCCCTAGGCATGTTCCTATGCAGTACAAAGACTCACAAAGAAAGTTCTTTCTTCCTCTGCTCTTTCTGAACAAATATAACAGTATATCAAGAAGATGAGGATAAAAGTAGACTCACAATCGGGGTGGGGACCTGATACGTGAAAAACTCTTAAATCATCAGAAATCACAATTTCCTCTTGAGAATCAGCTCTCTGCAAATACTCAATGTGTTCGTGGCACCCTGTCTCTCCAAGGATATCCAGTGGGTGGTTACTGTCACTATATAAATGTTGGTCTGGTACTCACACTTGCTGAGAAATGTGTAGTATAAAGAGAGCCAGGCACACAGGTCAGTGACACTTGCTTAGCATGCACAAGGGCCTGGCTGAATCACAGTAGTTAAGAAGCTTTGGAGCAGGTATGGCGGTGCCTCCTGTAGTGTCGGCACCCAGGAAGCTGAGATATGTGGATTATTAATTCAAGGCCAGCCTCAAGGTTTCATATGTAACCCTACTTCAAAAAGCCAAATGGGCACAGAGCCTCTGGGTCCTGCTTGGTACTGATTCTGTATTTGGCTCTGTGACAGGTCAATTAAAATGATGGGTTTCTCCAAGTTGCCCCAATACATAATGAAGACAAGGAAACCATGTTTAGTTTTGTGAGTGGGATCTTAGAACCTGTGGGTACAGCTTGCTGCGACATGCAGGTGCGGCCATGCATGAGCTGGTGAGAATGGGCCACAGCCACTAGGAGAGATTATTTGATTGGAAGACAGTATGGCTGCTATTCAAGTGTATGAAGAAACCTCTGGTATTTCTGTTGGAGACCTTGTACTCTGCACTGACAAACCCCTCTCAGTAGAGCTTGGTCCTTGTAAAAATGGGAGCCATTTTTTTAGGTTATTCAAAGACACCTGTCAGATATCACACTCAGACTTAAAATATCCACATCCCCAGAGGAGTAAATGTGTCAGTCCTTAGCAGAGATATCAACTGGGATTTTACACCCTGCAAAAACCTATAGGTTGGTAGCCATATCACTAGTGGAGATTATTTCTGGAATTGTCAATGAGAACTCACTTGTTGTATTAGTCACTTTTCTGTTGCTGTGATAAAGCACCAGACCAAGGAACTTATAAAAGGAAGAGTTTATTTGAGCTTACGATTGGCAGTTCCAGGGAATTAGTCCATTGTGGTGGGAGGTGTGGCTGCTGGATCTGGAGCAGCAAACCGAGGGTCACATCTTGCAAAGAGCACAGGAAGCAGAGAGGAGAACAACTGTATACCACGAGGCTTGTTAAACTCACTAAGCCTGCCCCCAGCAACGCACTTCCCCTAGCATGGCCACACCCCCAAAGACCTCCAAAAACAGCGCCACCAACTGGAGACAAATGTCTGAATACCTAGAGCCTATGGGGGACACTCATCCAAACCACCACACTTGTCAAACACAAAATCATGTTACTCCCATGAACAGAGGAACTATAACTTATATTACACCACTTGGGAATTATGATACCTCTGATGTTTTTGTGAAGCTTCAATTGTGAAGGAGTTTAGCTGTTCCAAGTGTGGCCTGTGTAGGAGGTGTGGCCTGTCACAGAGAGGCTACCAGCCAATCATCCTTTGCTCACTGGTCAGAGCATCCTTAATGCCTTTCTGTGTGTTCAGTGAGGAACTACTGCTATACCAGATGCTTTTGACTTGAAAGACATTGATATCACAGTCTCTATCCAAGTATTCCAACAGTGATGTGATCATCTACCAAGGATGCAGTGAAAGAGGAAATGAGGTGCTTGAAGTTCTCTGGGACTTCCAGAGCTATTGTTCAGGTGTTCTGGCGGTTAGATAAGAAGCTAGCTCAATGGAAGCAGCTCTCCTCTATCAAGGGGCTCATCAGCTACAGCAAGTACATGTGTGCTTTGAACGAGTACTATGACAAGCACTTCATGGTTCCTCTGAGGACCAAAGCTAAGGAAATTCTGCAGGAAGATTTGGCAGAAATTATACAGCTTCTTTAGCAGAAACAGATAAAATCAATCTGGAGGTAACAAAATGTATCAAAGATGACTTCCTACAACAAAATGGATACATTTCCTATGACAGGTTCTGGCCATTCTACAAGACAGCAAGATGCTGTCCAACATGATTGTATTTCATGATATGGCCCGTAGAGCTGTTGAAAACACTGCGCAGAGTGACGATGAAATCACACGGTCCATTATTCATGAGTACATGGAGGAGATCTACAAATTTTCCTCCATAAAATTCAAGGATTCAGTGAAAGATGTTGAGGCAAAGATCAAGGCTGACTATGAAAAACTTCTTGAAGATATGCAGAACACATTCTGTAGTCTCGACAATCAGAATTGTGATTTCAAGCTGGGTGTGGTGATGCATGCCTTTGATCCCAGCACTTGGGAGACAGAGGCAGGTGGACCTCTGGGATTTCAAGGCCTGCCTGGTCTACACAGTGAGTTCCAGGACAGCTAGGGCGATAGGGAGACACTATCTCAAAAAGAAAAAAAAAAATGAGGCCAAACATATGTATCAGTTCCCTCTAAAAATGTGGAATTAAGCCAGGCTTAGTGGTGCACGCCTTTAATCCCAGCACTTGAGAGGCAGAGGCAGGCGGATCTCTGTGAGTTCAAGGCTAACCTGGTCTACAGAGCGAGCTCCAGGCCAGCTGGGACTAAAGGGAGCCCCTGTCTCAAAAAAATACCAAAAAAAAAAAAAAAAGATTCTGAAGACCCCTGATCCTTAGAGAGGATACCCCCCACTTTCAGGGGCAGGTGTTTAACAAAGGGGACCCTATCCTCAGGAGAGATTGCCAGTCCGCTTTACCCCAAACTGAGCAGGAAGCCACACTACCCAGAAATCCCTAGGAAATTCCAGTTTCATCCACTAAATGAATGCAGAGAAGGAAGGCAGAAAGAAGGCAGGGCTGAAGGAAGTGAGAGTGAGAGGGGACTTCAGAGCCTGTCTCCTCAGGATGCTCCTCAAACTTGCTTATCAGTGTCACCTAGGAGCTTTGGCCATAAGCCTCAAGATCCACTGGGCATTTTCTTCAAGCATTTTCTTTAACAAGCTCTCCCTTGGGTTCAACTACTCTCTTTTTTTTTTCTATTTTTATTTATTTATTTTTTTTAATTTAGTTTTTATTGATGCTTTGTGCACTTCATACATTTTTTCCAATTCAGTTCAGGCTTATTTCCCTTTCCCTCCCCACCACCCCACCCATCCAAGATCACGACATTCTGCCCATAACTGTCCTGCATCATTCTCTCAGTTTTTTTTTTCATTTTTTAGCTATAAGTGTATCCATTGAGTACAATCCTTCATGCAAAACCTATCGCAGGCTGTTGTGCCCAAACCTACACAACCCAAGGGTCCCACCATCCAGTTGGGGGGGACAGGGGTTTGTTCAATCAAGTTTGATCAACTTGAGTGTTCCAACTAGCCTTGCTGTAGTTTCACCTTCACCCCAATCGCAGCCCTTACATTCTACCAAGCCCCTCTTCCGCCGGTCGTTCCTAGGCTTAGAATAGGGGAACAGGTGGATGAGAGGTAAAACAGTCCACTCTCTTTGGAGTTGTTGTCTTGGAAGTTGGTCATACTAACTGGCTGTCTTCCTTTCAGGGGCGACAAGTTTGTCCGAATACACCCTTACGATCTGCCTTGGCACGTTATGGCGTCTCCTTCAACTACTCTTTACAGCAGCAGTGAACAGCCAGTTTGGATAATTTCTTCTATAGATCTCACCTGGGAGAGTTGGAAAAGATGTGGAGGTCCTGTCCGTTCTAAGTGAACTTGAGATTATATATGCCTTATTAACTCCCTCGGGAATTCTGATTCTCTCTCTCTCTCTCTCTTCTCTCTCTCTCTCTCTCTCTCTCCCCCCCCCGCTCCCCCTTAGAGTTCCCCCCGGCATGGCGTCTAGGAGAAGCCCTCCTTGTGAGGGATGGAGCGAAAGAAAGGGCAGAAGGGTGAGGGAGGGGGTGGGAAGTGAACCACTGGCAGACTATTCTAAGATAAGTCGTTTACTTTTCTCTGTCACCATATTTACACTAACTCCCCCACCTCCAACCCTACCCCCACCCACCCAGGTGGCTCGGTCCTGTGGCTGGCGCACAGCTGCAGGAGCCCAGCCCAGGCTCCTTCATTCCTTTTTCCCGTACTCAGTTGTGAACAAATAAAAGACTCTGACATCCAAAGATATTCCCTAGCAACTGGAAAGTGCTCTTTCTCTCTCTCCTCTCTATCCTCTCTCTATCGTATATCTCCTTCTCCTCTGCCTGCTATTTCTCCTCCTCCTCTCTCCTTCCCCTCTCTCTTCTCTCTTCTCTCTCTTTTCTCCTCTCATCTCTCTCTCTCTCTTACTCTCTCTCTCTCTCTCTCTCTCTCTCCCTGGTATTTTTGAGACAGGCGTCCCCTGTAGACCCAAGCCTGGCCCGGAACTCCCTATGTAGGCCAAAGTTCAAAGCTAGCCTGTGCTACACAGCGAGTTCCTAGTCAGCCTGGGCTACATCTCTATCCTAGCAACCATACAACGCAGGCTGTTGTGCAGGCTGCAGTGTTTCACCTCACAATTCAGTCAATTGCTTGCTCATGCCACGTCTCCTCTACCTTGTAAGGTTTTTATTTTGTTTTGGTTTTCTTAAGTCACTGCATCCTCAATCAGCTGTTCTTGGGCAGTACTGATTTTCATTCTTCACACTGTCAATACAAGTTGTACTGCCATGACAGGAGGAGTCTGTCTTTGTTTGTTCTTCTTCTTTTTTTTTTTTTTTTTTTTTGGTATTTTTGAGACAGGTGTCTCCCTTGTCTCCAGCTGTCCTGGAAGTCTCCTCTGTAGACCAGGCTGGCCTGAACTCACCGAGATCCGCTGCTCTGCCTCCGATATGTGGGAATAAAGCTTGCTCCACCCGCCCGGATGTGCTCGTTCTTCTTAAGTCAAGTCCTAAAAAGTGAACAGCTATATTTCCATATTGAAGTGCGGCTTAAGATTGTAAGTACACTTTCAATTGTTCTCCATTTAAAAACTGGGAGGCAGGGCAGGCGGCTCCTTGTGAACGTCAAGGCCAGCTGGTCCTCACAGCAGTGAGTCCAGGACAGCTGGGGCTACAGGTGAGACCTGTCTCAAAAAAAAAATACTAAAATTAAAAAACATGTTCTCACCAACACACAGCTCTTATGCCTATCATTTCCCCAGTTTACCTCTGTGTATTATGAATTAAATGATCATTTTCTCTCTTTTTATCTATATTTTCAAGGTTATTCAACATTTCTATCTGCTTTTGGACATGTGTAATGCCCCTTAATTGTCTTATTTTTCTTTTCCATTGGTTGTATAGCAAGTTCTTCATATGACCTTTTTTCAAATTTGCTATTCTTTTTTTTTAATACTTTTTAAAAAATATTTTGTCTCTTTGAGTTCAAGCCAATGCCGGGTCCATCGTAGCATATGCTTCTGGGACAGTTTATTTATTTATTTATTTATTTATTTATTTATTTATTTATTTTGGTGTTTTCGAGACAGGGTCTCCCTGTAGCCCCAGCTGTCCTGGAACTCGCTTTGTAGACCAGGCTGGCCTTGAACTCACAAAGATCCGCCTGCCCCTGCCTCCCAAATGCTAGGACTAAAGGCATGCGCCACCACGCCCGGCGAACAGTTATTTGTATTTTACATGTATGAATGTATTGCCTGCAGTTGTGTAAGTGCACTTGTTTCTTGCAGTGTCCATGGAGGTTAGAAGAAAGCATCAAATCCCCTGGAATTGGAGCTACAGCCAGCTGTTAGCCACTACATGGGTGCTGGGAATTGAACCTGGGTCCTCTGCCAGAGCAGTCAGTGCTCTTAACTGCTGAGCCATCTCTCCAGCCCCTCTTTTATTTTTAAGTCTTTATTTTTTATTTTAATTATGTATATATTTTTGTGTCTGTGTGTGGATATGTGCATGTGAATGTTGGTGCTCTCAGAGGACAGAAGTACTGATTCCTTAGAACTGGGAGTTACAGGCAGTTATGAACCACCTGATATGGGTGCTGGGGACTAAACTTAGGTCATCTAGAGTATAAGCTCTTAACCCAAGCCATTGAGAATTTTTTTTTAAAATTTATTTTTATGTGTATGAATGTACTGTCTGCATGTAGGTTGGTGCACCTGTATTGTGCAATGCCTCGGAGGTCAGAAGAGGGTGTTGGATTCTTCATAGCGGCTGAGACCCGTCTTAACTCCAGTTAAGCCTCCATGTGGGTGCTGGGGATCGAACCCGGGTCCTCTGCAAGAGCAGTCGGCACTCTTAACCACTAAGCCATCTCTCCAGCCCAGCCCTTTGAGAATTTTTAAATTTATTTCATTATTTAGATATTCAAATCTCTTTTATGCTTAAAATAAAATAAATAGGGGCTTGGAGAGGTGGCTCAAGGGGTGAGGGCACTTGATGGTCTTTGCTATTCTTCCAGAGGACCCAGATTCAATTTCCAGCACCCATATGGTGGCTGTGTCACCCTCTTCTGGCCTTCGTGGGCACTATACACATATAAGTACACATAGAGGCGAGAAAAACACTAGTACTAATAAGAAGCCGGGTGTGGTGGCACACACCTTTAATCCTAGCACTTAGGAGGCAGAGGCAGGTGGATCTCTGGGAGTTCAAGGCCAGCCTGTCTACAAAGTGAGTTCCAGGACAGCTTGAGCTACAGGGAGACCCTGTGGTGGCGCATGCCTTTAATCCTAGCACTCAGGAGGCAGAGGCAGGCGGATCTTTGTGAGTTCAAGGCCAGCCTGGTCAACAAAGTGAGTTCCAGGACAGCTGGGGCTACAGGGAGAAAAAAAAAACCCGTCTAGAAAAAAAAAAAAAAATAGACAACAAAAAAAAAAAAACTTTCTTGTGGGGCCGGACATGGTGTGCATCGTTTTAATCCTGAGCACTTGGAAGGCAGAGGCAGACGGAACCCTATGTGTAGTTCAGGCCAGCCTGGGTCACAGAAGGAGACTCCAGGCCAGCTAGGACTAAAGGGAGACCTTCGCTCAAAAATGCCAAAAAAAAAAAAAAAAAAAACAACCTTGTCCTTGAAAGTAACGTTAAGCTAAGCAAGGAACTAAGATCCCATGTAAATACATGGAAAAAAAAAAAAAAAAAAAAAAGGAAAATAAAATAATTAAAAAGAAAGAATAAATAAATCACTGGGTGTGGTGGCACACACCTTTAATCCCAGCACTCAGGAAGCAGAGAAAGGCCGATCTCTGTGAGTTCAAGGCCAGCCTGGTCTACATAGCAAGTTCCAGTTGGAGTAAAAAATGTATTGCACCAGGCTTGGAGAGATGGCTTGGCGGTTAAGAGCGCCAACTGCTTTTGCAGAGGACCCAGGTTTGATTCCCAGCACCCACATGGCAGCTAAGAACCATCTTTAAACCAGGCGTAGTGGCTCAGGCCATTAATCCTAGCACTCGGGAGGCAGAGGCAGGCAGATCTTTGTGAGTTCAAGGCCAGCCTGGTTTACAGAGTGAGTTCCAGGGTCGCTGGGGCTACTGGGAGACCCTGTCTAGAAAAGACCGAGAAAAAAAAAAAAAAGAACCATCTTTAACTCCAGTTCCAGGAGAATCCCATGCCCTCTTCTGACCCTCATGGCACTGCACGACGAACCAACCTACATGCAGACAGTACACTCATACACATAAAAAAAATAAAAAAAAATAAAGGGGTCTGGAGAGATGGCCTATGGGTTAAGAGCGCCAAATGCTCTTGCAGAGGACCCGGGTTTGATCCCCAGCACCCACATGGCAGCTGAGAACAGTCTTTAACTCCAGTTCCAGGAGAATCCGATACCCTCTTCTGACCTCTGCAGCATTACACGACATGGGTGCACAAACCTACATTCATACACATAAAAAATAAATAAAAATTTTTAAAAGTTAAAAAAATAAATAAAAAATAAAATATTTTTTAAAAAATATATTGCACCAAATTTGCCATTTAAACTATTTTAAAGTTGAGGGACACTAACCATGTTCATAATATTTTGCAATATTACCACTATTTCTAACACTTTCAAATCCTTCGCTTTCAAATGCCCCAACAAAACTCTTTATACTTTAAGCAATAATTTCTATTCCTTCACCCTGTTCCTGGTAACCTCTCATCTACATTCTGACTGCAAATCTGCCTATTTTAGATAGATACATGTAATCGCCAGACATTTCTCATACTGTCTGGCTTATTTCACTCAGCAAGTTTTCAAGGTCTTTGTCCATGTCTCTGCGTGTCATTACTTCATTCCTTTGTATACTGGAATGATATTCCAGGGGCTCTTTGGACCGTGTTTGGTCTACCCATTTGCATGTTGACAGACACAAGGCTTACTTCTACTTCTTTTTTTTTTCCTACTTTTAAAAAATCTTATTATGTGTATGAATGTACTGTCTGCATGTAGGTCTGTGCACGTGTGTCATGCAATGACCTGGAGGTCAAAAGAGGGCATCGGATTCCCCTGGAACTGGAGTTAAAGATGGTTCTCAGCCACCATGTGGGTGCTGGGGATCGAACCTGGGTCCTCTGTAAGAGGAGTCGGTGCTCTTAACTATTAGGCCATCTCTCCAGCCCCCTACTTTTTTTTTTTTATTGTATTTATTTATTTATTTTTAACAAATCTAGACCCGTGTTCCCGCTCATTCCCCCACCCCGTCAGAGCTCGTGCATTCTGCCAAACATGCTTTCCATGTCTTAGTCTTTCTCAATATTTTCCATGGGGACGTTGACTGTTTTGAGCAGAAGTTCACTGTTTCAGTCAGTTCTTTGATGCAGTATTTTCTGTTGTTGTTGTTGTTTCCAAAATGCATTATGTCCAACTGCTTTGTACAGAAGCTCAGGGGGCCCTACACAAGAAATACTTACAACTGGGTAATTGGCACTAGCATCCACAGATGAGGGATACCATTCGTCGTTTGTTTTTCTGGGACTGTGTTACTTCACTCAGCATGATGTCCTCTAGCTCCAGCCATTTTCCTGCAAAGCTCGTGATGTCGTCTTTCTTTACTGCTGCATAGAACTCCATTGTGTAGATGTACCACATTTTCTCTATCCACTCGTCAGTTGAGGGGCATTTAGGTTGGTTCCAGCTCCTTGCTATTGTGAAGAGAGCTGCAATAAACATGGCCGTGCATGTATCTCTGTGGTGGCGTAAGTCTTGAGGGTACATGCCCAGGAGTGGTATGGCTGGGTCGGGTGGCAAGTTCATTCCAAGTCTTCCAAGGGTTCTCCACACTGCTTTCCATAGTGGCTGTACGAGTTTACATTCCCACCAGCAGTGGATGAGTGTTCCCCTTTCCCCACAACCTCTCCAGCACTTGGTATCATTTGTTTTCTTGATCCTAGCCAGTCTTATTGGAGTAAGATGATATCTTAAAGTGGTTTTGATTTGCATTTCCTTAATGATTAGTGATGTTGAACAGTTCTTGAGGTGTTTCTCAGACATCTCTAATTCCTCACTTGTGAAGTCTCTGTTCAGTTCTTTGCTCCATCTATTGAGCGGGTCATTTGTTTTCTTTTTTCTTTGTTTTTTGAGTAGTTTATATATTCTGGAAATCAATGCTTTGTCAGATGTATCTGCAGTGAAGGTTTCCTCCCACTCTGTGGGATTTCTCTTCACTTCCTTGATTGTTTCTTTTGATGTACAGAAGCTTTTGAGTTTGATGAGGTCCCATTTGTCAATTGTCGACCTTAATTCTTGTGCAGCTGCTGTCTGATTTAGGAAGTCTTTTCCTACGCCTATGTCTTGTAGTCTGCTGCCAACTTTTTCTTCTATCACCTTCAGAGTTTGGGGTTTCACGTTGAGGTCTTTAATCCATCTGGAGTTGACTTTTGTACAGGGCGAGAGGTAGGGGTTTAATTTCATTCTTCTACAAGTGGTGATCCAGTTTTGCCAACACCACTTGCTGAAGATGCTGTCTTTTCTCCATTGTGGTTTCTTGGCCCCCTTGTCAAATATGAGATGGCTGAAATTGTATGTGCTCAGATTTGGATCTTCGGTTTTGTTCCATTGGTCAACAGGTCTGTTTTTGTGCCAGTACCAGGCTGTTTTTATGACTATAGCCCTGTAGTATAGTTTAAAATCTGGTATAGAGATCCCTCCTGTGTAGCTCTTTTCACTCAGGATTGATTTGGCTATTCGGGGTCTTTTGTTTCTCCAAATGAATTTAAGAACTTTTGTTTCCAAGCCTGTGAAGAAACTCTTGGGGATTTTGATTGGGATTGCATTAAATCTATACAAGAGTTTTGGTAAAATGGACATTTTTACAATGTTAATTTTCCCAATCCATGAGCATGGGAGGTTTTTCCATCTTCTGAGGTCTTCTTCAATTTCTTTCTTTAAGGGTTTAAAATTTTTGTTGTAGAGGTCTTTGGTGTCTTTGGTTAGGTTTGTTCCTAGGTATCTTATTGTTTTTGAGGCTATTGTGAGTGGGAAGGTCTCTTTGAATTCTTTCTCCAGTTGCTTGTTCTTGGTGTAAAGAAAGGCCATTGATTTTCTAAGGTTAATTTTGTATCCTGCCACTTTGCTGAAGCTGTTAATCGTTTCTAGGAGTTTTCTGGTGGAGTTTTTTGCATCTCTTAAGTAAACAATCATATCATCAGCAAATAGGGATAGTTTGACTTCCTCTTTTCCAATTAGTACTCCTTTAATATCCTTTTCTTGCCTTATTGCTCTAGCAAGTGTTTCAAGCACTATATTGAAGAGGAGTGGTGATAGGGGGCAGCCTTGCCGAGTTCCTACCTTTAAAGGGAATGTTTCCGTCATTTCCCCATTTAGGATGATATTGGCTGTGGGTTTCCTGTATATGGCTTTGATTACATTGAGGAATGATCCCTCCAATCCAATTCCTTCTAGGACTTTAAGCATGAAGGGATGCTGGATTTTGTCAAAGGCTTTTTCAGCCTACTTCTTATTTATAGTGAATAATTCTACAGCTGTGGACATTCAAGTTTGTTTGAGTTTGAGTATGCTCTTCAATAATTTGAGGATTTATGCCTAGAAGTGGAATGACTGGGCTATATGCTAAATATTCTGAGGGACTGTCAAGTTGGTTTTTATTTTTGATGAATTAATTAATTTTGAAACAGGGTTTTATTCTGTAGTCCAGGCTAGCTTGAAACTTATTATGGAAGGAAGGCTAACTTTGAACTTGTGAACTTCATGATCTTCATGCCTGTAACTGGAATTATAGGCATATATCACCACAACTAGCAACAATCATTTGTATGTATGTATGTATGTATGTATGTATGTATGTATATATGGATATTAGTGGGGATTGAACTCAGAATTTTTTTGGTCTTTTTGAGATAGGGTCTTCCTTTAGCCCCAGCTAGCCTGTTTCTTGCCATGTAGACCAGGCTGGCTTTGAACTCACAGAGATCCGTCTGCCTCTGCCTCCCGAGTGCTGGGATTAAAGGCATGCGCCACCATGCAGGGCTCAGAATTATTTTTTAATATTTTATTTATGCCAGGTGCCTTTAGCCCAACACTCAGGAGGCAGAAGCAGGCAGGCATCTGTGAGTTCAAGGACAGCCTGGTCTACATAGCAAGTTCCAGGCCAGCTGGGGCTACAGAGAGATCCTGTCTCAAAAAAAATTTTTTTTATTTATCATTTTTTAAAAATTTTATTTATTTCTGTATGCTTATGAATGTACTGTCTGCATGTAGGTTTGTGCAGCCGTGTCATGCAATGCCGCAGAGGTCAAAAGAGGGTCTCAGATTCCCCTGGAAATGGAGTTCTCCTGGAATTGGAGTTACAGACGGTTCTTAGCCACCATGTGGGTGCTGGGGATCAAAACCAGGTCCTCTGCAAGAGCAGTTGGTGCTCTTAACCACTAGGCTATCTCTCCAGCCCCTTATTTATCATTTTAACTTTATGTGTATGAGCATACTACCTGCATGAATGTAAGTGCACCCATGTCATGCAATGCCCACGGAGGTCAGAAGAGGGCATCAGAGCCCCTGGAACTGGAGTTAAGGATGGTTGTTAGCTGCCATATGGGTGCTGGGAATTGAACCTTGGTCCTCTACAAGAGCAGTCAGTGCTCTGAACCATTGAGCCATCTCTCCAGCCCTTATTTATTATTTTTATTTTATGCGTATGAGTGTATGGAATCCAACCTGGGTCCTTTGCAAGAGCAGTGAGTGCTCTGAACCAATGAGCCATCTCTCCAGCTCCTGAACCCAGAATCTTGTGACTGCTAGAAAAATGCTATACCACTGAGTTATACCCCTACTCCATCAACCACTTTTAAACATTAAAAGATTTTCAGGGGCTGGGGAGACGGCTCAGCGCTTAAGAGTGCTGACTGCTCTTGCAGAGGACCTGGGTTCTATTCCCAGCACCACATGTCTTTAAGTGGGGCATGGTGGCATATGCCTTTAATCCCAGCACTCGGGAGGCAGAGGGAGGCAGATCTCTGTGAGTTCAAGGCCAGCCTGGTCTACAGAGTGAATTCCAGACCAGCTGGGGTTATAGGGAGACCCTGTCTCAAAAAAAAAAAAGATTTTCAATTAAGTTTTCCTAGATTTCCAAAGTAAATTATTGTTCTAGTAAGTATAGAATTATTAGAAAGCACAGGAAAAAGAAACATACTTATATTCCTGCTGCATAAGATATTAAGATTTTAGGGGCTGGAGAGATGGCCTAGTGAGTGGTTAAGAGTGCCAACTGCTCATGCAGAGGACCCAGGTTCAATCTCCAGCACCCACATGGTGGCCGAGAACCATCTTTAACTCCAGTTCCAGGGGACTCCAACACCTTCTTCTGACTTCCACGGCATTGCACAACATGGGTGCACACACCTACATGCAGACAGTATATTCATACACATAAAAAATAAATAAAAATTAAAAGAAATTATTAAAAATATTAAGATTTTTAATAATTATTTCTTCTGTCTTCCATGCAAAATTACTTTACTGAATTTCAAACTTTATATTAAAAATTAGAGTAAGTTAATTTCTGAGACACATCTCACTGTCTGCTCCTTCTGGCCTTGAACTCACAATCCTTCGACACCCCAAGTGTTAGGCTTATAGACGTGTACCACCATAACTGGTTATATTACAAATTTATGGTCTCATTTTTTCCACTTAATATTTCAGCTAGTACCATTCCATTTTATCCAACATCTTCAAAACATTATGTATTACAACTTAACCATTGCTTAGTCTTAAGAGTTAAACCAAAACATAGCCAAAGCCATGGTTTCATTGTTGACTTCCAATCACAGGATAATGTTCCCATGGCAACATACTGTGGCATAACGGGTTCTCTGAGTTCAGTGCCCAGTGCCCTGGCTGAGTGTGAGAAGACTTCTGGCTATCCAGTAACCAGGGACTGCAAATTCAGGTCCTAGGAACCAGAAAATTGAGATCAATGAATGGCTTCAAACAGCTATGAAAAGAGGACTGAAATGTCCTTCATTACAATAAAATCAAGGGTCTCCTTTAATAGGAAACACTGTCCCAGAGGGTGGTGTTGGATGGCTGCTTCTATACACTTTGGCAGGCCATTATTTTTCTATCCTTTAGGTTTTTAAAAAAGATCTATTTTATTCTTTATGTGTATGTGTGTGTCTGTATGAATGTATATGCACTTACATGCAGTTGCCAAACAAGTGCCTCGTCTCCTGGAGCTAGAGTTAAAGGCAGTTGTGAACCGCTGGATGTGGCTGCTAGGAACCAAACTCCTATCCTTTGAAAGAATAGCAAGTGCTTTTCATTGTTGAGCATTTCTCCAGCCCCTAGTTTCTTTTGGACAAGGTCTCATATAGCCTAGACTGGCTTCAAACTCACTATGTAGTTGATACAGGCCTTAACATCTCCTGCTTCTTTCTGCCTAATGGCTGCTTGTCACCATGCCTGACTCTGGGCAGGGCAGTTTGGATCTCAGCCCCAGGCCTGTAGATGGGCTTCATGGGGCAATGAGTCCTAAAACTGTGTGTGCTCTTGAATGTGTACATGGGTTTTTCCAAGAAGGTTTATTCACATCAGCTTCCTCCTGGCCTGGTATTTGCTGCTATTCGTTAAGTGAGCTCCTCTTCTAACAAGCCACCACAGCAGGGCTGGAAGAACCTTCCCTTCCCACATTCCAACACCGTTATTCCTGACCATTTCCTGAAAAGGGAGGGTGGGAAAAGCAAGGTTAGAGAAAGCTTTCCTTCCCCAGAGTAGCCCAGACCTGCCCCTGCCCCTGTTAGAACTTCCCACTGTCCCGCATGTGCAGGGGAAAGAGAAGACCCATGTTAGCGATGGTCTCTGTGGCTCTTTGTCGAAGACAGGTACAGATGCCTGGAGTCTACACTTAAGGTGTTCCAGTGAGGGACTCTCTTAAGTGAAGGGGGGGCCCAGGTAACTGGAGTATGGGATGATTCTTGCATAGACCGGGTCTGAGCAGTGGGGTTAGTAAATGTCCTTTCACTTCTAACAGGCCTTGTCTCGTCTCATTGACAGAGTTTCTATACCCATGGATTATGACAAAAGAAAGTGTCAGAAAATACTTCACTTAGGAAACTCTACCTATACTGTGGTGGAGCAGAAGAATTCAGAAAAGACCTGTATTTTCAATATCTGGATATTGTAAATGTGCTTATAGTGGGTCTAGCACTCCCAGCCTGAAGGGACCAAGGTCCTCCTATTCATTCTCCTATGGCTGAGATTGTATAGTTCTGTTAGTTAAAAAAAAAGAGCAACATTCATGTGAGTATGTTTATGTTTTAAATTTACCAATTATCTTTGTATTAATTTTAATGCATGTTATAAAGAAATCAAACATCTGAAGGAGACAAAAAAACTAAACGAATGTAGAAGTTACATCTCCTTACACTCCATAGGTCAGCATGCAGGCATGCTTCCTAGGAGCCCACTGCCACCTCCAGCATGTCTGTCATGGCAGGGTTCTTCTCCCTGTGTTCTGTTCATGAAGACAATGGAAAAATGTGTTTTTCTGCTGTAATAGATTTCTTCTTTGCCTTAGATATTTGTTTATCCTTCTTTCCACCTCTTTAGGCATGTCCTCTGCTCTTTCTTCAGGTCCCTCTGAGCTTAGAGGTTAGAATAGGTCAGACACAGCCTGGAAAAAAAGTATCTTTAGGACCTCATGCAGTCAGTGGAGAACTCAGGGGCTGTGGCTCTGTGTTCAGGGGGAATGGCCTGGGTGCAAGGCTCTAGGATCAGTTACTTATTCCTCTACACATACCACCCAAATCAGACTGACTTGAAACTGTTATGTCAATTCCCATTTTAGTTTCTGAGAGAGAGAATTGTGTTCTTTCAGTACCATGTTCAGTGTCTGGGCCAGGCAGTGCTGTGCTTGGTTATACACAGTGAACCAGAGAAGTTGAGCCCTGTTCTCCTGGGCTTAGAGTGGGCTGTGTGTACGTAATAGAATACAGCCACGCAGAACCACCTGCTACACGATCAGTGGACATCTGTTATAAAGCTTGCTTTCTCTTATATTCTACCCTGTGTGTTCAGGCATCCTATATGAACCCATAGACATTAGGTCTCCATTTTATGGTTACTCTCTGATAATAAGGAAGTACTGGTCACTTTTAATTATCCAAAAATTCTCATCCCAGAGTCTGCATGTAAACTGAGGGACTGAGGGACAGACAGGACAGTTAAAAGCCCAATAAAGTTTTAGCTCTTGCCCAAGGTGATCAAGGCTGGCTTTGTCTTGGGACTTCTGGGACAACTGCCTTTCTGGTCCTTATTTTCTAAACTCTTCTTCCACTCATTGGCTACGACTATCCTCCTAGCTTCTCCATGTGAATCCGTTGTCTTCAATTTTCTGCTGAGGTTGCCTTGGCCCATGTAGGTGACACACTTGGGCAGGATTCACAGCACCATGTTATGACCCTGTCCCTTGTTTGGAAACGTGGAGAAGAGGCAGAAGAACGTGGTACCTCTACTAAAACATTTGATCACAAATAAATCAATAAAAACATCCCAACATGGCAACAGTAAGAAGAATAAGAGGGACAGTATGGCGGGATGCAGGTGTGTCATGGTGTGGGTCATAAACTCATGGAATTAGGTGACATGGGTGAGAATCTGGGCTCTGATATTTTACCATAGCAAAATTTTCATAACTTAAGGTATATCATCATCAGCCATTTCTTTTTTTTTTTTTTTTTTTTTTTTTTGTCTTTTTGAGGACAGGGTCTCCTTGCAGCCCCAGCTGTCCTGGAACTCCCTATGGTACCAGGCTGCGCCTTGAACTCACAGAGATTTGCCGCCTCTCTGCTCCCAAGAGATGGGATTCAAAGACCTGCCACCACCACGCCTGGCATCAATCATCTTTCTTTTTTTTTTAATTACTTTTTGTTCATTTATTTAACAATAATAATACATTGTATGAGTACAGCATCCTTCATGTTAAACCATTTGCCGAGCAGTTTGGCCCAAACCCACACAGCCCCTGGGTCCACCATCCAGACGGGGGTATTGTTGTTTCAATCAAGTTGATAATCAATGAGTGTGCCGACTATATGGCTGTAGTTCTCCATTCACCCCAATCCCAGCCCTTACATTCTATCACACCCCTTCTTCCGTAGATTGTTCCCTAGGCTTAGAAAAGGGGAGCCATTTCTAAGTGTGCACACACTGGTATTAAGTACATTTGGATTGTGCGTAATCATCACCTCCATCGAACTTCAGAATTTTCCATCATCTCCAAAGGAAATTCAAGAGAGACCTCTCTCTCTAGCGTGATACCCATAATTTTTTTTCTGTCATTAAGAATTTGACTGCTCTGGAGCTAGAGAGATGGCTCTCTGGTTAAGAACACCGGTTGCTCTTGCAGAGATTCAGGGATTCCCAGCACCCACATGGCAGCTAGCAACAATCCAGTTCTCCAGTTCCAGGGGAATCTGACACCCTTTTCTGACCTCCTCAGCTATTGCATGACATGGGTGCACTTAAACATGCCGGCAATACACTCATATACATAAAACAAAAAAATTAAAACAATTTGACTGTTGTATTAGCCAGGGCAGAGTTGGATAGGAAAATCAGTGGCTTAGGTTCTATTGCACAGCGGGAGTAGAGTCTCTCTCTCTCTCTCTCTCTCTCTCTCTCTCTCTCTCTCTCTCTCTCTCTCTCTCTTTCTCCATCTGTCTCTGATATGGCTTCACATAGCTCACACTTTCTCAAACTCCCTGTAGCAGACTGGTCTTGAACTGACCCTCTTGCTTCCATCTCCCAAGTGCTACAATTGATTACAGGCATATTCTACCATGCTCAGTTTAACTGATTATTTATTTATTTATTTATTTATTTATTTATTTTTTTTAATGCCGACTATATTTCAAGTCGTCATGGCGGGGTATTGGGAAAAGTTTTCAATTAGCAATAATCGCGCCTCGGATAAACCTCATTGGCTACGATACTGCCACTGCGCAAAGCTTTAACTGATTATTTAAAAATAACTAGTAGGCAGGTTTTTTTTCTACATTAGCAACACAAAGAAATGATGGCTATACCAATTACCCACACGTGACCCACGTAGTATATTGTAAACATGTGTCAGAAAGGCCACCTTGTACCTCATTATCAAGTACTAAATGCCATTCAAAATATTTCTGAAAAAAAGAATGACTGGCTTGATTTGCATAGAAATGGAATCATGCTGGGCGTGGTGGTGCGTGCCTTTAATCCTAGCACTTGGGAGGCAGAGGCAGGTGGATCTTTGTGAGTTCAAGGCCAGCCTGGACTACAGAGCGAGTTCCAGGACAGCTGGGGCTATAGGGAGACCCTGTCTCAAAATGGCCAAAAGAAAAAAAGAAGAAGAAAAAAAAATGGAATCATGCAGTCTGTGGTGCTTTGTGTCTTTTGACGTATATTTTTGCATATGGACTTTAAAGCTGAAAAAATATCTACCCTGTGAGAGCATTTGGGTGTGGGTGATTTCTCCATCCAGGGTAAGAAAATCTTTAATATACCTCTGGCTCATTTAATTAAGACTTTTTTTTTTTTGTCTTTTTGAGATACGGTCTCCCTTTAGTGACAGTTAGCCTGGAACTCAGTATGTAGACCAGGAAGGCCTCGAACTCACAGAGATCCGCCTGCCTCTAACCTCTCGAGTACTAGGATTAAAGGCGTGAGCCACCACGCCCGGCTAGACATTTTTTATTTTATTTTTTTGTAGCAGTTTAAAAGACTCAGACTCGGGCTGGAGAGATGGCTGAACAATTAAGTGCACTGGCTGCTCTTGCAATGGACCCGAGTTCAGTTCCCAGCACCTAAAAGTTAAGGACAATCGTCCTTAACTCCAGTTCCAGGGGATCCTACACCCTCTTCGGTCCTCCACCCGCACTGCACGACATGGGTGCGCTTACATACATGCAGACAATACTTTCATACACATAAAATAAAAAATAATTAAAAAAAAAAAAAAGACTAAGACCAAGGGCAGTGAACGAGACTGTCCACAGCGATCCGTGTAGAGGCTTTACGCAGCCGCAGGAAGAAATCTCGCGAGACTGTCAGAACGTTTAGGTGAAGCGTAGGCGGAGGAGGCACTCTCGCGAGAACTCTTCCCTTGAACCGTAAGCTTGCGTGTTTTAGGTGTCTTGGTCCATCCAAGGTCCCCTCGGATCGCGGGAGGAAGTGCTCCGAGCCGGTAAGGACCGGGGTGGCAGCGGGAGCGCCTCCTTTCTGCCGCCGCGCTGCGGGCCGAGTGGAGGCACGGGGATAGCTGGCACCGAGCTCGGGTCTCCCTTTGCGGGGCCCCGCCATCCTCGCTCCGGGCTGGGGCCCGTCTTGTCCTTGCCGGGGACCCGCGGGGTCAGGGGTCCTCGGAGCAAGGACCTCAAGCCGCGCCCGTCAGTCTCCCGGTCCCTCATCCTGACGTCACTCCGGTCCGGACCTCCTTTCCCCCTCCACATGCTGGGCCCGACTTGACCTCTCTCCCCGCGTCCCGGGGCCACCTCTTCCTGCCTCCTGGGTGCTGAGCCTGCCCTTTCCCTCCCTTCCCCCGGGAACTTCCTGTCTACCTGCTGCCTCAGTGCAGGTGGGGGTGTTGACCTGGCTTCCTTGGAGAGGCATTTCACCTTCCCCACGTTCCTCTGTCTGTCCTCCTCCCCCTGACTTTAGATGTGACAGCTCTGTTTCCTGTGGCTCCTGCCGCCCAGTTCTGTAGTTCCAGGTGGACATATTTTCCGTAATGGGCCCAGAGCATATCCGTTTCTAGTCCCAGGGGTTTGGCTGGTGGAAACACAAATGTTTTCGGGGGTGGGGTGGAGGCGACAGTGTTACTTAGCGTCGCATTAATTCTCCCACACCCTTGAGAAGTGGTTTGATTGTCTACCTTCTGCTCATGAGAACTTGGGAAAACATTGATTACTGCACCAGCAATCATTTACTAAGAGCTGTATGCTCAGGGTGTTGAGGGTACAGCAATGAAAGAAATGGACACGATCCTCAGTTTGATGTAAATAAGGTCTTGTGGTGGGAACAATAGCTGTTATACAGCCTTAATGCTACAGCGGGATATGACATGCGAAGATATGATCAAGAAGGACAAGTCAGAGGCTGGAGCCATGTGACCCTCAAAGCACAGCTTTCACTAGAGTGTCTATGTGGTGTTTCTTGCCCTTGGGGCTCACCATTAGCCGCTGCCTTTTAGAAGGACTGAGTTGCCTTTCCACCACCCACCTGGTAATTTGTAAGGTTGTCGGGCTCTTGAATTACCTCCCTGGGTGAGGGTGGGACAGGTCAGTTGCCTCATTTCTCCACTGTGACAACCCTTGAAAAGAGATCTACTGTGGTGTAGCTCTGGAAGGAGATTTATTTAATGTCTGTGGCTCAGCAAGTTCCTTCATTTGCTCTTTTGGAATTTTTGTTCGAGACAGGCTCTCACTTTAGTCCAGGCTGGGCGTAGAGGCAGGGAACACCATCACAACCGGGCTATTTGCTCTTTTAAAGATTTGCTAGCTTGCAGAATTGTTCAGCTAAATGAGTGAAAGAGCATGTCTAGCACTGCAACATTCCTCACGTCTGCTAATCTTTTCTCCTCTTCATGGAATCTTTAGGTACTTAAGGTTTTACGGTGACTTAGGCCAAAGTCTCTAAGTTACATTATTCCTCTGGAACAAATAAATATTTTCTTTTTTGGGGGGGGTCTTTTCAAGATAGGGTCTTCCTGTAGCCCCAGCTGTCCTGGAACTCACTCTGTAGACCAGGCTGGCCTTGAACTCACAAAGATCCGCCTGCCTCTGCCTCCCAAGTGCTAGGATTAAAGGCATGCACCACCATTCCTGGCTACAAATATTTTCAAAAGTGGAAAATGATTGAGGTGTGTAAGGAAAGGAAGCCGTAGTTCTCAAAGGGAAGGAGATGTCTTATATTTTAGAAATACACAGGACTTATTCCTAGTCCTTTTTTTTTTTTTTTTTGAGACAGGGTCTCCCTGTAACTCCAGCTGTCCTGGAACTCACTATGTAGACCAGGCTGGCGTTGAACTCACAGAGCTCCGCCTGCTTCTGCCTCCCAAGTGCCAGGATCAAAGGTGCACGCCACCATATTCCCATCTTATTAAATCAGCATAGATTGCTAGGAATCTCAGGAACCTGTATATGGGCTTCATGACAGTCCTCAGGCTGTTCTGACACACACCCCTTCTGCATTTGAGTCTCTTGGTCAGCATTTTCTGGTGTTCTTCTGATGTAGTGCTGTGCTGAAGGAATTCAGAGACTCACTGCTCCTGCTAAAGGCCTTTTAACTGTCTTGGTTCAGAAATTTAGTGTCAGTGGCACAAATTCTCCACTAGGTGGCAGATTGACCATTGAATACCCAGGGACTACTATGTACCTGTGAGCCTAGCCCTGGAATACTTGTTGAGTACATAAACCTTAGTACTTAACTGATCTTTTCAAGATACCTGGTGTTTCTGGGGACTTTAGACTCACACTGAATCTTAATCAAAAGGCGGAGAACACATTAGACTCAGACTTTTGGACTTGGAAGCTTGTGACTATAGGTAATGCATTAACCTTGTCAGGCTGTTTTGTTTTCCAAGACAATAATACTTCAAGGGTTAGCGAGATGACTCAGTGGTTAAGAGGACTGGCTGCACTTGCAGAGGACCTGAGTTGTGCTCCAGCACCCATGTGGTGGCCAGCCACTGTTTGTAACTCCAGTTCCAGGAGATCTGACACCTGGGCATGTCATGGGTATACTTGCATATATGCAGGCAAAACAGTCATACACATAAGAAAAACAAAACAAGAAAAAAACCCTGAGTTATGGTGGTATATGCCATTAATCTCAGAACCCTGGAGGCAGAGACAAGATAAGAGAATGTCTCCTCTTGTCCCTACTGCTCCGCACCCCCCAATAAAAGGAAAGGAAAAGGCTCTACACACTGTAAATTATATGTGAATACTTGAATACTTAGAGATGTTTCTTTTTCATTTAGAACTTACAGTGTATTTACTGAAGTGCTGGGGTGCCCAAAATCGTTACACATGTCATATTGTGATAAAAAAAAAAAAAAGGCCATCTTAAAGTGACTAAAAATCAATCACCCACTCTGAGGCATGCTACATGACTGTCCTTTTTTTTTTTTTTTTTTTTTTTGAGACAGGGTCCCTGCCACCCCATTTGCCCTGGTACTCTCTATGTAGATCAGGCTGGCATTGAACTCACACAGATCTGCCTGCCTCTACCTCCAGTGTGCTGGGATTAAAGGCGTGCACCACCACGCCTGGCATGATTGTCATCTTGATACTCAGGGTGTAGCCTAGCTGGTAAAATGCTTACTTAGCTTTTTAGAAGGCCCTAGGTTAGATCTCTAGCATGTCCTGAAAATATCATGTTGGAGCCGGGCGTGGTGGTTCACGCCTTTAATCCCCACACTCGGGAGGCAGAGACAATTGGATCTCTTGAGTTCAAGGCCAGCCTGGTCTACAGAGCAAGCTCCAGGCCAGCTGGGACTAAAGGGAGACCCTGTCTCAAAAAAAAAAAAAATCATGTTGGTACACACCTGTCATCCCAGCACTGTGGACGTAGGAACCAGCAGGATCAGGGTTCAAGTCACCCTTGGCTACATAAGGGGAAAAAAAGGAGTGAACCCTTATGTGTACTGGATTAAGTTCAAGTCCATAAGAGAACATGGTATTTATTATTATTTTTACATTTTAGCCTTTCAAAAGAAATCCTTAATGGAACAGGGTCTCATGTAGCCCAGTCTGTCTTGGCACTTACTGTGTGACCTTGAACTTTTGACCCTCCTGTTTTGTTAATATGACTAAAAAGGGTATCACTTGGAAAGCTGTCAATCCATGAAGGGAAACAACCTGAACAGACTGGATCCAAATGACAACTCCAAAGAAATTGGACTGTTTTCTTCTCATCCACTTGTGCCCTTTCCCAAAGCCCAGGAACAAACTGCGGAAGAGGAGGCGTGGTAGATTGTAAGGGCTGTGGAGAGATAGGGGTGAATCATGAGGATATAGGAATATAGTCTGGACTCCTGATTGATCAACAAGCTTCTCCAACTGGTCTATGGGAACCTTGGGTTGTTCAAAATTTGGACATAGATACTTGCAAAATGCACCAATTACCTGATTGTATGACATAATGAGTGACATCAATGCTATCTGCAAACAACTGTGTCATTGTATTGTAGAATCCCTTAAAAATAAAAAATAAAATGCTGGAAAAAAAAAAAAAGAAATCCTTAACGGAACAGGGTCTCATGTAGCATAGTCTGTCTTGGCACTTACTGTGTGACCTTGAACTTTTGACCCTTCTTTTTCTCCCCAGTGCTGGGATTTCTAGCTTCTGCCACCACACCCAGTTTTATTTAGTGCAGCACATTGAGCCCAAGGGTTTGTGTATTCTAGCCAAGCCTTCCCCCAACAGAGCCACATCCCCAGCCCACTTTGAAATTTGTTGAAGGTTTTCACTTTGGCTTTGTCTTCATTGTTGGTAAATACATCACTTCAACCTAGAATGAGCATCAACGCTGGGGGCCTGGGCTGGAAGGGGCCAAGGTCGCCACTTTTGTTCTGGGCAGTAGCAGTGCTGTCTCTAGACTTGGTTGGCACTTAGAGGAGCCACCATTGTCCTCAGTTTGTCTTCTTTGATTGTTAAATGTAACATTACAGTCATCATTTCTAAGCTTACAGTCAAGTCTGTAATATCCCAAATCCTGGCATGTCTTACAAACTCCCTGAATTAAATAGATTCACAGGCAAGCGAAAAAGGTCATTCTTTTGTAGGTACTGTCTGCTCACCATCTGGCATGAGTCAGTCATTGTATGCTCTTAGCTATTCTTATCCCTGCTTGACCTTCCTGATTTTGCTTGGTTTGATTGTGCAGTAGAATCTAGTTGCCTTTTGGGGGGATGGCTAGGAGCGAGTGTGCTTGTGGCTTTTGAAGTTTGTGGTTCCTTCTATTCAACATTACCCTGAATGCTCTAGGAACATAACAGTTTCATTTAGTGATTAGTAGATAGTTGGCAAAATAGGTTAAATGATTTTTACTTGTTTGTCAGTTTGGTTACAGGTGAGTAGCTTAGTCTCTTAATACTGGGGCAATTTACAGCTTCCCAAAGAAATTGTCAGGTAGTTTTTGAGTTTGGTTTTGGCATTATTGCTAGTCTCCAGGCTTTAGAGAGAAAAGTACTTTATCTCTTGTTTGCTTCTTTGCTGGGAAAAAAAAAAAACCCAAGATATTTATCATATAAAACAAGAGATAAAATGGTTTTCTTTCTAGGCCAGGCATTGTGGTACATGCCTTCCTTTAATCCCAGCACTTGGGAGGTAGAGGCAGGATCTCTGTGAGTTCAAGGCCAGCCTGGTTTACAGATTGAGTTCTAGGCCACCTGGAGCTACAGGGAGACTGTCTCAAAAAGACCAAAACAAAACAAAAAAAACTACCTAAATTATGTTGCTGTCACTTGGAATTTCTGTGGTACTATAAAATCTGAGAGGGAAAAGCAAAAGTCTTGAGTGGACTGTGAATTCAGTAACTGTTTTAGCTCACAAACCTGTTACTGTTTGTGCATTTGTGGAGCTGAGCTTTGTGGGTCTGGTGGTTTTGAAGACTCAGCACTTATCGTTGGATCATAGTCTCAGTGACAACACCCTGACCAGTTTTGTTTGAAAACAAGGAATTATTCTGTTTAGCTGAGTGTGGTTGCCAGTGCTGTGGAGACCAAGACTAGAGGATCAAGGTAGAAGCTAGTTTTGGAACAATAGTGAGTTCAGACTAGCCTGAATTAATTACATGAGATTGTGTCTCCCAAACCAAGGGCTGGTGTGTAGCTTTGAGTTAGAGTAATTGCCAGCCTTGGGGGCAGGAATATTTGTGCTAGAAACGTTTTCCTCTTCTGAGTCTTCTAAATTGCCTTAAAAACATTTTTTAAAGGGCTGGAGAGATGGCTCAGCAGTTAAGAGCGCTCTTGCAGAAGATCTGGGTTCGATTCCCAGCATCCACATGGAGGCTAAGAGCTATCTTTAACTCCAGTTCCAGGGGAATCCAAAACCCTCTTCTGACCTCCGAGGCATTGCACTACACCGGTGCACCAACCTACATGCAGACAGTACACTCATACACGAAATTAAAAAAAAAAAAAAAAGGAAACATTTTAAAAAATTTATTTGACGTAGAGTCTCACTACGTAGCTCTGATTGCCAAGAACTCACTATATAGACTACCAGGCTGGCCTTGTACTCATAGAGATCCACCTGAGTGCTGGGATTAAATCAGTTTCTTTTTTTTTTTTTTTTTTTTTGGTCTTTTTGAGGCAGGGTTTCCTGTAGCCCCAGCTGGCCTGGAACTCGCTCTGTAGACCAGGCTGGCCTAAATCAGTTTCTTAATACTACAGTCTTTGTGGGGACATCAGGTTGATTATGTTTACAACAGAAGTATATTTTATTGTATCTGCTCTGACTTTGAGCGTTCATTTGTCATTCATTCATTCATTCATCAAAAATGTCTTAAATACTTTAACTACTGGTGAGTTCCAGACCAAGCAGTACACACTGTTGTGGACCAACATTGTCTTTAGACCAACTCCATAGAGCACAGAGCATATGAAGAGGGCTGATATTGCCAGGGTATAGATAGGTACCAAGCAGTAAGTGCTGGTGTACAGAGCTGAGTAAGATAACCTCTTTTCTCTGAAAAAGCTCTTAAACTAAGAAGACAGGGGTCTAACAAGGGCAACCAGTCCGGGGGGGGGGGTCATGCTGGAAACCTGTGTGCAGTGCAGGGCATGAAGAGGGGGCAACAAAAGTTCTTTTGGCCCAAAATATTGAACAATGATATGTTTGTTCAAGAAAGCCTTTCTAGTGGTTGTGACTTGAGAAGTAGACAGATAGAAGGGGCTGACATTGCTGCCAGAAAGATTTGGGAGAAGCTGGAACAGATGGAAAAGGAATTCTCAGTTTACTAAAGTACAAATGCCAGGACCTGTAGAGCATTGTCATTCACTGATCTACTGTGCTTCCTGTCCCCTGGTTTTTTGGACAGGGTCTTGTATAGGCTGGCTCTGAACTCATGATGTTGCCCAGAATTGCCTTAGCCTCCTGAGTGCCAGGACAAGGCCTGTGCCACCTTGTCCCCAGCTCTTTTTGGGCTCTTGACATCAGTTTTACTTTAGTAAACTAAGAATTTATTTAGCCATTGATGTAAAGTGCAAAGAATCATACATTTTTCACTCATGATTTAGAGGTATGTCTAATTTTCTTTGGAAAACCAAATAGATCCCCTCGAAGATATTTGGAATTAGTTGTTTTATCTTTTTTTGTTTTTTTTTTGTTTTGTTTTGTTTTGTCTTTTCGAGACAGGGTCTCCCTGTAGCCCCAGCTGTCCTGGAACTCACCTTGTAGACCAGGCTGGCCTTGAATTCACAAAGATCCGCCTGTCTCTGCCTCTCAAGTGCTAGGATTAAAGGCGTGCGCCACCACACCTGGCAATTTTTAAAATTTGTTTTTCTTGGGGCTGGAGAGATGGCCTAGCAGTTAAGAGCACCGACTTCTCTTGCAGAGGACCCGGGTTCGGTCCCCAGCACCCACATGGCGGCTGAGAACCATGTTTAACTCCAGTTCCAGCGGAATCCAATGCCCTCTTCTGACCTCTGGTATTGCATGACACGGGTGCACAAACCTGCATGCAGACAGTACATTCATACACATAAAAAATAAATGAAATTTAAGAGCTGGGCGTGGTGGTGCACGCCTTTAATTCTAGCCCCTGGGAGGCAGAGGCAGGCGGATCTTTGTGAGTTCAAGGCCAGCCTGGTCTACAGAGCGAATTCCAGGACAGCTGGGGCTACAGGAAGACCCTATCTCGAAAAGACAAACAATTAATTAAAACATTTTAATTTATTTTTCTTTTATGTGTATGAGTGTTTTGCCTACAGTTAAGTACACCCCTGCATGCAATGCCTATGGAGGCCAGAACTGGAGTTACAGAAGGTTGTCGTTAGCCAGCAGTTGGGTGCTGGGAACCAAACCTGGGTCCTCTGCAGGAGCAGCCAGTGCTCTTAATCACTGAGCCATGTCTCTAGCCCCATTTATCATTTTTATGATTATATTTTAATGGAGATATTAGAAACTGGTGCTTCCTTGACACAGGAGGTACCTCTGCCTCTAGTCATCTGGCATTTGAGGGATGTTTAATTGAGGGTGATGGCTTCTAAAAGTTTTCTCTTGGGGTTTTCTCACATGGTTTCCTTTTACTCTTAGTGCTTACAAAGCAGCTTTATATGCGTAGAAAAGAGCAAGCATTTTACATTTAAAAATTGGCTGAAAGGAATTTAAAGCTGCTGTTACCTGTAATCAAGTCCCAGTCTCAGCACTGCTCCAGTATCCTGAGATCACACCACCACCCCCACCCCTGTCAAAGCCAGCTTCTGACCACACCTAAGGAAAGAATTTCAGGACAAGTCTGAGTGGAGCAAAGTTAATGGGTTTATTAAGTAGAGATAAGAGGTGGTACTTAGGCTTCTTAAGAGAGTGGCACATTAGGGGCTTCACAGTGGCTTTGTAAGTTGGATTGCTCAAGACATGTAATTTACACTAAGGTTTAAAGAGCAAGCCAAGTTTAAAAATTGAGTAAACTTCAAAAATTAAGTAAAAATTATATGAACTGGTTTACTTATTTGTAAAGAATTAACTTTAGGGGCTGGAGAGATGGAGCACTAGCTGCTCTTGTAGAGGACCTGGGTTCAATTCCCAGCACCCGCATGGTGGCCAGCAGCCCTAGAGATCTCCAGGGGATCCAAAGCCGTTTTTGGACTTCCGCAGGCATGGAATGACAGGAGTGCATTTACATGCAGGCAACATGCTTATATATGTAAGGAATACAAGTACTTTAAAAAGAATTTACTTTAAAAAAATAAGAATTTACTTTTTTGGATTCAGTTACTTTTATGTGTATGCTTGCATGTAAAGCACACTGTGTATGCAGTGCTGGAAGAGGCCAGAATTCACTGGGTCACCTGGAACTGGCATTACCAAGGATTGTTAGCTGACACGTGGGTTGGGTTCCCACCTGGGTCCTCTGCTAGAGTAGCCAGTGCTCACCCAGTGCTGGGCCATCTCTCCAGCCCCAAGAATTAACTTTTGTAAATGAAATTATAAGGTGGTTTTGAGTTCCTTTGTTGGGGTCTCCGGATGAGAGGGAAGCGCTAACACATTTAAACTCAAGGCTTCCAACATTCAGGTTTTTGTTAACTTTGTTTTCTTTGAATTGGTGGAGTGGGGAGGGGAAGGGGCTGGCCTTGAATTCTGCTTGCTGCTGAGTCTTAGTTTCTCCTCGGAAATGCTGAGATTGCAGGATTAAGCCAGCATGACTGGCTGTTTTTGATATCTGTTTTTGAGATATTCAGGAAAAGCACTCTCTCGGTAGGCAGTTTTCATTTTATTAGTTGTGTTGAAGTTTCTCTGCTCTCAGCCAGCAGTGAATGTTAACTAGATTGCCGGGTGAGGGGCACTTTCCCCTTTCCATAGCCTTTAATTTTTTTCTTTGTATCTTCCCACAGTCCTGCACTCACTCTGGAAACTGAGGCCTGTGTGGGATGCCAGCCTTGGCTACCGAGAGCAAACCCTTTTCTCAAGATCTCAAACCCCAACTCCCCAAACCCAATCAAAGCAGCTCAGGGGTGAACTCCAGCGACCAGGGTGGGCCCTTTGCCTGCCCGGGTTAGCTCTTAGTGATTTGCTGCAGCACCTTAAAGTAGGGCTGGGTGTGGAGCAGCAGAGGCCTAGGAGAGGCTGCGCTGTGGAGGAGGCCCAGCAGTCCCCGGCCCCCTTACGCCAGGCGCGGGGGGCGGAGCCGCCTTTCCGGCGGGGGCGGGGACGTGAGGGGCAGAGCGGGGCGGGGCGGGGCGCGACCCGACCCACGGTCAGGACACCTGATGCCCGCTCTCCAGGGATAAAGGGCCCTCGGTTCTCCCGGCAGTTTGCATCTCGGGGTCCGGCCTGCGAGGTAGGTCTGCGGTAGGGGCTGAGCCGGGCGAAGCGGCGCTCGCTATGCTTGCGGCGTCGGCGGGGGAGCGGTGCGACCCGGTGCGCATGCGCGCGGGGAGGCCCGCTTCGCCGCCGCTCCTAGAAAGGGCAACGGGAAGCCTCGAAAGCCGAGTCACAGTTGCTCTTAATTTTACATTTATTTCCTAGTTTTTGAATCAGAAAAGCCTTCTTAGTTTTGCCATTAGGTGGTAAAATTTTGCGGTGGTTTTTCAGTTACTGCTTATAAAGTACATCTGCTGGATTGATTGCTAGCAGTTACTAGTAAAGTATATCTGCTGGGATTGGTTGCTAGCAATTACTTGTAAAGGAAGACAAATTAGAGCCCAAAGGTTGTAAAGTGCCCAGACCCTTACAGTTCTCTATAGTGAACTTACTGTTATTTTAATTCTCCTGAAATTAACTTTTATTTGCTTGGTTAAAAAAATAGGCTCTGAGTTTCAGAAACGACTTATCTTGATAAAGAATTTAAAGTGTTCTCAGGCTAGCTTAAGATCGGTATAACCTTTGAGATAATGTATTATGATTCAAAAAGCTTTTTAAGCTGACAAAACAAGTGAAGTCAAGAAATGGCTGAAGGTAAAATTGGGAAGTACAGTTACTTTACTAAATTTACAGGTTTTTCACTGCAAATTTGTACAAATTGTCTAGCATAAGGTGTCTCATCAAAGATAACTGAATTTAGTAATCATAGAGCATATACATGCCCTGTGGGTCCATTATTACCTTCTTGACCTTATACTAATGATTCAGCTGCCAGGAAGGTAAGTGGAGGTTTTTCTTGGGGGCAGGGAGCAATCTGGCACAGAATAAAAGCTGGAGGGTGGTGTTAGGAGATGATCTGTGCTAGCTAGGCATGATTGCTTTTAATCCCAGCACTCCAGAGGCAGAGGCAGGCAGATCTCTGAGTTGGAAGCAAGCCTGGTCTACATAGCCAGTTGTAGGCTAGCCTGGGCTAATAGACTTTGTCTCCAAAAGAGAGAGAGAAAAAGAATCTCTTCAAAACCTTAATTCAGTCAACAAATAAACCCTGACATGGCTGTGATTGATTACATACAGATACTGGAACCGAAGGCTCCCTTCTGTAATCCTTCCTGCTTGGTACTGGTAACTTGACAGTATTTTGATTATTCTGAGCATATCTTGACAGTTGGGAGTACTATGTATTTTTGTAGTGTTACCCTTGGTTGATGGTTCTGAAAACTGGTTATAATTTATTGAGGACTATAAAAATATATTGAGACTCTATAGAAATCACTAGCAAACCATTAGAAATGTTAATGTTAAACTGTTAATTTTGGTAAATGTAATTTATGGGTGATAATGTTCTGAAGGAGGAGCAGAGAACACCATTTAAAGTGTTCTCAGGCTAGCTTAAGGTCTGTATAACCTTTGGAAATAATGTATTATGATTCAAAAAGATTTTTTGGAGGGAACCAATCTTACTCTTATGACTGTGGCCCTTTAAAGGTGTCCTTTGTGCCATGAGGGCCTTCGGCATCATCCATTAAACGTGGATTCTGTACTAAAATAGTAAAGTTTTTTTTTTTTTTTCATTTATTATTGGTACTGAAAATTAAATTCAGGTCTTCAGGCATGCTAAACACTTTACCACTGAGCTATACCCCTGTACGTTTTTCCATTAAATTTTTTTTTATTAATTTTATTTATTTCTGTATGTGTATGAATGTACTGTCTGCATGTAGGTTTGTGCACCCGTGTCGTGCAACGCCGCGGAGTTCAGAAGAGGGTCTCGGATACCCCTGGAACTGGAGTTCTCCTGGAATTGGAGCTTCAGACGGTTCTCAGCCGCCATGTGGGTGCTGGGGATCGAACCCGGGTCCTCTGTAAGAGCGATCGGCACTCTTAACCGCTAGGCCATCTCTCCAGCCCCCATTTTTCCATTTTTAAATTGTGGTTTGTGTGGGTCATGAGAATTACAGCTTTTTGGAAATCTTATTATTTTTTTTTTAAATTTTTTTTTTTATTAATTTTATTTATTTCTGTATGTGTATGAATGTACTGTCTGCATGTAGGTTTGTGCACCCGTGTCGTGCAACGCCGCGGAGTTCAGAAGAGGGTCTCGGATACCCCTGGAACTGGAGTTCTCCTGGAATTGGAGCTTCAGACGGTTCTCAGCCGCCATGTGGGTGCTGGGGATCGAACCCGGGTCCTCTGTAAGAGCGATCGGCACTCTTAACCGCTAGGCCATCTCTCCAGCCCCATCTTATTATTAAACATAGGGTGTAGTCAGTTATCTTCAGTTAGTGGTAGGTTGCTCAATTTTAACTTTTGTTTCTGCCTTCTTCAGCCCTATTCTCTTTATAAAACCAATGTCTTGCCCAGTCCTTTAGAACACTTTATGGAATGAAATAGTTTCCTTTCTTTTTTTCTTTTTTGGTCTCTTTCAGACAGGGTCTCCCTGTAGCTCGGGCTGCCCTGGAACTCACTATGTAGACCAGACTGGCTTTGAACTCACAGAGATCCACCTGTCTCTGCCTCCCAACCATGCCCGGCTGGAATGAAATATTTTCTAATTCCAAAATACGAAAGCCAGTTTAGTAAGGTCTTTTAAGTAGTGCGTGCCTGTAGTCCCAGCCAAAGCCCGAGGATTGCCACGAGTTCAAGGCTCACCTGGGCTGCATAGCTAGCTACTGCCCCTCAGTCTGCAATACAAAACAATTCAAACATACACACACCCAAAACCCAAAACAAAAAACTTTAAGTTGTAAGTTTTTCTTTGACACTACTGTTATTGTCTCCTTTTTTTTGTGGAGGAAGGAGAAGCTGAAAAGGTTAAGCCATTAGCTCAGAGGACCCAAGCATGCAGGCAATAGCCAGGCCTGAGATTCCAGAGCCACCTCCAAACCACTGCGCTCACTGTGTTGGCTTTTGAATCTTAATTGTAAATAGTGAACAGTAGTTGAAAATGACCATGTGAACTAGGTAACTCATACAGGCGTCTTTGTTTAGAAAGTTGGCCCAGGCTTCATTCATGTGCTTTGAGTGTAGTAGGATTATTGATTTTGGGATCTGAAGGCTTCATGACAGCACAGCAAGCCTTTGCATAGCTCATTTCTTGGGATTCAGGCTGTGCAACTGACTGTCCACAAGGAGGGGGGAGGGACAAAATATTATTCTAACAAGGTAACTATTTAAAGGATGGCCCCTATTTTAAATTGAAAAAAATGGCAACTGTGTGGTAGAAAATTGATTTTATATCTGTCCATAGCTGACCAGAGAAAATCCACAATGTTTTTTTTGTTTTGTTTTGTTTGGTTGTGTGGTATTGATAGAGTCTCACATTGTAGTCTAGGCTGTCCTGGAATTCACTGTGTAAAACAGACTGGCGTTGAATTCCCTGCAGTTTTGCCTCAGCCTTTTGAATGTTGAGATTTCAAGCATGCCATTGTTTATTTTGGCCATGTCCACTATTGGGCACTTTCACAATCCTTGTGATTGGATTTAAATTTAAAGACTGGTGTTAAGACTATAGTCTATACTCTGTGTATTTGAGTCTGTTTCCCTCCTGACAGAGTTCTGGGGGTTTTGACATTGTAAAGCAACATTTTAATTAACTACACTGTGCCAGGCACTGTGGCATTCCACACAGATGCAGACCTCAGATAAGTTTGGCACAGGTGAAAATAGCCACAGCAGTCCAGCCCTAACATTTACTGCGCTGGCGGGCATTTCTCACACCTGTACCCTGTCTGTAGTGTGAGATAGAAACAGTAACTGCACTGCTGTTTGCAGCATAGGAAATTCCCACGGGGCTCCTGAGAAGCCCAGTGGAGGAAGCCCTTTCTGTTCACCCTGTTTGTGGTGAACAGGCTGAGGTAACAGAATGAGCAGCTGGGAAGTCAGAAAATTTCTGAACTTTGAGTTTCCAGGAGGAACTCAGAGGTTCCTGACGCTGTCTTTTGCTGAGGCAGTGGAACGTCTGTTGGGCATCTTCTCAGGATTTTATTGTCTTCTCTATTGTCTTTGCAGAGCTTTCATTCAGACTCTGTGAAACCTAGTCTTTAGGATGCATTCAAGGCTGGTTCAGATGCATCTTTGTATCCTGTGGGCAGCCCTCCATTTAACTCCACTGAACAAGATGCTGAGAGCCCCAAGTGGGCTTCTCTGAAGTCACACCCTTTAGGACCACTAGGAAGCTCTTTCTTTTCTTTTTTCTTTCTTTTTCTTTTTCAAAGCCAATTTTTAGGAAGCCCTTTCATATGGTAACTAAAATGTCTCCTGTTAACCAATTCCCCTGATGAGCTGTTCTAAACAAGTCTGATTCTTTCCACAGGTTTCCAAAAATTTGAGGTCATAATCATGCCCTCCCAGACAGCCTTATCTAGGCCAAACAGCCTTCCTATTTGGAGAGTTCTTCGTGGTTTTGAGGCCTGCTTCCCTTTTCTAAGTGCCCCCTCCTATAGCATGTTATTCAGAAGTAAAATTTAGCCCAATAATCATGGGACAAGTCAGTCTTGTGACAAATGCAGCCAAATAATGTATAAATCACCTTTTTCCCCATACCCAGTGGACTGCCAGCCCACACAGTTTGCTTTCAACCAGATCTCCATCTTTAAAGATTCTCTTCTTTCTTATCTTCCTTATCCCAGTGCAAACAGTTTTTCTTGTTTTGTAAGATTTAAAGCTATGTAGAAGTTGTTTTGGACTCTTTCTGTCATAGCTCTATCTTATCTCTAACATCTGTCGTCTGTGTTTTCATCTAAGTTAAAAAGGGAAAATAGTTGAATAATTAGGGAAAGCAGGCATACACCAAAAAACTACACACCAGCTTTGTGATTTGGCTAGTGACTACTGCCTTTTCTTTTTCTCAAGGTCTCATGTAGCCCAAGCTGGCTTCAAACTTAACTGTGTAGCTGAGAATGACCAGATGACCTTGAACTTCTCATCTTTCTGCCTTCACTTGGGTTGCAGGCATGCACCTCCATGCCTGGTGTGTCAGTGCTGAGGATCAAACCCAGGGCTCTGTGCATGCTGACAGCACTGCCATCTGAGCTACAGGCCCAGCTAGCAGCTCGGCACTTGCTTTCTCTGAGAGTTTAGAAGCCATACCATAGCTCTAAATCTATCCAAGATAAACAGCAGATTGTTTGTGCAGTGACTTTTGTCAAGCTTTACTGCATACTGACACTTGTGTTCATAGAGGACAGATTTTCTACTTCTGTTTCTTTCCTAACCCGGAGCTTAATAGAGAACTCTCTTGATCTACCCACACTAATTTCTTGAAGTATCTCTTACATAAAAATTACACACACACACACACACACACACAAATAAAAAAAACAAAAAAAAATCACACAAAGCTGGGTGCTGTGGTGCATGCCTTTAATCCCAGCACTTGGGAGGCAGAGGTAGGTGGATCTCTGTAAATTCAAGGCCATCCTGGTCTACATAGTGAGTTCCAGGCCAGCTGGGACTAAAGGGAGATCCTGTCTCAAAAAAAAACAAAAAAAAAAAGCAAAAACAAAAAAGAAAACAAAAAATTCACATGAAATAATTTTGTCAGATTTATATTCTAGAGAGGTTTCTGGCTATATCTGTTTAATTCTTCCTAAACTGAAAAAAATAATCCATCTTTTCAACTAACTTGGGAAAAGGCCAGTTCTAAACAGTTCCAAGTTCTAGCAGATCATTGGGTCCTTCCATACATTTTAGTCTAAATCTGCAGAGCAATACATGACTCATTATTATGAATAGAAACTTTCATTCCTTTTGGCAGTACTGGGAATTAAACCCAGAATCTCACTCTCATGGTTAGTAGGCAAATAATTCTATATTGAGCCACATCTGTAGTCCAGAAACTTAACATTCTAATTAATGGTTGTTGGTTTTTAAAAGGTAAGGGTGTTTTTTTTGTTCATCAGGTATTTTTTGTTTATTTGTTTTTCTTTTTTTTTTTTTTTTTTTTTTTTTTTTTTGGTCTTTTCAAGATAGGGTCTCCCTGTAGCCCCAGCTGTCTTGGAACTTGCTCTGTAGACCAGGCTGGCCTTGAACTCACAAAGATCCACCTGCCTCTGCCTCCAGCGTGCTAGGATTAAAGTCGTGCACCACCATGCCTAGCTTGGTTTTGTTTTTCTTTTGTCTTTTGAGACAGGGTCTCAAAACCAGGCTGTAGCCTTGCTGGGTCTGGAACTTAAAAGAGTAATTTCCCTATCCCACCTCTTCCCCCGTAGTGCTGAGATCACAGATATATACTGTTATAACTGACTTAATGTTCTTTTAACATTTTTACAGGCTTGTATCCTGTTGATTCAAGACCACTATGTATTTCTGAGGAAATACATGTTCACATGTGGAGTGTCCCTAAAGTATATTTATAGAATTTTATAGCAGGAACAGAAAAAAATAAGAAAAAAAAAAAGAATTTTATAGCAGGAATAGGTGGGGTGGGTAGGCAGTATTTAATATGTGTTGAAATCATCTAAGTGATTAGTAATGAGAGTTGGTTGGAGTAATCATTAAAGTGATGATTGAAGGGCAGTTTGGTGTTGTGATTATAGTTCTATTTAGATTTTCTTTCTTTTAAAGGAACAGTGAGCAGAATGAACTCGCTGGAACAGAACGGCTGCTGCAGCAGTAGAGAAACACTTCTGAGGTGCAGTGATGCACGGAAGGAGTTGGAGCTTGCTATTGGTGGAGTACTCCGGGCTGAACAGCAAATTAAAGATAACTTGCGAGAGGTATGGTGTGTGCTTATTTCTCCGTTAGTCTGACTGTAGCACAAGGCTGGTTAGAGTACAGCCAGGGACTTGGCTTCTCGCTACCACCCCAAAATTACATCCATACCCTGCATGCTCTTAACCTTAGCTGCCTGGCAGCTGCTGCTTCTGATCCCAAATGGAAATAAGGCAGGTGCTAGAAGAGTCTGGGAGCCCAGTACCACTTGGAAAATCCCACTGAGCATGTGTTTTGGTTGCTCCCATGTGGTCCCTTTCCCAGTCATCAATGGAAAGGAACAAAGGGAGTGGCAGCGTTGTGCTTGGCTACGTCCTCTGGTGTGAAGATGGCACTTTGTTGGCTGTTGTCTTCATTTAAGCTTGGTGGCATGCTTTTGGTGGCACAGTTCTGTAAATGACTTTGCCATTTTGCAAATCAGAGTGAAATGTGTTAATTCCAATAGTATTCAGCTGGTGAGTGCTTCAAGTAGTATTTGACTTTGAAACAATTTTGTTGCAGGGAGAAGAATGTGCTTTATGATATACTTATGTGAATCTCATGATTTATAGTTGTTTCCATTTTTTTCCCTTGAGATATTTGGATTTAGCCCAATGTGAATCATTGTTCTATTCATTTATATTTTATGTATATTTATTTTTTCATTTATTTATTTACAGACGGAGCCTTACTGTGTAGCCCTGGCTGGTCTGGAACTCTCTGTGTAGACCAGGCTAGCTTTTCACTCACAGAGATCTGCCTACTCAGCCAAATCATTGTTTAAAACTCTCAGAAACATTTTATTTTTTTTTTACATCCATCCTAATTGTCTTTTTGCTTTTGATGAGATGGCTATAACTTATTAAACTGGCTACTATGGACTATATGTAGGTGGAGAAAGGAACACAGGCCAGCTACAAAGTCAGTATCTGCCTTTCTTTATTCGGTGATAAACTTGTAAAGCTGTGTTTTAAAATAATATGGAAAAACTGAAGGGGATTGATATCCCTGATCTATCTCTGTATTTTTTGATTGATACCCTAAATAAATTTGCTCTGAGGAGGAGGAAGTGTGGAGGATTTTACAGGTTAGGTTTACCTTTCTGGCTGAGATTTTTCTTTTAATTTTTTTGAGATAAGGTCTCACCGTGTAAACCCAGCTGGTCTGGAACTCGATGTGTAGATCTCAAACCCAAAGATCTACCTGTAGAGGCAAGTAGATTTTTTTTTTAAATTTTTATTTATTTTCGTATGCGTATGAATGTACTGTCTGCATGTAGGTTTGTGCACCCATGTCGTGCAATGCTGTGGAAGTCAGAGGAGGGTGTTGGATTCCCCTGGAACTGGAGTCAAGGACGGCTCTCAGCTGCCATGTGGGCGCTGGGGATTGAACCCAGGTCCCCTGCAAGAGCAGTCGGCGCTTTTAACCGCTAGCCCATCTCTTCAGTCCAGTACTGGGATTCTTAAACTAGGATTTATAGATCTTTGTGAGGTTACTGAAATTGTAGGCAAAATTTCAAATTTTTCTTTTTTTAATTTTAATTTTTATTTTTTTTGGTCTTTTCGAGACAGGGTCTCCCTGTAATCCCAGCTGTCCTGGAACTCACTCTGTAGTCCAGGCTGGCCTTGAACTCACAAAGATCCGCCTGCCTCTGCCTCCCAAGTGCTAGGATTAAAGGTGTGTGCCACCATGCTCGGCTTAAAATTTCAAATTTTTACAGAAAAGTGGAGACCCTCCATGGTTGTCTAGTGAATAGTCAAAAGGATCAGGAGTTGAAGAACTTCAGCATTTTTTTTTTTTTTTTTTTTTTTTTTTTTGAGACAGGGTCTCCCTGTAGCCCCAGCTGTCCTGGAACTCACTCTGTAGACCAGGCTGGCCTTGAACTCACAAAGATACGCCTGCCTCTGCCTCCCAAGTGCTAGGATTAAAGGCATGCGTCACCACGCCTGAGAACTTCAGCATTTTGGGGAATCATCTTTCTTTGGTTGAGAACACTAGTTAATGCTAGAACGTATGCATGTTCTAGGTGAAAGCTCAGATTCACAGCTGCATAAGTCGCCATCTGGAATGCCTTCGAAGCCGAGAGGTGTGGTTAAATGAACAGGTCGACCTCATCCATCAGCTTAAAGAGGAGACACTTCAGCAGCAGGCTCAGCAGCTTTATTGGGTAAGGCTTGAGCATGTTTTCTAGATTTCTAGAAAATATTTTCCTTGTCCTGTAGTATTAATGTAAATCAGACAAAGTTTAATTTTAGATATTATTAATTTGAATATACCTAGTAGTACTTTACACTGTGGCTGGATGGTTTCATTTTTCTTGTAGTTAATGGGCCAGTTCAATTGCCTTATTCATCAACTGGAGTATACCCAAAACAAAGATCTCGCCAATCAAGTCTCTGTGTGCCTGGAGAGGTAAAGACCTCTTTGACCTGTAACTGCTGTAGGTAGACATCCCTAGTTTCTGTTCTTGTGTGAGATCATCCTGTCTTTTATAGTTAATGTTATACATGTACTTTTAGCTGAGTTTTAAGAAAGTGAAATTACTTAAAATTTCTTGCAATTTGGCTCTTATATTAGAAGAAGCTGAAATTGGTATTCTTTGTAAATAGACAAATTTTCTTTCCTTAGACTGAGCAGTTTGGCTCTTAAGCCTGAGGATTCAACTGTCCTTCTCTTTGAAGCAGACACAAATGCTCTACGCCAGACCATCACCACATTTGGGTCCCTCAAGACTGTTGTGAGTAAAGTTCATCCCAGATATTTCATAGGCACATCTCAATTGGAGCCTTACAGATACCTTTTAATAAATTTAGTCTTATTAGAGTCAATGGCTTGCTGGAAGCAATGACCTTAGAAATCTGATTTAAATCAAAACATTAGGCTGGCAGTTTTTGGATTGTTATTGAATCATTGAGAATCCTTAGATTTCACACCTTACATTTTAAAAAATATTTTGACATGTATAAAAATAAATTTGAGGGCTGGAGAGATGCTCAGTGGTTAAGAGCACTGGCTCCTCTTACAGAGGACCTGGATTTGGTGCCTAGTACCCACATGGTGGCCAACAACCATCTGTAATTCCAGTTCCAGGGAAATCTAATGCCCTCTTCTCACCTTGGGCATTGCACAACACAGGTGGTTATACATTCAAGAAATACACTCCTACACATAAAAATAATAAAATATTAATAAAAATTTTATGGTTTGAATAGTCTTTATTAACAAACTGAGTGTAGGATCATTTGTTGGGTCTTGTTAAAACAGTACTACTGCCAATTCTTGTGAAGATTTCTTATAATTACATAGTACAAATTTATCATTACATCATAGATCATTGAATTTTACATGAATAATACTGTAGAGAAATACTGATGCTCAGTGCTTTTGAAATTTAGGATTGTACTATCACTTTTTGATAGGGGAAAGCCTAGTATAAATAACTTGCCTTCATTTTATAGCAAATTCCTGAGCACCTGATGGCTCATACCAGTTCATCGAACATTGGGTCTTTCCTCGAGAAACGAGGTTATACTCCAGTGACAGAGCAGGTAAAATGTAATTTTGATTATCCTTGGAACCTATGTAAAGGTGAAGGAGAGAACTGGCTCCATAAGCTTGTCCCCTGATCTCCATAGGAGTGCCATGGCACATGTGGGGTCCCCTCACAGACATGTTTTTTGAGCAGATAAACAATGTATTTAAAAGTAATAAAATCTTGACACTCCCCCCCAATACATACACCCCAAAAAATCGAGGTTCAGGGAAGGCATGTGACTTGTTCAGAGTCACTAGCAACCCAAGTTTAAAGCAGTGGGTCTCCTGTTTTTACTGGTGAAATTTTCTTACATTTGAAACAGTATTAAGCAGCAAAGTTTTTTTTTAAATCCCTCATAGAAGTCAGCATCCAGCAGCACAGCTCTGCCTCTCAGTGAGTGGCTTTTTGTAAGCAAACCTGCCATTGTTCATGAGGCTCCTTATGTACCCAGCACCAACCCCCAGGACTGGCTCACCCCAAAACAGACCTTGGAGAACAGTCAGGTATGTGGCTGCCTTTGTTGTTGAGGCAGATGTAATGGATTGGGTTATCTGTAGTTCATGCCTTGCTTTTATCATTATCTAGCAGTACATGCTTTTAATCTTTAACAGTAGTGGCATTACTCCCCTAAACATTTAGGAGCTAATTTGTTCCTAAGGATAAATTTCTACAAATTGGATTCCTAGATTACTATTCTGCCTGCCTACTTCTGCTGCATTGTGGCAATTTGACTTTCTAGGAAGTTAATGATTGATATTCTTAGCACCACCAAACCTCTCAGATAGTGATGGTCTTTTCAAAGTTTTCCTTTTGAGACAGGGTTTCCCTGGAGCTTCAACTGGTCTGGAACTTGCTGTGTAGACCAGGCTAGCCTTGAACTCAAGGAGATCCACCTGCCTCTGCCTCCCGCATGCAACACCACATCCCGTCTCTCTGATTTTATACAACATACCAATTTTGCTTTAGGGCAGTTGAGTATTTTTGTGTTTATTGGAATTTGCCCATCATGCAGGCATTAGATTGTTACTAGTCTTCTTTTCCAAAATCAAATATGTCACAAATACTTTGTTTCCATTTAATACTTTTATGATTATGTGAATATACATTTTAATAATTATTCTGGCCAACTAATGTTGGGAACTTCTTGTGTAGACTTCTGCCAGAGCCTGCAGCTTCTTCAGTAATGCCTGGGGCAACCGAAAAGGCTTAGAAAACTGGCTCCTCAACAGTCAGCAACAGGAAATTTCTGGGAAACCAAGTTCCCCAAAGTATAACAGCCATTCGATCACCAGTTCTTCCACTGAAGCTGAAAAGGAGGGAGATGGAGAGCTTCTTCGTCAAGATGAGACAGACCTGTCTGAGTGGCTGGTGACTCCCCAGGAACCCTGCAACCTGGAGAAGCCTGAGAATGGCGGCCGTGAGAGCAGTGAGAAGTTTAAACTTCTGTTCCAGGTGTTCAGAGAGCCGTACAGTGTGAGTGATTGGCTTGTCAGGCCTGGCTCCTGTACCAACTGTCAGGGCAACCAGCCCAAAGGTGTGGAGATTGAAAACCTGGGCAATCTGAAATGCCTGAATGACCACCTGGAGGCCAAGAAACCACTGTCTGTGCCCGGCACCACGGAGAGTTGGCTTGTCCAGACCCAGCAGGAACCATGTAAAGTAGAGGAAGTCTGCAGAGCCAACGAGACTTGCAGCAGCTTTGCAGAGTGTGTGTGTGATGAGAACTGTGAGAAGGAAGCTATGCATAGATGGCTTCTGAAGAAAGAAGGAAAGGATAAGAACGGAATGCCTGTGGAACCCACATCCGGTCCTGAGAAACACAGAGAGTCCCTCAACATGTGGCTCTGTCCTTCTAGAAAAGAGTTCACGGAACAAGCTAAGGCACCAAAGGCAATGGCTCCTGCCAGAATGGCTGATTCCTTCCAAATCTTAAGGAACAGTTCCTTGTCAGAATGGCTTATCAGGCCCTCATGCAAAGAAGGCAGCCCCAAGGAAATATCTGGCATTGAGGACAGAGCTGACAAAGAAAAGGTGAGAAGCCCTGTGATGACTTCCTGGTGTCCTTTTAACACTGCTGACTGGGTCTTACCAAGAAAGAACATGGGAAACCTCAGCCAGTTTTGTTCTGGAGAAGACAAGTGGCTACTTCGAAAGAAGGCCCAGGTGAGCACACTTTAGGGTCGCCCTGCTCGAATCTACTAATTTCTGCTAAATTTGGCTGAAGTAGTCATTTTGGTGGTAGGTTTTTGTTTTGTTTTTGTACAAAAAACATCTGTTTCTGTACAAACAGGATGGAAGGTTAAATTATTTGTACATTTCCCTTGGTCCCCAGCCTCTGTCCTGCTGGTTAAAACTCGGCCTATTCTACTGTAACTGTTGTTTGATAGGGGAATAAGTCTCATGTCTCCCCATGTCATGAAGCAACCCATTCTTCTTGCAGGAAGTATTTCTTAGTTCACCCCTACAAGAGGAACGTAACCTTCCCCCAGACTGTTATGGCCTGCCAGCAGTTTGTGATCTCTTTGCATGTATGCAGCTTAAAGTTGATAAAGACAAGTGGCTATATAGAACTCCTCTACAGGTGAGTACATGCCACCAGTGTTAATGCTGTTGTAGCTGTTCATAAACATTTTCTCTTTCATAGGAACTTAGTATGAACCACTGTTAATTGCACATGAAGATGGGAAACAAGTACATTGAAAACTTTTCATATTGTGGGCTGGCAAGATGGCTCACTGTGTAAAGGTACAGCCTGAGAGCCATCCCTGCAACCCACATAGAGGTGGAAGGAGAGTAACTGACTCCATGAAGTTACCCTTTGACCTCCACACGTCATGACACACAAAATTTAAAAATTAAGGTTTCAAGATGTTAACTGTCCAGAATTTTCTTATCTTCTTGTGGATTGTGGTAGCTTGAGACAAGAGTTCATCTTAAGGTGGAGAGAATTTTGCTTTGTCTAGTGAAGTGATATCTCTGGCCTTCTCTTTACAGATGTGAGAAATGGACTTCTAGAGTTGAGCAGCTTTTCTGCAGATTACCACACGTCATTGAGCTGAGTGACTGCAACTTGCCAAATCATTGTGTATTCTGGGTCTTACTAGTCAGTTTCTCTCTCTTCCTGCCTAGTTTTGAGCTAGATAACAAATCAAATCAAATTATGAGTTCTGTCAAAGGCTATTGATGCTAAGGTGATTCACTCCCTTCTTACAGAAGTACTAACAAGCCCCCATACTACAAACAACATCTTGATGCTCAGGCCTTCACCAGCTTCCATGGCAAATACTATAGTTTTAAAAGTGAAATATTTCTGTATCTAAGTGTGTTAATGTGTTCCAAAGCTAGTAAGCTCTTTCTCATTACCCTTTAGATATTTCTCTTGCTGTGGTCTTCTAGTGGTTTGAAATGATTCTGTTCAGTGATTACATAGGAAATTTTACAAATAATGAACCTTGCCAATGCAGTGTATTTTTTTCCCTTACCAAAATGTAATTAATTATAATTTTGACATTCATCCTCAGTAGTTTAGTCTTCAGGTCATTTCTACATTGTTTCTTAATTTGAAACAAAGTAAGCTACTGCAGATTTTGCCTTTCTAGTCTGTGAGTGTAATATTAAAGTAACAGTGAGCTCTTTGAAAAGGACTCTTAATTCAAGACCACTTTCAGGGCAGTCAGAGCCTCTAAATTCCTAGATCTCCAGTTTTTAAAGAGCCCCAGGCCAACTAAGAGCAAAAAGGCAAGACCTGTTGGACATGCACTTGAACCACTCACCACCCAAGGGAAGCTGAGCTTGACACCTGGTGCTCTTAACTAGGGATAAAGTCAATGTCCTGTTGCTTCAAGCACAGCATTCCTGTACCTCCAAAAGTACAGTGCAGTGACATCTTGGTCAACAGTCTGTGTTCAGTGCTTTTGTGCCTTGGAGTGTTTATTGAAACTTCATAGAAGTGACATCCTTAGTCATGTCTACATTTTGGAAAGTTTCTCCATAGGAAATAGGACTTAGAAATGCTTTAAAATTCTCCAGTATAAGAACTTAAGTCACTTTCTGTGCTTTGAAACTGTTAAACCTCTTAACATGTCTACAATATTGGAAATACTTTGGGGGAATAATCATTTGTCCCACAGTGACAGTGCCATACAACTCTTAGAACCACAGCTGAAAAAGAGCCATGTATCTTCTTATGCCACTGAATAGAGGTGGTGGGTTAAGAACAAAGCCTTTCCAAAAATCTTAGGTTGAGGGAACTTTGTAGTTTCATTTGAGGTCGAACACACTGTATTTTACATTAAAATGTAATTTACATTAATCACTATGCTAATGACATGTGGAGCATCTTTTGCATTGATGAGTTTTGTATCTCTATTAAAAGCATAATGGCCACATCACAGTTGTATGTGTTCTCTGTAAAATTCACAAAGTTGCTATCATTACAAATGTTGATAACAAATGTTGATGTTCAACCAAGAAATGAGTGTTGAGGCTTAAATTAGCAAAACAGGGGTCACTCATATTTACTATTGTTTGGCTGCTGGATTTCCTTTGACTAGATGTATTTAAAAATGTCCTACTGTAGTGCTCCTGACCATGTAGCAAAGAGGGCGTTTAATGTGCACTGCAGGTTTTGTCTTTTCTTAGACAGGATCTTCCCTCTATATCCAGCTGGGCTGGAGCTTGCTATGTGGACCAGGCAGGTGTCAATCTCACAGAGATCCCCGCCTGCCTCTGCCTACAGAATGTTGGGATTAAAAGCATTGTGCTATCACAAGTTAATTTCTTTTTGATAAGAAAACTCAGAATTAAGAAGCTTGCATTTTCTTTAGCTTTCCCAAGGACTTGCAGAAAACTTCCAAACCCTCATGATTCCCAGAGTGAAGGTCGACTATTGGACAGGCTGTTATGTTCTAGGATACTACTCTAATGATTAACCTAAACTATTTTGAGGTTATGAGAGCTGTATTTGAGAAAAAAACTTACTTTTGCCTAAATTTAGGCAGGGGGAAAAAAAGCACCAAGAGTGTCTTATTTTTTGTTTTGCTTTTGTGTGTAGAACAGGCTGGCAGTCAGTGTCTTCCTCAATTGCCTTCCACCTAACATACTGGAAAGTGAAGCCACTCACTGGAACCCAGAGCTAGCTATTTTGTCTTGTCTAGCTAGCCAGTTTGCTCTGAAGATCTTGTATCTGCCTCCCAAGTACTGGGATTAACACGTGGACTGCCACTCCTGCCTGGCATTTACATGAATGCTGAGGCTCTGGTTTTCACACTTGCTGAACCATCTTCCCAGCCACTCAGATGTTTTTAAAGAGAGATGCTGTGTTTTATGTTGGAATTATGACTTTGGTTCTATTTTCACCCTTTATTTGGAGTACAGGGCAACAGTTTCAGATTTTTAAATGAATAAACATGGTGATAAATTCTGAGAATAAGTGGTTTTCCAGTTTAGGGGGTAGGAAAGAGGGTACAAGATCATCTCCAAAGGAGAAGAGAACACATTACTCAGTGAGCCACCAAAGTTTTGGCTTAAACTCACTAAGGGCAAGCAGTGCGGTCCTGGGCATCCATGATCTTCATCACAGCAAATCAGAATCTCCAATTGTTCAAAGTTAATTGTTGGTACGTGAGAGGAAGCAACTCCAGACTGACTTATTAATTGATCTGGATGACTACAAAATGTCCCCCATTCCTGAGATGGCAAAATCTCAGAGTGACTGTTGGTGCAAGGAGCCTTTCATGTGCTCCCAGTTGTTATACAGTGCATAGAGGCCGGTAAGTGTCAGTCCTGCCAGACCACCCCGTGCAGCTCCTCGAAGACCACCTGGGGGGAGAAGGGAAAAGGAAGAAAATAAAACAACTTTACATATTTCATGTCCTAGCATCAAAGGGTCAGATAAAGCTGTGGTAAAATGCAAATATTGTGGAGAGACTTCTGTGTATCTCAAGAAGGTGGTTAAGTTTTAAAATGAAGAAACGGGCTGGAAGGCGGTTAAGAACACTGGCTATTGCTACAGAGGACCTGGGTTTGGCTCCAAGCACCCACATGGCAGTTAACAACTAACTTCAGTTCCAGGGGATCTGATGCCCACTTCTGATCTCCATGAGCATGCATGACATGGGGCAGCAGGTACTACACTCATACACATAAAACTAATGAAACTTTAAATCCAGGATAAATTCCCCAAATCACATAATATACATCTGTATATTTTAACACAGTATTATTGTACCTATAATTTCTGATTGATACCTAAGATCATTAAGATCAATGGTGCGATTTCTCCAAATCCAACTTGTAACTATAGCTTTGGTTAAGACCTGATTGTTGAGCCTGGTGTCCCAGCACTTGGGAGGCAGAGGCAGGCTATCTCTGTGAGTTCAAGGCCAGCCCGGTCTACAGCGCAAGTTCCAGGCCACCTGGGGCTACAGGTAGACCCTGTCTCAAAAAGGATCCCCACACATGATTGTTGAAGTTTAAACAGATCACTAGCAGCATCAATGAATGTAACAAGGCTGTAACATAAACAAGGTAAAAATAGTATTAGCATGTGGACTCTGGACAGGGCCTCCAAATACTAACTCAAGACTCAAGGAGTAGTGAGAAAAGGCTTTGAGTCAGTACTACTGACACAACAGCACGAAATGTCAGTCTCACAATTTATGAGCAATGAAGCCCTGAACATTAGCAGATAACCCAGAAAGAATTCAGGATTAGACTTTGATCTATTCTTGTCAATGGAACAATTTTTCATGTGGAAAAGGATTACCAATAATATTTTATTTGAAATAAAGTCTGTCTTTTAAACATAATTCCCAGGTCTAGGAAGAGGAAGTGATACAAAAATTTCTTAAAATAGAAAATGAAGCAGATGTTATGTGGCAAAGAGTAAGCAAGCTAAGAAACTCCAAAAGAAGGGGAATTCCCAAGGAAAACTTAAGGACTGTGAGGTTGTCTTGCAGGTCCACAACAGCCCATGGTGAAGGGGTTGCTTTATTAGCAGCCCTAAGCTCTGTGTAGAATTCGGGGACACACTCTTGTGAGAACACCAGAAGCAATCATTTCTGCAAACTGTCCAAGCAGGTGGGTTCAGCTGATAAAGGGCCACTCCCAGAATCTCTAGGCTGAGGACTTCTGATAGCTAACCTACTTAAATTATCTCTTAAACAGAAACTGCAGACATCATAAGTAGCTGTCAGACATGTGGGAAAGGGATCAAAAACCCAAGACAAAGCCCCCCCCCATCAAAGTAAACAGAGGAGGCATCTAACATATCATCTCTATCATCTGGTTGTATCTGTGGTCCACTTGCCTTTAATCAAGGCCAGCTTGGTCTATGTAGTGAGTTCAAGAATAGCTGGGGTTACAGGGAGACCATCTCAAAAACACAAGCCGGGAGTTGTAGTACATACCTTTAACCCTATACTTGGGTGGCAGAGGCATTTGGATCTCTTTGGGTGGAAGGCCAGCCTGGTCAACATACCAAGTTCTAGGACACCTGGAACTACAGAGGGACCTCAAAAACACAGGAAAAAACCAAAAAACCCCAAACACCAAAATTGGAATACATCTGATTAACTTAACAAAGATCAACCTTGTGTTTTTGACTAGTAAGTCAAGAAAAAGCTGCACAGCTGAAGATGAACCATAATCAGACCAAAACCGTAAAACGCAAATAATTGTTATTAACTCAGTTATTAGACCTAAACTTTGGGTAATAAGGGCCTCTTGAGTAAGTAGTCAAAATAATTCTCCACTCACTTTGAATCAAAACAAAGCAAAGGCCAAAGTGCTCTAGCCAGTTAGAAAAATGATTGGGCAGGTAAATGAAGCACTCTATTTCCTATGACCAACATTTCATTTAATTTCATAAAGCTGCTAGACAGACAGACAGACAGACAGACACAGACACAGACACAAACCCCTCCAGGCCTTTACAGATCCAAGGACTTTACTCAGGGATGGGTCAGTAGGTGCTTAACAAATGAAGTGGTGGGTTCTAATCCTAGCAACTCACAAAGTCATCCCACTGGTTTGCAAAGAGGTGCAAACCATTTCTTCCAATGGATCTTTTGCTCTAAGAGCATGGTTTATATTTGGCCTTTATATAAGACATTTCATTGGTTCTTACAGATCTCAAATAAGTTTCCACAGGAGTGTTCTTTAGCACTACGGTTACATAACCAAGTGACCTAGAAGGTTTTAAGATATCAGGGCTAACAATGCAATTGGTTCCCTGAAAGCTATTTTTTGTTATATTGTTTTTATTTTATGTGTATGGGTGTACTGCCTGCATGTAAGTGCACCCCTGTTGTGCAGTGCTCATGGACATCAGAAGAGGGCACTGGATCCCCTGGAACTGAAGTTATGGATGGCTGGCTGTTAGCCTCCAATGTGGTGCTGGGAACAAGATCCTCTGCAGTAAGCCCAGTGTTCTTAACCATTGAGCCATCTCTCCAGCCCCAAAAGCTTTCTTCTAACCAAAACAAAAGCTTAGTTCAACCCAATGATGTTAATTCTTTAAAGGGATATAACTGTAGCCTTAGTGCCCCCTAATGATAGGAGACTTTATCAACCACATTAGAAAGCTATTTGCCTCCAGTTGTCAAAGAGGTATACCATGTGTCTGTGCCCAGAGAGTAACCTGTAATAATCTTTAATATTTTCCATTTATTACTAGAATTAAAGGGAGACTGCTGAATGACCCACCAGTCTGATGCAAACAGAATTTGGACAGTCCCAACAGTTTGATGTGTCACCTCAGAGAGAAAAAAAAAAAAAAAGGATCTTTATCTCTCACTCTTGCTCTCCCCTCCAAAGCCCAGGGACTCTCATGGAAGACATTGTAAAACTGTAAGGGCCAAGGAAGGGGGATGAATTGTGAGATCACACAAAATCAGACTGGATTTTTTTTTTTTAACCTGATCAACATGTTTGTATAAGCAAACCTCTTCAACTGGACTTGGGGACACTGGGTTATATAAAAACTGGACTCAGATGTTAACTAAATGGATTTATACGGACACTCCTTATGTTTATTGCTTATGTGTACAACTTACTAGTCAAAAAATTAAGAAAAAAAGGGTGCATATATAATATATATGTATAATTATCTTCAAGAAGACATCAGACATATGCAACATTTAATCTGCTTACCACATAGGTAATCCTAGCTTAAAAGCACTCTTTGTCACACCATCCAGCATCTAATTTTTAACCTTTAAATAATTTTAAGGTTTCCCAACAGGATTTGTTAAAATAACACTCAAGGGCCTGCTGTTTTTAGTTGTCATAATTAAATATTTAGGAACAAGAAATATACTTTCTAACAAAAGAATAAGAATTAAATATTCTTTTTTTTTTTTTTTTTGGCTTTTTGAGATAGGGTCTCCCTATAGTCCCAGCTGTCTTGCTAACAAAAGAATAAGTAAATAAAGCCAACAATCTCTATGAAGTAAAACAGACACCATTTGCGTTTCAGTTTTGCTTCCTGTCTTCTGGTGTCTTGCACAACCCTTAAAGAGATAGGGCAGGTGTTGAATGTACTGTCTGCATGTAGGTTGGTACACCCATGTTGTGCAATGCTGAGGAGGTCAGAAGAGGGTGTCGGATTCCCCTGGAACTGGAGACAGTTCTTAGCTGCCATGTGGGTGCTGGGAATAGAACCCGGGTCCTCTGCAAGAGCAGTCGATGCTCTTAACTGCTGAGCAATCTCTCCAGCCCTGTATTACATTTTCTAAACATGGGCAAATGAGGGTCAAAATATTTAAGTGCCTTGACTCTATGATAAAGGATTGGTTAATGATGGAGCTAACTCATTTAAATCTTAAAACTGGTAAGTATTTTAGACTAAGAAACAATTTATGTAGATACTTTTATAAGCATTTAAAATCTAGTTACAAAGATCCACCTGTCTCTGCCTCCCAAGTGCTGGGACTAAAGGTGTGTGTGACCATACTCAGCCAAATCTAGTTCTTTTTTAAAAGGTGAAACATAATTTTAGCTGCCAGCAGTAGTATGACTCCTGCTTTGGGGAGGGCGGCAAAATTAATTTACATTTTGGGTTTTGAGGGGAATGTAAAATTTTATTTTTATGTGTATGAGTGTTTTGCCAGAATGGATGGTAAAGTTCACCAGTGTTGCAAAATGCCTGTGGGGGTCTGAAAAAGGTGTTAGATACCCTGGAACTGGAGTTCCTGATGGTTGTTAGCACACATGTGGGTGCTGGGAACTAAACCCTGAGTCCTCTGTAAGAACAGCCAGTGTCCTTAACCACTGAGCAATCTCTCCAACTGGGAGCAACTGTTAAGCCAGTAGAGGTGCCTAGCAACATTATGCATGAAGCCATGGGTTCTGTCCCCAATACTGCACACAACCAGGCACGGTGGTGCATACCTGTAGTCTGAGCACTCTAGAAGCCGAGGAAGATCAATTCAAGGTCATCCTTAGCTACATAGGAAGTTAAAGGCTAGCCTGAACTATAGGAGATCTTGTTATCCTCCCCCCATCCCCCAAAATGGTATGGGGTTAGAGGTATAGCACTGAAGACAATCTTCAGCACTGAAGTAAACAAATTGTGGATGTACATGTGACATAAAACTTAGTTATCTCAACCATACTTGTACATCTCAGTAACAGAATTATGTTACTTTCTTTTTATATATTTAGTTTTATTATTTTTAATTATGTATAAGTGTGAATGTTTGTGTGGGTATGTGCACATGAGTACAGGTGCCCATGGAGGCCAGAGGTGTCCGATCCCTGGAACTGTAGTTACAGGCAGTTTTGAGCCACTCAACTGGGAAAGGAACTCAAGTCTCTACAACAGCAGTATATACTCTTAACCAATGAGCCATCTCTCCAGCCCCACAATGTGTTATTTTCTATCCACATCTAGAAAACTTTTCATTTTAAAAAAATTGAATCTATTAAACTCCTCACTCCTATCCCTTACAACTACCATTATTTTATCTTTGGTTTCAATGATTTTGACTATTCTCCATACCTCGTACAAATACCCAGTATTTAGGCGGGTGTGGTGGTGTACTCCTTTAATCCCAGCACTCTGGAAACTGAGGCAGGTGGATCTCTGTGAATTCAAGGCCAGCCTGGTCTACAAAGTGAGTTCCAGGACAGCTGGGACTAAAGTGAGACCCTTTCTCAAAAAGATAAAAAAATTTTGCTTTATTCTTTATTTCTTGTGTATGGGTGCATTGTTTGCATGTACTTAAGTGCATCCATGTTGTGCAGTGCTCGTGGATGTCAGAGAGGGCATTGGACCCCCTGGATGGTTGTTAATCACCATGTGGTGCTGGGACTTGAGTAAGAGTAGTCAGTGCTCTTAACCACTAAATCAGCTCTGTAGTTTCTCCCTTGCTTTTTAAGGCTGAAAAATGTAGTTGATTTTGTGCATCCTTCTATCTATTAATGAATACTTAGATTACTTTTGTTTTTGATATTGTGAATAATTTTTTTTTTTTTTGGTCTTTTTGAGACAGGGTCTCCCTGTAGCTCCCGGCTGTCCTGGAACTCACTATGTAGACCAGGCTGGCCTTGAACTTACAAAGATCCGCCTGCCTCTGCCTCCCGAGTGCTAGGATTAAAGGCGTGCGCCACCACGCCCGGCTCATATTGTGAATAATGTTATAATGCATATATGAAACACTATTCAAACATAAACCAGGGCCAGCAAGATGGATCAGCTAGTAAAGGGGCTTGCCACGAAGTCTGATGACCTAAGATTGATTCTGAGGACCCACATGGTGGAAGGCCTGAGCCAACTCCCAGTTATCTTCTGACCTCCACATGCATGTTGCAGTAATAGTACAGACACATACAAATAAATACACAAATAAAAGCCCTAAGAGTTGGACCAAAATGGCCTGGGTAGACCATCAAATTCTGCGAAGACACAGAAAAGGAATTAATATTTGCTGAATCATTACATATCCAACAATAAGCACCTACTGTAACTTCATTAAAATCACCATTTTTTTAATTATACTTACTTATGTATTGTATATGTTTGTGTGTGCATGTGTGAAGATGCCACAGCCTGTGTGAAGGTCAGTGGACAACTTGAGGGACTCGGTTCTCTTTCCACCATGTTGGTAACTACATATGTTCTATTTTCATGTTTAAATGGTACCTATATGTGTTGGATTGCTTTAATGAATTTGACACTGTAATCCAGTACTGACTTATTCTCTTGAGATATTTGAGAATAAGAGTAGTTTTTTATATTGACAATTTTATATTGGATTTTTGACATTATATTGACATTTGATATTTATCTTTATACATGTACACAGATACACAGACCTCCCAGGAAGAGGAAGAGGACAGAGATTGGGGATGTAGCTCAGTTGGTAGAGTGCTTGCCTAGAATGCATGAGTTCCATCTCCAGCACATGGGGATTAGGCATGGTGGCACAAACCTATAATCCAGCACTCCACCTCCCCAATGCCTAGGATCACTAGTGCTTACATCTCAGCATCTATCACCACACTGGGCTTTAAATTAGTATTCAAAGAACAGGAACCCTGGCCAGGCGTGGTGGCACACGCCTTTAATCCCAGCACTCAGGAGGCAGAGGCAGGCAGATCTCTATGAGTTCAAGGCCGCCTGGTCTACAGAGGGAGCTCCAGGCCAGCTGGGACTAAAGAGAGACCCTGTCTCAAAAAGCCCCCCACCAAACAACAACAACAAAAACAAACAAAAACAAAACATTTCCTGCTTTCTGATAACCCTGAATCTAAAAATATACTAAAAAGAAATTCTATGTCAAGTGACAAAGATTGCCGATTATGAAATTGACCACTGAAATTATGGAGCAATGTTGATAATGTGCTGACCCAGAGTTCCAACATTACTTCACAATGAAGTTACTCCAACAAAAGCAAATCAGTGTCTTCATTAATTTCTAATTTAAAATAAAATTCAAGAGATGGAAAAACGGCTTAGTCATTAAATGCTGAGATGCTCTGTAGACCAGGCTGTCCTTCAACTCACAGAGATCCACCTGCCTCTGCCTCCCAAGTGCTAGGATTAAAGGTGTGCACCATCAAGCCAAGGCTAGTTGCTTTAATATTGAAATATTTAAACAAATTAATTGAAGGCACACACGGCAAGAAAAGAGAAAGGACTTCAGGGCAATTACAAGGTCACCAAATAAGAGAAGTTGTTCAATCTGTTTTTACCCCACCCACCAGGGAAAAACAAAGTGATACTAAGATACTATTTTTGGCTTATGTGTCCTAGGGGACACTATGTCTAGGGGATGGGGGATGATTTGTCACAAGTCTGAAGCCAGCCTGGGCTACAGAGTGAGACACTGTCTCAAAACTAAACCAAACCCAAAAAACACTTCAAAGAATATTTGGGCAAAGGTTATTGCCACTTTTAGTACTAGGTTATTTTTAGCTTTGAGCAATTTACCTGGTAGCACAAAACTTTGTGTTAGAATGTTTAAGGGAGGCCTCAAGAACGTGATAATCTAAACAAAGACAGATGAAAGAAAGTATCAAGAACATATTTGGAAAAGAACATTCTAAGAAAACAGTACACAAAACCAAAGGCCCTTAAGTGAGAGTCAAGATACATGGGGGGAGGTTCGCCCAATCTGGAGCCAGTGTCCAGGGAGCAAATCAAAGGAGTGAGTCCAGCCCGGCGTGGTGGGCACGCCTTTAGTCCTAGCACTCGAGAGGCAGAGGCAGGTGGATCTTTGTGAGTTTAAGGCCAGCCTGGTCTACAGAGTGAGTTCCAGGACAGCTGCGGGCTACTCCTTTTTTTTTTTTTTTTTTTAAGACAGGAGACCCTGTCTTAAAAAAAAAAAAGGAGAGTGAGTCTAACAGGCCAGTGTCTAAGATTCAACTGGACTTTTGATGAAGTCTTATGTCCTAAATAGCATTTTAATTTAATCATAAGCTTGAATGTGTCTATTTTAACCTCTGGAGAGTTAAACGATCATCATTCTCCTGAGTAGTCTATACAGGATATTAGCTTAGGATTTATAAAAACTTCTACAAGATCTTAACAGAGGTTGACCACACTCCTTATCCTGCTATGTAAAAGCAATGTCTACAGAAGTTACCCAAAATGACTAAGAATCATTGGGAGCAGGGTTTTAAAAGTTTTCAAAAGTTTATAGTGCCTTGAAGAGACTGCACATAGGAAAGGAGGGGGCAGTGGTGGAGGCTGGGACAGCTGGCGGTGAGGCCTACCTGTTATCGCTGGTATTTCCAGAGATTAACTGAGGAAGAAAAATACCCTGAAGGTGAATGGAACCATCCGTAACATGAACAGCTCTGCTCTTGCACGTCTTACCCACTAGGTGGATGGAACCCTCTGATCAGGGCAAAGCAACACTCCCTCCACTGCCTAAGTTTTTTCTGTTAGAGAAATTTTGATCAATAATGCAAAATATAAAAACACAATGTTTCCACCACCATTTAACAAACCAGATTTCCAGTGATTCAATTTATTTTATTTTTGGAAACAAGTTCTCATGGAAGCCAGCTTGGCCTCAAACTCCTGTCTCCACGTCTAGAGTGCAGGGATTACAGGTGGGCACTAACTCCCACGCCTGTTGTGTGCTCCTGGAGCTCTAGCCCAGTACTTTATGTGTACTATGCAAGCATACTGCGTCACTTCCCCAGCCCAGTCTGGCCATCTGATAATTACCTCTTCATCAGTTGTCGACTCTACCTCCTATCATCTACATTAATGCTAATAGAACAAACCCAGAATTTCATCACTTCCATTTTCCCTTGTCTTGGGCTTCTTTATTCCCCCGATTTAAAAATTTATTTTTTAAACTTTATTTTCATTTATTATTTTGTGTATAAGCGTATTGCCTGCGTATATGGAAGTGCTCTTTTTGAGACAGGGCCTCCTTGTGTCATCCAATGCCTGCAGAGGTCAGAAGGTGTTGGATCCCCTGGAACTGGAGTTATGGAAGGTTGTTAACCGCCATGTGGGTACTGGGAACTGAACCTGATTCTTCTACAAGGGCACCTACATCTCTCCAGCCCAAGGCTTCTATTTCTGTCTGCCTTTTCTAGCCACTAGTTCTAGTGTAATCTTCCCATGAACAACTGTAGTAATTCTAATAATATCTCCGATAATTTTTAACCTAAATTTAAGATTCTCACCCTAGGCCCCTATACCTTAAATTCTTCAGACTTGAGGTCCATACCTTCTGCCTGGTATCATGACTAAGCAGAAAAATTTGAAATTCGGTCCATCTTTCAGGCCCAGCTCAACTATTACTCTTAACCCTTTTCTAAAATTTCCCTTATTTATCCATCTTGGAGGCAATGTATTAATAGTAAAACTTACCATGAGCTCTGGAATCAGACTGAATCTTCTCAGCACGAGGTTACTGAAGAGGGGTAGCAAGTGAGGATGGATAGCTTATCATGTCTGGATTCTAGCTTGTCTATATATACATACACACATATATATTTTAATGTGTATGAATGTATTGTCTGCATGTATGTTGGTGCACCTGTGCAATGCTGTGGAGGTCAGAAGAGGGTGTCAGATTCCCTTGGAATCCAGTTAAAGACTCCAGTTAAAGATGGTTCTTAGCCGCCATATGGGTGCTGGGATTCAAACCCAGGTCCTCTACAAGAGCCCCCTAGCTTGTCTATTAAATAAAGGTCATGTGACCTTTACTCCCCTCCCTTCAGTCTCATGAGACAGCTGCAAGACATTTCAATATTTGCTTTCCACATAGTTCTCCCCGAGCCTAGCAGTTCCCAGTAGAAAGTGAGCTGACAGCTAGAACATGGTTAAAGACAAGATATAGCAAGGTGATGCTATTTAGAAACCAGGAGACTGCAGCAGGTGCCTTTGGGAACAGGAAGTAGCAGGGGTGAGGATTGTGAACATAGGAGCTGCACAATGAAATCTTACAGGCTTTAAGAAAATAACCTTGACTCGAAAAATTACATATTTATTTTAATTAAAAATTACAAAAATAAAGATAATAAAAAATTAAATTAGGTATTGGACTAAGAGGTTATCCCATTGGGAAACAGTATGTTTAGCATTCATGAAGCACTGGGTAATCGTGTTTGTTCATGTTCGTTCATTCTCTCTCTCTCTTTCTGATCTTTTTGAGACAGGGCCTCCTTGTAACTATAGATGACCTGGAACTATGTAGACCAGTCTGGACTTTAACTCACAAAAACCCACCTGCCTCTGCCTCCTGAGTGCTGGGATTAAAAGTGTGCACAACCATTCAGGGCCGAAACACTGGGTTTCTCAGTGCGCGCGCGCGCGCGCGCGCACACACACACACACACACACACACACACACACACACACTTAAAAAGGTATTAAAAAAAAAAAAAGATTTGATCCTTGGTAGCAACATAATGTTCAAAAACAATCATTAAGCCTCTCTCTTGACTTCCTGTGCTCATTGAGAGATGTGAACCTCGGCTGCTGCTCCAGCCCCGGCCGGCCACCATGCTTCTCACCACAATGGACTCTAATTCCCTGGAACCATCAATCATAAGCTCAAATAAACTCTTCCTTTTATAAGTAAAACAAAAATAATCATCATTCCCATTTATGGGAATATATCCAAGGGCATATATCTGAACAAAGTAAAAACAGTACACAAACAGGTATTTGAACATTCATGTTATATACACATGATTCACAATAATCAAACCAAAGGTCACTTGACAGAAAAGATGTGTAAATAATGGTATAAAGAAATATTACTGCCAGGCATGGTGGCGCATTCCTTTAATCCTAGCACTCGGGAGGCAGAGGCAGGCAGATCTCTGTGAGTTCAAGGCCAGTCTGGTCTACAGACTGAGTTACAGGCTAGCTGGGGCTACAGGAAGACCCTGTCTCAAAAAAAAAATTACTTAGACTTAATGTCAAAAAAAAAACAAAACTCTCATCTGTAAGATTAGAGTACTAGGCTATACTGCAAAAACAAAACGAAAACATAAAAATGCTTTAAATATTACATACAGATAAAAAGCAGACTTTAGTTCTCTATTCAGTAGTGCTTACCTGTACATTTATACAACATTCCTGTCATGGTTCCGGCTGCTACTGTGTTGAGGTCATCTTCTGCACCTCGTGTTTTCTCAATGATAACACCAAATGCGCTATAGAGCAAAGCTAAAGCAGAAACAGAAGTGATCAGTGTTAAAAGGCAACTTAACTCAAGTTATGTACAGAACTATTACTGTTTCAGTGGCAAAACCTGGCAATAAATAAAATGTGCAGAAGAAGGTATAGACCACTGGATTGTTCCAGAAAGGATGTTCCAAAACACAGAACACTAAAGTCAATTTATAAAGAGCTACATCCACTGACATACAGAGCAGGCACATGTGTGCACCAGTACACAACTGACTGGTTATGCAGAGCCTGCAAAATTTCAGAAGAAACAAGAGTAGCTATTTCTGGGAGGTACTACTGGGGAGTCCCAAGAAAAATATTTCAAATTTTTACTTATGTTAGCCATAACCGCTTCTCTGGATTAAACATCTATATATTTGTACTATGAAACAATATAGACAGGCATATAGCGTTGCACACCACTAGTTCCAGCATTGGAAGGCAGAGGTAGGTGAATTTCTTTTGAGTCAAGGCCAGCCTGGTCTCTACAAAGTCAGGTCCAAGCTAGCCAGGGATACACATTAAGATCCTGTCTCCCAAACAAAAACAAAATAACAAAGGAGTGTGAGGTCTGATTTTTCACATGTTAAAAACAAAACTTTGCTTCTACAATATCTTTACTTGAACAACCCTTCCCCATGCTTTTATAGATTCCTATCAAGCGTGGTATACACTGCAGTTTTCTTACCCATTTTCAAAACTACAGTTACCCCAACTCTCTAACATATACCAAGCTCAGCCTTACAACTTGTTTGTTGTGCTACCATGATACTATGAAAGGTCATCTTCCAGTTCAGTATGTTTAGCTGAAAATAAAATGTAGAACATTGTGACTGATCACATCACAACGGAAAACACACAGAGGATGACTAGCTATTGCAATCTGCCCTGGACTGTAGGGTTTTCTGGAATGTAGAGTTTTTCAGTGCTAAAACCAAGAAAGCTTATTCAGGAAAGGAGTGCTGACTAATCTAGGTATATAAGCAATCAAAAGAGAACTGGGGCTGGGCATGGTGATGCACACCTTTCGTCCCAGGACTCGGGAGGCAGAGGCAGGCAGATTTCTGTCAAGTTCCAGGATAGTCTGGTCTACATAGTAAGTTCCAGGCCAGGTGGGACTACAAGGAGACCTTGTCCTTCAAAAAACTAAAACCAAAACCAAAACCTGAGGAACACGACTGCTGAGGGGGCTGGGGGGACAGGGTTGCAGACATAAGCAGAACATCAATTCAGCCATTTTTCAAAGTCCAAAATGTGAGTTTGGCTTTATAATGTGAAGATGTCTGCTTTCAAATTCTATGGCAAGGCTAGGATCTCACTAGTTTACAATATAGGTCTTTTTTCTTTTCAATGAGTTGTCCCTATTTCCCTTACTTAATCTGCCACAAGTAAAAAAAAGATTATCAGAAATCCAGTTAAGTCCATAAATTATGAAAACATTAGATGCTAAGGTATATTATGTGCCACAAATAGATGATAAATTACCAGTAATTAAAAGAACCAAATATTCACGTACAGTATGTGATGAAAGCACTGGATTCTGGCTAAGCACCACTAAATTATCCCTTGTCTAGAACAGTGAATGTTTTCCTTATCTTCAAAAGACTTAACAGTAATACTGCCATTTGATCCTTGCAATCTACACAGACTGGCTACTCAAGAGGCTATTAGGAAAATAAAGCGAAAGGTCTGGGCTGACCTGTCAAATCTCTCTGGAGGACTTTAAACCTTTCTTAACATACAGCCCTATGCTTTGGATCTAAATTACTTAAATAAGAAAAGCAGTGTTTAAAATCTACTTACAAAACAAACAAAAAACCACACTACTTCCCAGAGTAAGAAAAGAATAAAATAGAACTTACAAAACAAGCTTTATACTCACCCAGAGAACCTAGAGTATTAGCCCAAAGTGCCCCTTGCCTAGTCACCATATTCAAAATCCTACCAGGGAAGAGAAAAATTTGTATTTAGGATCATTATTTCTCTTTATCTTAAAAGCCTTAACAGAAGCTACCTAAACCATCTAGAACCAAGCCCCAGGGTTCCTTTAAGAAGCAACTTAACATATCCTAGATTTCAGAAAACATAATTTTTTACTTTATATAAATTAGGGTTATGGAATATCTTTTTCTAAATATTTTATTCATTACTTTTAGTTTGTGTATGAATGTATTGCCTGCATGTATATAAGTGCGTCCATTTCATGCAATGCTTGTGGACATCAGAAGAGGGCACTGGATTCCCTTGGACCTGAGTTACAGAAGGTTGTTAGCTGCCATGTGGGTGCTGGGAATCAAACCTGGGTCCTCTAGAAGATCAGCCAATGCTCTTAACTGCTGATCTGTCTCTCCAGTCCCAAGGGTTATGATAAAATTGAACACCCTGGGTAATAACTGAGGAAAAGGGCTCTCATAAAGATCATTAAAAATTGTTAAAGTTAGTTTAAATATAAGGCGGCTTTGGCTAATATCCTGAAATGTATTTTATAAACTAATTTATATAAAAAAGCCACTGCAATTGTGAAAATTTATTTTTATTTTCTTTGGGGGAGGGGAGTATATTCAAAATATTAAACAGAATCAAAGCAGAAAAGACCAGAGTATAGCATACAGAGTAGAACTGATGAGAAAAGATCAGTTTCCTCATCAGGCCACATGGAAAGGCACTGTCTGCTCCCACACTAGAACTAAGCAGCCAAAGTGAATGCTTAGCACACTCTCAAGGAAGCACAGTTCTTCCTCACACCAATGCCATGTGCCACCAGAACAGTGACCAGGCAGGCAGGTGAAGGTAAGACTTTACTCTCCCAGCAGTGTAACACCATCTCAGGAACAAGTCTGGGATGGCTGACTACTGCTGGGAATAGCAGAAATAAAATTACAAAGAGGAAGAACACAAAGTTTCTTTTAAAATGTTGTTTAAAAAGTTAAGAGTTTCTGTCTCTCCTTATTTCTGAACTAACATGTAAAGTCAGCAACATGCTAACATATAAATAACCTGGCCATTACAAGTCTGGAAACTGGTTTACATGTATAAGCCATGAAGTTAGGTTATGGTAGAATCATGGTATCAGCTTGCCAAGGACATGGACTCAAAGATCACCTCTTCCCAAAGCAAGATTCAGTAATCTCATTTCCTTGGTTCCTTTTACTTTGAAGACAATATACACACACAAACACATACACACACACACACACACTGTATTTTTTTTTCCTTTTTTAAAAATTTATTATTTTTTATGTGTATGACTGCACTGTATGCATGTAGGTTTGTGCACCCATGTCGTCCAATGCCGAGGAGGTCAGAAGAGGGTGTCAGATTCCCCTGGAATTCGAGTTAAAAGACGGTTCTTAGCTGCCATGTGGGTGCTGGGAATTGAACCCAGGTCCTCTGCAAGAGCAGTCAATGATCTTAACCGCTAAGCTATCTCTCAGCCCCGAGAAATATATTTTCGAATTCACTATTACATATTTACTAACACGTTGCAAGTCGGTATATGGATTTTTAAAACTCTATACCAAGCTTTAGAACTATCAACTTTCACTGCTGCAGTGACAGTTGAGCTACAAACTGGTAACATTCTTTGGGATGCAATCTGGCAATACTGTCCATTTATTGAGCCCTTTTTCAACTTGTAGTTTTCAATATTCCTCCACAACTATTCAAGGCAGAAAGTAGAAAAAGCTTACTCAAGATCACAAAATATTAAGCAATGAAACTAGAATTATGAAGCCACACAGGTCTGCCTGGCTCTAAGGCTTATCTTCTTTTCTGGGAAGATCAGCATGATTATATTGCTTGGTTTTAGGAACCGAAGCACAGTACCTTTTCTGAGAGACTTACTTTTTCCAAATTCTTATTTATTATCAGTTGGAGATTTGTTTCAAAACAATGCAAGGGAAAAAATCGGATATGACTGGCCACGGCTGATAGCTGTTAGAAAATGAACCATAACAACTGTGCAATTTTGGCTTCTTTTGAACAGGTTAACATTTCTTTATAATACAAAAATATTAGGGGATTTGAATCGGTAATACAAGGATTCATGCAGTAATAGGAACAGGGGAAAAAAAAAAAGCAAACAACAACAACAAAAAAAACAGGCTTTAAGTTTAGCAAAGTCCAAATTCCAGCATGTCTGCTACCATCTTCTGGCAAAACAATATATAACAAAGTCCGAGTTTATAGTGTGTATAATGGGCAGGGGAGATGGCTGGATGACTAAGAGTGCTTGCTGGGGTGTTTGGATTACCAGCACCCACGCTGGGGGCTGGGGAGGAAACAAAGTACCTCTAATCTTAGGATGAGGGGAAGAGAAGCAGCAGAGAGAGAGAGAGTGCTGGGGCCTGCTAGTCATAGGTGAAGAACAAAGTAGACAGCTCCTGAAGGATATGGCAGGTTGATCTTGAGCTCCATATGTACCTGCCACACACACATACATGTACACCTGCATACATGTACACACACACAATTCCTCTAAGATCTAGAAACTTTAGAGTTTCTGTCTCTCCTTATTTCTGAACTAACATGTAAAGTCAGCAACATGCTAACATATAATAACCTGGCCATTACAAGTCTAGGTTCTGGAACACACGTAAGCCATGAAGTTAGGTTATGGTAGAATCATGGTATCAGCTTGCTAAGAACATGGACTCAAAGATCACTTCTTCCCAAAGCAAGATTCAGTAATCTCATTCCTTGGTTCCTTTTACTTTGAAGACACACACACACACACACACACACACACACACACACGCACACGCACACGCACACGCACACGCACGCGCGCGCACACACACACACACACACAGGTAGGAGAGGGAAGTTATTAATTCTCTAAACATTTCTTATCTCAGAAAGGTGCCTATAGAACTAACAACGCAGGGTTAATATGAAAGCATCATGATGTACCAGAAGACTTACTGTACATTTCTTGGTTTGGACCAGGCCATGTTCTGGGTTTCCTTCAATCCTAGCCGAAGACCGTTCATTGCCCCAAATGCAGCCCCTAGTGAATCAAAACAATGAATCCAATAACATAATAGTTTTATGTTTTGTTTTTTTTTAAATCCTTTGGATTGTTTTTTAATCTCATAGAAAATTATAAATATTTTTTAAATTGAAACCAATATTCTTTTTTTAACATGTATTTTTGTTTGTTTTTGTTCTTTTTGAGACAGGGTCTCCCTGTAGCTATGGCTGTCCTGGAACTAACTATGTAGACCAGGCTGTCCTCAAACTCACAGAGATCCACCTGCCTCTGCCTCCCAAGTGCTGGAATTAAAGGACAGTGCCACCACGCCCAGCAACATTTTTTTATTGATTTTTTTTATTTTTATTTTAAAATTTTTTATTTATTTTTTTATTTTCGTATGTGTATGAATGTACTGTCTGCATGCAGGTTTGTGCACCCGTGTTGTGCAACGCCGCGGAGGTCAGAAGAGGGTGTCGGATTCCCCTGGAACTGGAGTTACAAACGGTTCTCAGCCGCCATGTGGGTGCTGGGGATCGAACCTGGGTCCTCTGCAAGAGCAGTCAGTGCTCTTAACCGCTAGGCCATCTCTCCAGCCCCTATTGATTTTTAAAAATATGTTTCACAGATAATTTTTCAGTCACCATTATACCCACTTCTCTCCTGGCACCTTCCCACAGCACCCCCTCCAAACCAATATTCTAATTGCTTTTCCCTTTAAACTCCATCAACTACTTGGATTAAGTACATTAAAAAATAAAATGACTCCACTCACCTGTCATGCAACATCCTCCAATAGTAAAGAAGGCTAGTTCAAATCTGCCTCGGGTTTTATTTGCTCCAGTTGGCAAAATAAACTCATCAGTATCCTAAAGGGTAAAATGGAAAACCAAGATGAGTATTTCTTTTCAGTACTTGCACAGTGTCCTTTTTTTCCTACTTTTCTTTCTCTTTCAGTTTTTGAAATAGGATCTCATTATAGCAGCCTAGGCTGGTCCAGAAATCATAACCTTCCTGCCTCAGTCTCTCAAGTGCTGGGATCACAGGTTCTTCAACTTTTCAAGGTAGTTTTTCAGCAAAGTAAATTTCCAAATTAATACAAACTCAGCTGCAATATTCTATGAAAAATAAAACTGTCTGCAGTAATAGTCAACAGAAAGCAAATGTGAAGTGAACATAACATTTTATTCTTGGAAGGGATTCTCATTCAGCACTTTCCTTACTCTATCCAATCTTTCATAGTGTGACTCTGATAGGGCTGTAGGGGGAATTTGCCTTAACAATGTACTTAGAGTAACTCCAAGATTTAGACATGCTCTAAAATAAGGAGTAATGAAAGTCATAAGAAGTAATGCTTGGCTGGAGAGATGGCTCAGGGGTTAAGAGCACTGACTGCTCTTGCAGAGGACCCAGGTTTGATTCCCAGCACCCACCTAGTGGCTAAGAACCTTCTTAGGCCAGGCGTGGTGGCACATGCCTTTAATCCCAGCACTTGGAAAGCAGAGGCAGGCAGATTTCTGTGAGTTCAAGGCCAGACTGGTCTACACAGCAAGTTCAAGGCCAGATGGGACTAAAGTGAGATCCTGTCTCAAAATAAACAAAAATAAATAATACTTGACACAGTATTACATAATTCCCTCCCTTCCATGACTCCAGTCCTCTGCAAGAGCAGCCAGTGCTCTTAACTGCTGAGCCATTTCTCCAGCCCTATGGTTATAGCTTTACCTGTTTACATTTAAGTATTTGATCTATTCTGTTTATACTGCATATGGTACAAAGTTGGGATCCAATTTAATTATTTTGCACATGGATTCTAGCTATCCCAGCATCACTTCAGAAAAAGATAATTTCAGCCTCACTTGGCATTCTTGTTGAAAAACAATTGACTATAAATAATGCGGTTTTACTTCTAGACTCCATTTTATTTCAGGTCTTAGTATCTTAAGGTTAACAGTAAGTTTTAAAATTGAAACGTCATATACCTTGAACTTCCATCTCCCTCTCCCAACCCAATCTTGGAATTATAAGCATGTATGAACTTAATACTACAGGACTCTTCTGTTTTCTGTTCGTTTTCAGTGCTAGAGAATCAACAGTAAGGCTTTTGCATATGCTTTGTAAACACTCCAGGTCTCCCACTTAATTCCTAACTGCACAGGATCATGTATTCCTCTGATAATGTTTGAAAGCTACAGAACCTTTCTAGTAAATGCACAAATGAGTTTAGGATGCATTTTTGGAATGAAACCCAAGACCCCAAATTGAGTTTATTTCCTTAAAAGAAAAAAAAAAAAAAGATCAATTTTAAAGGAGTGTTTAAACTTAATACACCTCTATAAAGATCATTTTCATTTCTGCCAAGTTTCCCATGCAAAAATGGTTAAAATAATTTGAACGGAGAGCAGACAACATTGGGCTTTTTATATCTGGCTGTGCATGTATGCCCTCATCAGAAATGAAACAATCATATACTTTCACCACACAAAAATGGTCTGATAGACCTAAGCTTGTCGAACTTGATAGATCTGCAAATCATTTAAACCAATAATCTATTTTTTAAATTATCCTCAACCTCCTCTTTGAGGATTGTGGAAATGTTTTATTTGATCCAATAAGGTAAATAATTATCCTTCAATCCAGAAATAGTCAGAATTAAAAATTCAGAAATCAAACGATGACTATGAGCCGTTATCAGTACCAGCCACCTCTTCAGCAGAATCAACTGTAAGAACACTACACTACCAGACTTGGAGGAGAGCACACAACTCATCACAAACAAGGTTCTTGAGCTTGGTAACTTGAGGACCACAGCGCTACAGAGAAATGAATCCAGGAACAGCCAACAGCACTCCTCAAACTGTTGTAAGGCTGAGATTACGTGAAATCTTCATAATTTCAAGTGGAGAATGGGCATAGTTAAATTCCCTTTAGTTTTATATCAGATATGCATCTGGGCTTCAGGAGGATGTTACAATAAATTTTAAGAACCATTTCAGTATGAATGTAAGATCAGTGGCAACACAAAATCACTAGCAAAAGAAACCATAAATCTCAGATAAAATGACTACCAAAGATGAGTACTATCTATGATGTCCCCAGTCTTCAAAGAATGGAAAAATATTTCACAAAATGTAATTCTTATTAAAGCATCCTATTTGTGCTTTTAAAAATATTTCATTATTTTTATTTTATACATGAGCATATTGCTTACATATAAGTGCACCCAGTTGTGTAATGCCCTAGAAAGCCAGAAGGGGTCATCAGATCCCTTGGAATTGTGGCTGCCAAGTGGGTGCTGGGAACTGAACCTGGGGACTCTGTAAGAACAGGTAGTACTCCTTAGGCCAGGCATGGTGGCACATGCCTTTAATCCCAGCACTCACAAGGTAGAGGCAGGCGGATCTCTGTGAGTTCCAGGCCAGCCTGGTCTACAGATCGAGTTCCAGGCCAGCTGGGGCTACAGGAAGACCCTGTAAACCAAAACCAAAACCAAAACCAAACAGAAACTGAGCCATCTCTCCAGAGCTCATTTGTTGGTTTTGTCTTTTTGTAGACAAGGCTAGCATCCATTTATTTCAGAGATCCACCTGCCTCTGCTTCCTGAGTGCACTGTATCTAGCCTTGATGACATTTCATTCTCTTGCTTAATTGCCCTGCCTAGATAATTCCGAATAGAGGTAAAGAGAGTGGAAATGCTTTTTACCACTTCTGATCTGGAGGGATGTTAGCTTTGGATAGTCTGTAGATGCCACATTAATTAGGTCGAAGGCGTTCCCCTCCCTTCCTTTCCTTTCCCTCCCTTCCTTCCTTCCTTTTTTACTGTCTGCATGTAGGCTGGTGCACCTGTGTCGTGCAATGCCGTGGAGGTCAGAAGAGGGTGTCAAGATTCCCCTGGAACTGGAGTTAAAGATGGTTCTTAGCTGCCACATGGGTATTGGGAATAGAACCCGGGTCCTCTGCAAGAGCAGTTGGTGCTCTTAACTGCTGAGCCATTTCTAAGAGCTATTTCTTTTCGGTCTTTTTGAGACAGGGTCTCCCTTTAGTTCCAGCTGGCCTGGAACTTTACACCAGGCTGGCCTTGAACTCACAGAGATCCTCCTGCCTCTGGCTGAGAAGTGCTAGGATTAAAGGCGTGGGCCACCAAACCTGGCCAAGAGCTATTTTTAAGCCAGGAATGGTAGGGCATACCTTTAATCCCAGCACTGGAGAGGCAGAAGCAGGGGGACTTCTGAGTTGTAGGCCAGCATGGTTTATATAGAGTTGCAAGCCAGGTGGGGCTATGGGGAGATCCTGTCTGAAAAAGATACCCCCCCACACACAAATGGATAAAATAAAAGTCCAAAGTTACTGGAACATTTGTTTTTTTAAGTTTTGATACTTAGCCCAATAGCTTGATAATGAAAAATGAGTTTAAAAACAAACCTTACTTTTATTGTGATGCTTTTCACTAATACCTTGTTGGTTTAAAAAAACATAATAAATAAAAACCTTTGAGAAACTTCAATGGTTTCAGGAAGAAGCAAAGCACAACCTAACTCTATAGGTTTTGGGGGAGAAAAAAGGTGAATGGAGCAGAAACTTAGTCCTCCCACAAGTACATCAGAGCTCAGGCCAACACCAGGCACTGGAACTTCATGTTAGAGCAAGAAAGGGCACCAAATCAAACTAGTAAAATCTTACTCTTACCTGAACAAGATATCGTGGATCCACATTTAAATAAGGAGATAGGGGATTCATACCAGTTACTAGAGAGAAAACAAAATGTGATATCATAACAAAATTACTTAAAATGTTTCCTATTGAATTAATTAGGCTCCTAATTGTTAACATGTGTTTTTGCAATGATGGCTTAGACTCTTACTAGGAGTAACCCAGATCATATCATCACTCTACCAGGAAACTAGCCCAGGCTATGTATTATTTTTTTAATACATTTATTTGTGTGTGTGCACCTGTGCAAGCCTCTCAGGAGTGAGTTCTCTCCTTTTACCATTGGGTTATGGGGATCAAACTCAAGTCATCAAGTTTGGCAGCAAATGCCCCACTAGCCATTTTGTCAGCCTGGCCTACTCAGGCTATTTACAAACACAGTTTCTTTGATTTGCATGTGAATCAAGTAAACTGCAAAAGATTAATCAGTCTCTCAGGGAAAACAGTGTTTGGGGGAAGTTTTGGGCTGTAGTTAAGTAAAATGTGGCAGTTCCTTTGAGCATACAACTAACAGTTTTGCTGATAAAGAGTTGATTTGTTATGGAAAGGCAGAGAATCCTTGATTTTTACCATGGGGATGAAATTTAACGGAAAAGAAAATACAGACTTTCAGAGGGTTAATTTATTTAGTCTTTTTGAGACAGGGTCTCCCTATAGCCCCAGCTGTCCTAGAACTTGCTCTGTAGACCAGGCTGGCCTTGAACTCACAAAGATCCACCTGCCTCTGCCTCCCAAGTGCTAGGATTAAAGGCGTGTGCCACCATGCCCAGCCAGAGGGTTAATTTAAACTTACTACACACTTTGAAGGGGTGTGGGGTGGGGGTGGAGGGGTAATCTAGCAAAAATAAGTTCTTCCGGATTTTAATCTCTGGATCCTTCTGCATCCAGATTATTCACAAATGTACACACTGCCCTCAACTTAAAGTCCTCTCAGTTCAAATCTTCAATCATTACTTGTCATGTGTAGTAGCAACCCTCATCCCAGCAGCCACTTCTGACCTAACTCACTTTCCATGTTGCAACCAAGAACAAGCCCTAATGGTTCTTTGATCAAATCCAAACTCTTTTTTTTTTTTGAGACAAGGTCTCCCTGTAGCCCCAACAGGCCTGGAATGTGCTCAATAGACCAGGCTGGCCTTGAACCCAGAGATCCACCTGCCTCAGCTTCAAGTGCTGGGATTAACGGCGGGTGCTACATACCCAGCAAGTATAAACTCCTTTACCCAGCTTAAACTAAAGCCTGCATTAGCTGCCATTTCCTGAATCTCCCATATCTTCCATCCTTCCACTCCCTTGCAGCCCTAAGGGGATACTAAGCTAATAGCTGTTTATGAAACTTGCCAAGTTTGTTGTCTCTCAAAAATGTCTAAATGAATTCAGGTCAAATGTCAACTTCCAGGGTGTTTTCCAGATCCATGGTAAAGTAGTCTCCTCCTCTAATTACTGTCTTAGGATCCTTCTTTTCTTTTGAGACAGGGTCTCCCTGCAGCCTCAGCTGTCCTCAAAGTCTCTACATAAACCAGGCTGGCCTTGAACTCACAGAGCTCCAGCTGCCTCTACCTACTGAGTGATAAGGGCTAGGAAAAAGGCAAGGGCCACCACACCCTTCGATCCTTCTTTTCTTTTTGTCCTTTTGAGACAGGGTCTCCCTGTAGTCTCAGCTGGCCTTGAACTCAGAGAGATCTGCCAGCCTCTGCCTCCCAAGAGTGCTAGGATTAAAGGCTTGCACCACCATGCCCGGCTTAAAGGCAGTTCTTAGCCGCCAAGGGGATGCTGGGATTAGAACCCAGGTCCTCTGCATGAGCAGTTGGTGCTCTTAACCACTGAGCCATCTCTCCAGTCCCATCCTTATTTTCTTTATGCCATGGATAACTGCAGTGATTTTGTGATTATTTAGTTCACCTCAGTAGCAAGCCGCTCCACAAACTCAAGAATTATGTTTAAAAAAAAAACAAAAAATAAAACCCACTGTAGTCCTGCACCCAGACAAATAGTTGGCACATTGTAGGTTCAAGTGCCATTCATTCTCTATTCTTTCAAATCTTTTTTTTTTTGGTCTTTTCGAGACAGGGTCTCCCTGTAGCCCCAGCTGTCCTGGAACTCGCTCTGTAGACCAGGCTGGCTTGAACTCACAAAGATTCACCTGCCTCTGCCTCCCAAGTGCTATATTCTTTCGAATTTTAATCAAATCAATGGTTACAAATCAATGGTTACTCTGTCACATTAAGCTAGTAACCTTTATGCTACGCCACTGAGAAATCCTAAGACATACAAACTGCTGTTCTTGAGTCAGTTCTTGACAGGTGGACAGAGTCTTGACAGGTGGACAGAGGGTCATCAAAGGACATTATTTGGGTTAAGTATAAAGGATCTAGTGAAATATTACAAGGCTTTAAAAAAACCCCACTTTTGCAAATGCTATTCACCATAAGCTTCCTATCACCTTTAGTCCCAAGTTCTATTTATCCAGTTGAATATCCGTAACTACTAAGTCCTAAAAGACAGCAATAAACCCTTACAGTATGGACAGAGCCAAGAGGGAAGATATTTATGCCCCTGCATCCCCAATCTTGCTTACATTCCTTCCATCCACTTTTTTTTTACTACTTTTTATTGAATTTTGTGCTTCTCATACATCTTAATCATATTTGACCCCTGCCCCTGCCAGATTTCATTCATTCTGCCATATATGTTAAAGGCCTATCAAGTCAAATTTCTATCCCCAGATATCCTTTGGGGTGAGTCCATCCATTGGAGCCAGGTCAACCTATAGGTGTCACTCCCTTAAAGAAAACTATCCCTTACCCAGCAATGATCAGCTACCAATTGTTCCCAGGCTAAGGTTGGGGATTCTTACCCAATTCCCCACCTTTATGCCGGATTTTTGTCCGGATGGGGTTTGTATGGGTCTTGTGCATGCTGTTGTCGTTGCTTTGAAGTTCATATAAGCAAGTTCTCAGGAGCTTGAAACCTTCCCAAGATTTTTATTTGGCTTTTCTTCGTGTCTATAAATCATTTTTAAAGTTTTAAAATCACCTCTAGTTTCTCCTGAGTTGTCTCAACTGTTTTCTCCTAATAGCGATTTAGAATTCATAAAATGTTGCCGGGCGTGGTGGCGCACGCCTTTAGTCCTAGCACTTGGGAGGCAGAGGCAGGCGGATCTTTGTGAGTTCAAGGCCAGCCTGGTCTACAGAGCGAATTCCAGGACAGCTGGGGCTACAAGGAGACCCTGTCTCGAAAAGACCAAAAATTAACAATCGTATATCTGGACCAGGTGTACCTCCAGATCTAAGCTCTCCTAACCAGGGTCAAGCACATAGCCCAGCACAGAGGAACGCAGGTGACAAGAAAAAAAGAAACGGTAACAGAAGGAGGACAGCATTTAGCATACTTTTCTCCTGGAAACTACCAGTTCAATCAAAAAGAGCTTCCGGGAACTTAGGACCCTCAAAATACGTCCAGTTTCGAAACCCCATTCCTGGAGGGGAAGCTTGGGAAGCGCAGCAGGCAAAAGGCTAGGGAAGGCTGCACGTTTAGTGTGGGCGCGGGAACCAGAGAGGGGAAACTGCTAGGCCTGATACTCACGCGGGACGCCGGCCAAATCGGCGTGCGAGTACCCAGCTCCTCCCGCTCCGAAGAAGCCGGCTAAGCCGCCTGTGGTCTTGTTGCCACTTCCCCCGCCGCCCTCCATGACGTCGCAGCGGACTGCTGTGGACTTACTACCGCCACCTCAGGCCAGGATCCTGTAGCTCGGCCGTGGCTCCCACGGCAACAGCGGGACCAGACCCGCGTTGCCACTGCCACCTTCACACGCTGACCTTCCGGGCGCCGGCTACCCGTGAGATGACACACTTCCGCTTTACGACTGTGTACGGCACGGAAGTCGAGAGCGCTTTCCGGTTGCTTTCCGGCGGTGGGAAAGTGAACCGGAGTCGGAGCCGGAGTCGGAGCTGTGGCGCGTCCGGGTCAGGTGGGCTCGGTGCGAAGGAGCGGTGTCCGGCGGCTGCGCAGGGAGGGTTTGCCTCGGAGGCCGGCACAGCAGCCCCTGCCGCATCAGGTCGCGGCCGCGAGGGAATGGTGCGGGCGGCGCCGAGAAGCAGGCGCAGCCCGTCCCGGTCAGGGTTAGTGAATGCGGCTCTCCGCCCGGATCGGCCCGGGGACTGTGCGCTGCGGGTCCCAGCATGAGTGCGGGCCCCGGCTGTGAGCCCTGCACCAAGCGGCCGCGCTGGGGCGCCTCCCGAACGCCTTCGCCGGCTGCCTCGGACTCCCGGAGCTTCCCTGGCCGGCAGAGGCGCGTTTTCGACCCCAAGGCCACTCCGGTACAGTTCAGGGTCCCACCGTGCTCTCCAGGCTGCGTCCCGGGGCGGGCAGGCCCGCACCGAGGCAGCGCCACCTCGTTTGGTACGTGGGGAATAAAGCTTTTTTTTTTTTTTTTTTTTTTTTTGAACTCACAAAGATGTTCCCTTGCCTCTGCCTCCCAAGGTAATATTTTCTTTCGGAATTGTAATTCAAATCAGATGGTGGGTACAAAGTCAATTGGTAGCTCTGGTTCACATTAGCAGTACCTTTATGCTAGCCACTGAGGAAGAAGATCCCAGAGGCATACAGAACTGGCGTGTCTTGAGTCAGTTCTGTGACAGGTGGACGAGAGTCTTTGGACAGGGGTGGACAGAGGGTCATGGTCAAAGGACATTATGTTGTGGGTTAAGGTATAAAGATCTAGTGAAGATATTAGCGAAGGCTGTTAAAAAAAACCCCCACTTTTTGCGAAATGTCGTATTCACCATAGCTTGCCTATCGAGCGCTGTGGTAGTCCCAAGTTCTATTTATCAGCTTTGAATATCCGTAACTACTAAGTCCTAAAAGACAGCAATAAACCCTTACAGTATGGACAGAGCCAAGAGGGAAGATGAGTTATAGCCCTGGCATCCCCAATTCTTGCTTAGCATTCCTCCATCCACTTTTGTGTTTTACACTTTTTATTGAATTTTTGGGGCTTGCCGTCATGCACATCTGTAATCATAGTTTGACGCCCGTGCCCCCGTGCCAGATTTCAAGTCATGTTGCCACATATATCTTCAAGCCTATCCAGTCAAATTTTCTATCCCCAGCATATCTTTGGTAGGTGGGAGTCCATTCCAGTTGGAGCCAGGGTCAACCTGAAGGTGTCACGTCCCTTAAAGAGAAACGGTGATTCGCCTTGACCCACGCGCAAGGATCAGCTACCCAATGTTCCCGAGGGGCTAAGGGTTGGGGATGTGTTACCCAGCATTCCGCCACCTTAGTGCCGGATTTTTGTCCGAGAGGGTGGGGTTCGATGTGTTAGTCTTGCGTGCATGCTTTGTCGGTTCGCTTTGAGGAGTAGAATAAGCAAGTCTCAGAGCCTGGTGAAGACCACTTCCCAAGATTTGTATTTGGCTTTTCTTTCGTGTCTATAAGATCATTTTTAAAGTTTTTAAAAATCACCTCTAGTTTTCCTAGTTGTCTGCAACTGTTTTTCTCCTTAATTAGGCGATTTAGAATTCAAGGAAAATGTTGCCCGGGGTTGTCGTGGTGGCGCCGCCTTAGTCCTAGGCAGCTTGGGGAGGCAGAGGGGGCAGGACGGGGGATCGTTGTGTGAGTTTCAGGCCAGCGCTGGTCTACAAGAGGCGGAATTGCCAGGAGCAGGCTGGGGCTACAAGGGAGACCCGTGTCGAAAAGACCAAAAATTAACAATCGTATATCTGGACCAGGTGTACCTCCAGATCTAAGCTCTCCTAACCAGGGTCAAGCACATAGCCCAGCACAGAGGAACGCAGGTGACAAGAAAAAAAGAAACGGTAACAGAAGAGACGGAGCGCTAGCATACTTTTCTCCTGGAAACACCAGTTCAATCAAAAAGAGCTTCCAGGAACTTAGGACCGCTCAAATACGTCCAGTTCGGAACCCATTCCTGGAGGGGAAGCTGGGAAGCGCAGCAGGCAAAAGGCCTAGGGAAGGCTGCACGGTTTAGTGTTGGCGCGGGGAACCAGAGAGGGGAAAAGTGCAGGCCTGATACTCACGCGGGACGCCGGCCAAATCGGCGTGCGAGTACCCAGCTCCTCCCGCCCGAAGAAGCCGGCTAGCCGCCTGGGTCTTGTTGCCACTTCCCGCCCGCCGCCCCGCCCCCATGACGCGTCGCAGCGGACTGCTGTGGAGCTTACTACCCCACCTCAGGCCGGGAGTCCTGTAGCTCGGCGTGGCTCCCACGGCAACAGCGGGACCAGACCCCGCGTTGCCACTGCCACCTTCACACGCTGACCTTCCGGGCGCCGGCTACCGCTGAGATGACACACTTCCGCTTTACGACTGTGTACGGCACGGAAGGCGAGAGCGCTTCCGGTTGCTTTCCGGCGGTGGGAAAGTGAACCGGAGTCGGAGCCGGAGTCGGAGCTGTGGCGCGTCCGGGTCAGGTGGGCTCGGTGCGAAGGACGGGTGTCCGCGGCTCGAGGGGGGTTTGCGCTCGGAGGCGCGGACAGCAGGCCCCTGCCGCATCAGGTCGCGGCGCGCGAGGGAATTGGGGCGGCGCGAGAAGCGGCGGGGCACGCCCGTCCCGGTAGGGTTAGTGAATGCGGCTCTCCGCCCGGATCGGCCCGGGGATCTGGCGCTGCGGGTCCCAGCATGAGTGCGGGCCCCGGCTGTGAGCCCTGCACCAAGCGGCCGCGCTGGGGCGGCGCTTCGGCCGGTGCCTCGGGCGGCGCTGCCTTTCTCCGTGTTGACCTTTCCTTGGGAGCTTTGCCCTGGCTCTGAGTGTGGCTAGAGGTCGGCTGGTTTTTCGTGACCCTGTCTCTCGTCTCAGATTTTTGTATGGTTTTTCTTTTCATCCATTTTTTCAGCTATAGAGGGTGACTAAGAGTCGTCTTCATGAGTACAAGCATCCTTCATTGCAAAACCTATCTGCAGTTGTGTTGTGCCCCAAACACCTACAGCCCCAGCATCCAGTGGGAGGGGGTGAGCATGGGTTGTGTTGTGTCAACTCAAGTGGATTCAAATGAGTGTCCAGACGTACATTGCTGTTTCAGCACATTCACCCGCAAAATCGCAGGCCCTTTACGATTGCGTACGCCACTGCGCCCCCTCGTTCCGCACGATCTCGGCTGGCGTCGTCGCAGGCTGGCGGTCGCCGGGCGGGCAGGCGCCGGCACCGAGGGGCAGCGGCCAGCCTCGTTGGTCGGTGGGGAGATGAAAGGCTTTTTGTTTGGTTTTGNTTTTTTATTTTATTTTTGTTCTTCAAACCTGCTGCCGGAACCTCTTCCTTGTTTTGGTTCAAAGTCCTTGGGGCTCCAATCACTCCTCTCTGGTCTTTGTACACGCCTCTGTAATGTCTCTTTGCTCAGTCACCAATCACTAGTAGTGGAATAAGGGTTGCGTTCCCCCCACCGCCGTGGAATTGTGGTGTGATAAACCTCGATATACAGTGGGTTCTCCAAGTAGACACACCTTGTGTGCTGTTTTCAAGTTTTATAAATTGCTTTATTAAGAAGACGTGGTTGTGTTTGAACAGCAAGTAGAGCACGTCAACCCTCTGAAACCCTAAAGAAAGCTATTACAACTTCACTCATTCAGGTACTGACTCCCAGAGTGCAGAGGAATTCATTTATATTAGCTTAGCTTGTTAGCATTGTTCTTGGCCCTGGCACAGTGTTCAACACGAGGAACTCTGTCTCTGCCTTTATACCCCGAAATCTATCCGGAGAGCTAGACAATACTACAGATCCACACATATAACAGAGTAATGAGTTTTCTGATGAGGGACCAACTTTTTTGGGTAGACATTAAATATACTTAACAGTTCATGAGATCCAAGCTAGTAGCCCAAAAGATTTGATACTTATTCTGAGTACCGGAGAGTGGGTATGATAACTTAGATGATAAAAAGTCAGGAAGTATTTCAGAAGGGCAGCTGATGCATAGAATAAATGGTAGTGAGAGAGTGCTGCAGAGCGGTGGGAGGTCAGCTTACTGTGTTGAAGTGTGAATGGCACTGAGTACAGTAGTAAGGATATTGAACTTTGTTTTCAGGCTAGTGAGAAGACGTTAAAGGGTTTTAGTGTGTTTGTGTGTGTTGGGAGGTCTTAAGTTTTTTCTTGAAAGGTGTATGGTTGGTGTGTAGAAAATGAACATCAGGTTGCAAGCATAAGTGAGGGTCCAAAGGCAAAGGAGTTGGTCTAGGTGGGATGCGATGTTGGCTTAGACTTAGATACAGGTAGCAGGAGAAGGACTCTACAAGAAAGCCTTTTTTTTTTTTTTTTTTTAGTACGGGAAGGATTGGAACCAACATTTCCGGGTTATAGGCCCGGTAGCTTTCTTAGCTGACCTTACTAAAAAAAATATGGAATGCTTCAAGAATTGCTGTGTCATCCTTGCCGGGGCCATGCTAATCTTGCTCTGTATCTCAATTTTAGTATATGTGCTGTCGAAGCAAGCACAGAAAGCCATTCTTTTTATTACCTAGAAAAAATTACATCTGTGCCAGAGAAATTTGGGGGGGTTCTTGGCCATGCATATAATAATGGAAGCAATATGGAACACTTGATGTGTTTAGAGCAGCAAAGTATTTGAAGAAAAAAGGACTAAGGACAGAGCCTGTAGAACACTAGAGTTTAAGGGGAGACTGAAGAGAAATGTTAAGTGAATAGGAGGAAAGCCGAGCTTATGTTACTTCTACCAGAAACAAGAACATTTCAGAAAGAACACACTAGTCAGCAGTGTAAGAGGCTGGACAGAGGGGGCTGGATAAGAGGGGCTCAGCGTAAGAGCTACTCATTGCTTTTGTAGAGGACAGGGGTTCTTGTTCCTAGCATCCACATTGCAGCTAACGAACCATTTGTAACCCCAGTGGTCCAGGGATCCAACACTCTCCTGGCCTCACCAGGGCTTTTGCTGACAGGGTGTGCCTATGCATAGATCAGGTTAAAACATAAAAACTGGAGAGTGGCCTCAGTGTTAAGAGTGCTGCTGCTCTTTCAGAGGACCCAGGGTTTGATCCCAGCAACCCACATGCAGCTAAGAACCTCTTTTTTTTAAAGCTGGGCATGTGGCTTACGCGTTTAATCCTAGCCTCTGGGAGGCAGAGGCAGGGCGGATCCGTCTCTGGAGTTCAAGGCCACCCTGGACTACAAGTGGTTCCAGGCAGCTGGGGCTATAGGAGACCCTGTCTCAAAAACAAAAACAAAAAAAACAAAAAAAAAGCGGCGAGATCACCTGTCATCTAGCTTGGGCCCATAAGGGAACAGAATGTTTTTATGTTTGTGAGGCAAAGTCTCTATGTAGCCGTGGCTGGCCCAGAACTGGAAGTCTACTTGCCCAAATGCTAGGATTAAAGGATGTGCCAATCACACCCTGCCTTGATACCAAGTTCCTTGAAGGGTGAGATGAGTAGGATGTGGAGGAGATCTGCAGGAGGGAACAGCACACCGCAGCGCTGGTACACGATGCGGACATACGGCTGGCAGAGACGTTCGGTGAGCTTATTGTGGAGTGCCTGGTGTATTTTTTTTTTCTATTATTTATTTTTTGGTCTTTTTTGAGGACAAGGGTCTCCCTGTAGCTCCAAGCTGTCCTGGAACTCACTATGTAGACCAGCGGGCCTTGGCTCACAGAGATCTGCTGCCTCTGCCCTGGAGATGCTAGGATTTCCAAAGGTGTGCACCAACATGCCCAGAAGTGCCATTTTAAGGCAATTAAAATCCCATTCTGCATTTACTAGTCCACCAGGAAGCTTTTAAATAATACCATTTGGTTAATATTTTAGAAAAGAAGACTTAAGCAGTAACTTTTGGACTTTTTAAACTGTAGGCTGTAGTTTTCCTTGTATACAGTAATGTCTGTAACTTAGTAAATATGTTGTTTTTGTAGCTGAAATGTTCCATGAAAGAATACTATTACTATGTATGATGCATTGCTACATTGTGCATTGTTAAAAAATGCTCATTGCTGAGGCATGTTTGCACAGCTTGTAATTCCAGCACGCAGGGAGGCCGACGGCAGCGGATCTTCTGTGAGCTCAAGGCCAACCTGGTCTACAGAGGTGAGTTCCAGGATAGCTGGGGTTACAGGGAGACCCTGATCGTGAAAAGAACAAAAAAAAAAAAAAAAAAAAAAGCGCATCATATTTAGCTTGTCATACTTTGGATTAGAGTAAGTCAAGACTGTAAAACAGAGACCAGTGGCAGGAAAATTACAACAAAACAAAGCAAAGAAACAGTAAAGACACAAGGAAGGAGTGGGCTTTCCATTTAAGATATGGATTTCAGAGAACATGCTCGAGCACTGAAGGTGAATATAGCATATCTGACTTCTGTGGCCAGGTAAAATTGTGCTTCCCATTAGCTTTGTGTGGTTGCTGGTAAAATTGTGCTTTCCATTAGCTTTGCGAGGTTGCTGGTAAAGGTTGGGGCATTTTTACTAGTTGGACCTAAGTTTTCTGCCAAAGAGGAGCCACTTTTTTTTTTTAAACGTATTTTGTTTATTTTTTGTAGAGGGATTCTGCAGTATTATATAGAGCACAATTGGTTTTCAGTCAGATTAAAATTGCTCATTTTTGCCATACAATTAGGTAATTTGGCCTAGCTACACAGATAAGGGATACCATTCGTCGTTTTGTTTTTTGCTGGACCCATGTTACTTCACTTCAGCATAATATCTTCTAGCTCCATCTGTTTACCTGCAAAGTTCATAGATTTCATCTTTTCTTTACCACTTGCATAGAACCCATTGTGTAAATGTAACCACATTTTTTCTCTATCCACGTCGTTCAGTTGAGGGCACTTGAGTTGGTTTCAGCTCTTGCTGTTGTCAAGAGACGTCAATAAACATGGCTGTGCAGTATTTTCTGCAGTAAGATGTAGTCTTAAGGTACATGCCCAGGAGTGATGGCTGGGCGGGTAGCAAGTTCATTCCAAGGTTTTCCAAGGGTTTCTTCCACACTGCTTTCCATAGTGGCTGTATGCAAGTTTACATTCCCACAGCTAGTGGGATGAGTGTGTTCCCTTTCCCCACACCTCTCTCCATCACTTGGTAATCATTTGTTTTCTTAGACTCCTAGCTGTCTTATTGGAGTGAGATTGATATGCTTAAAGGGTTTTGCTTTGCATGTTCCTTAATTATTAGTGCCTATGAACATTTCTTAAGATGTTTTTCTCAGTCATCTCTAATTGCCTACTTGGTGAAGTCTCTGTTCAGTCCTTTGTGCTCCATCTTTTGAGTGGTCATTGTTTTCATTTCTTCTTTTGGTTTGTTAGTAGTAGTATATATTCTGGAAATCAATTGCTTTGTCAGATTTATCTGCACTGACGTTTCCTCCCACTTTGGATTTCTCTTCTTCCATTCCTTGATTGTTTCTTTAGATGTACAGAAGCTTTTGAGTTTAATGAGGTCCCTTTTGTTCAATTGTTGATCTTATTTCCTATGCAAAGCTGCTGTGTGATTTTAGGAAGTCTTCCTACACCTATGTCCTGTAGGCGGCGCCAACTTTTTCTTCTATTGCCTTCAGAATTTGGGGGTTTTTCATGTTAGAGGTCTTCTTTGACCACGGTTGCCTTTGAGTTCAGTTGGGTACAAAGGTCCGTGGGTTAATTTCATTCTTCTACAAGTGGTGATCCAGTTTTGTGCCCACCCCACTTGCTGAAGATGCTGTCTTTCCTCCATTGGGTCTCTTGGCCGCCCTTGTCAATATGAAGGGGCTAGAAAATTGCATTGGTGCTCAATGGTTTGGATCTTCAGTTTTGTTCTCATTGGGTCAACAGGTCTGTTTTTGTGCCAAGTACCAATGTTTTCTATACTTGCTTTTTTTTTGGTTGTATAGTTTTTGAAGTCTGGTTAGAGATCCCCCGAGTATTGCTCGGTTTGCTTCAGGGTTTTGCTTTGCTATTCGGGGAATCTTTAGTTTTTCCAATTTGAAAATTAAAGACTTTTTTTTTTTCCAAGCCTGTGAAGAAACTCCTTGGGGATTTTAATTGGGATTGGCATTAAATCTGTCAAGTTAGTTGTGGGTAGAATGGACATTTATTTTTCTATATTTATTTTCCCAATCCATTGAGCATGGGAGGTTTTCCATCGTCTGTGAGTCTTCTTTCAATTTCCTGTCTTCAGGGTGTTGAAATTTTTTTTTAGTGATTTTGTTTTTTGTTGGTTTGTTCCTGTATTTTTAATTTTTTTTTTTTTTGGTATTTTATTGACTATTGTGAGTGGGAAGGTCCTCCTTGTATAGCCTTCTCTTCAGTTGTTTGTTTTGTTGGTAAAAAGAAAGGCTAGTGAATTTTCTTCTAGGTGTTAATTTTGCTATCCTGCCACTTTTAACTGCGAAACCCTCTTAATCATTTCTAGGAGTTTTCTGGTAATATTGCACATTTGTGATGTTTTCTGTATATCTGTCACAGGGCACTAACAGAAACTTCAAATTCTAACTTTTTATTATTAAGCCATTTTTGCAAATTTTAGAATTCTTTCAGGAACTTGGCATTTACAATTAAAAGTTTATTGGGCGGGTTCTTTTTAAAACCAGGGGTCCCCTTTAACTGCCTAGTGGCCTTGAACTTCTCAAAGACCGCCTGCCTCTGCCCCAAGTGCTTGGATTAAAGGCGGGGCCACCACGCCCTCTGCCATTCCATTCTGATGGCAGTGACTAACCCTGTAGTGTTGTTGTAAGAGACTTCCTGGAAGTAGAATGTTCCTTGGAGACGCAGGTGAATTTTACGGTATTATATATATACCCTTTGCCTGTGTCTATCTTTCTTAATTGAATGTCCTCATTGAAATACAGTGGTTACTGCAAGATGGTACTGATGAAATTAAGTGAGACTGGTTTAAGGTAAGAATTACTGATATCAGTGATAAAAGAGCTTGGATTTAAGTGCTGAAAAGGAATGTATTTGTTGAATATTGCTTTGTGAGGCTTGGACACAATATTCTTTCTCTTAGTTTTATATTCTTACTGAATCATATACGCCTCAAAAGTAGATTACTCCATTTTCTATGTGAAGAAATAGACTCAAAGAAGTAATATAACTTGACCCAGGTGGTGCTGGAAAACTGGGTAGAGGTTCTCAATCCTGAACTGAAAAGCTTAATCATATATTTGTTCTTGGTTTGTTTTGTTTTTTTTTTTTTTTTTTTTGGTCTTTTTGAGATAGGGTAATCCGGTAGCAGCCCAGCTGTCCTGGAACTCACTATGTAGGACCAAGCTGCCTTACAAAAACCACCCGAGGCCTCCGCTCTTTGCCTACCATGAGTGCTAGGTATAGTAAAGGCATGTGCCCCACTAGGACAATATTTTTTTGTGTGTTTGCTGTGATGTATTTGTAGTTAAATGAAAGAAAATCTCTGGAATCCCAGTAAGCATCATTTTATGCTTACTTCAGTAGTAAGATGGATCAAGTTTTGAACGTGCCCTGGCTGTCCCCTGGGAAAAAACCGAAGGAAGTAGCAGTATTGGGAAGAGCAGGGCAGTCCTTCTCTGGGGTTCAAACAAGGACTGATGAATATCTGATGACCAGGGTATGTTGTTCCTCTCCACTTGCCTTTGCCCACACCTTTCTCTGCTTCAAGAAATCAACTGGAAGCGAAGCTAGAGGCAGAGTCCGGCTCAGACTCAGAAGACAATCCAGGTCCTGACACACCCTAGCGTTCACAAATGAAGAATGGTGTAGCAGGCTTAGCAATTCATGCTGTGCTCATGCATGAGAGGAGCCTTACCTTACCTTAACCTAATGTTTATGGAAAAAGTTTAAAACCTAACTTGAGCCCTCTCCTTCCCCCCCCAAAAAAAAAAGTTGGCATTTTGCTACCTTTTTTTTTTTTTTTTTTTTTAATTTTTAATTTTTGTTCTTCACCTCTGCCGGAACCTCTTCCTTGTTTTGGTTCAAAGTCCTTGGGGCTCCAATCACTCCTCTCTGGTCTTATGTACACGCCTCTGTAATGTCTCTTTGCTCAGTCACCAAATCACTAGTAGTGGAATAAGGGTTGCGTTCCCCCCACCGCCGTGGAATTGTGGTGTGATAAACCTCGATATACAGTGGGTTCTCCAAGTAGACACCACCTTGTGTGCTGTTTTCAAGTTTTATAAATTGCTTTATTAAGAAGACGTGGTTGTGTTTGAACAGCAGTAGAGCACGTCAACCCTCTGAAACCCTAAAGAAAGCTATTACAACTTCACTCATTCAGGTACTGACTCCCAGAGTGCAGAGGAATTCATTTATATTAGCTTAGCTTGTTAGCATTGTTCTTGGCCCTGGCACAGTGTTCAACACGAGGAACTCTGTCTCTGCCTTTATACCCCGAAATCTATCCGGAGAGCTAGACAATACTACAGATCCACACATATAACAGAGTAATGAGTTTTCTGATGAGGGACCAACTTTTTTGGGTAGACATTAAATATACTTAACAGTTCATGAGATCCAAGCTAGTAGCCCAAAAGATTTGATACTTATTCTGAGTACTTATTCTGAGTACCGGAGAGTGGGTATGATAACTTAGATGATAAAAAGTCAGGAAGTATTTCAGAAGGGCAGCTGATGCATAGAATAAATGGTAGTGAGAGAGTGCTGCAGAGCGGTGGGAGGTCAGCTTACTGTGTTGAAGTGTGAATGGCACTGAGTACAGTAGTAAGGATATTGAACTTTGTTTTCAGGCTAGTGAGAAGACGTTAAAGGGTTTTAGTGTGTTTGTGTGTGTTGGGAGGTCTTAAGTTTTTTCTTGAAAGGTGTATGGTTGGTGTGTAGAAAATGAACATCAGGTTGCAAGCATAAGTGAGGGTCCAAAGGCAAAGGAGTTGGTCTAGGTGGGATGCGATGTTGGCTTAGACTTAGATACAGGTAGCAGGAGAAGGACTCTACAAAGAAAGCCTTTTTTTTTTTTTTTTAGTACGGGAAGGATTGGAACCAACATTTCCGGGTTATAGGCCCGGTAGCTTTCTTAGCTGACCTTACTAAAAAAAATATGGAATGCTTCACGAATTTGCGTGTCATCCTTGCGCAGGAGGCCATGCTAATCTTCTCTGTATTCCAATTTTTAGTATATGTGCTGTCGAAGCAAGCACAGAAAGCCATTCTTTTTTACCTGAGAAAAAATACATCTGTGCCAGAGAAATTGGGGGGTTCTTGGCATGCATATAATAATGGAAGCAATAATGGAAGCACTTGTGTGTTTAGAGCATGCAAGTATTTGAAGAAAAAAGGACTAAGGACAGAGCCTGTAGAACACTAGAGTTTAAGGGGAGACTGAAGAGAAATGTTAAGTGAATAGGAGGAAAGCCGAGCTTATGTTACTTCTACCAGAAACAAGAACATTTCAGAAAGAACACACTAGTCAGCAGTGTAAGAGGCTGGACAGAGGGGGCTGGATAGAGGGCTCAGCGGTTAAGAGCACTGGCTGCTTTTGTAGAGGACAGGGGTTCTGTTCCAGCATCCACATTGCAGCTAACAACCATTGGTAACCCCAGTTCCAGGGAATCCAACACTCTCCTGGCCTCACCAGGCTTTGCATGACATGGGTGCACTTGCATAGATACAGGTAAAACATAAAACTGGAGAGTTGGCTCAGTGGTTTAAGAGTGCTGACTGCTCTTTCAGAGGACCCAGGTTTGATTCCCAGCACCCACATGGCAGCTAAGAACCTTCTTTTTAAGCCGGGCTTGGTGGCACAAGCGTTTAATCCTAGCACTCTGGAGGCAGAGGCAGGCGGATCTCTCTGAGTTCAAGGCCACCCTGGACTACAGAGTGAGTTCCAGGCCAGCTGGGGCTATCAGGAGACCCTGTCTCAAAAACAAAAACAAAAAAAAACAAAAAAAAGGCTGGGCAGAGATCACCTGTCATCTAGCTTGGGCCCAGTAAGGGAACAGACATGTTTTGATGTTTGTGAGGCAAAGTCTCTATGTAGCCGTGGCTGGCCCAGAACTGGAAGTCTACTTGCCAAATGCTAGGATTAAAGGCATGTGCCATCACACCCTGCTTGAACCAAGTCTTGAAGGGTGAGATGAGTAGGATGTGGAGGAGAGATGCAGGAGGGAACAGCACACCGCAGAGCTGGTACAATGAGGACATAGGATGGCAGAGGACGTTCGGTGAGCTTATTGTGGAAGTGCCTTTATTTTTTTTATTATTATTTTTGGTCTTTTTTGAGACAGGGTCTCCCTGTAGCTCCAGCTGTCCTGGAACTCACTATGTAGACCAGGCTGGCCTTGAGCTCACAGAGATCTGCCTGCCTCTGCCTCTGGAGTGCTAGGATCAAAGGTGTGCACCAACATGCCCAGAAGTGCCATTTTAAGGCAATTAAAATCCCATTCTGCATTTACTAGTCCACCAGGAAGCTTTTAAATAATACCATTTGGTTAATATTTTAGAAAAGAAGACTTAAGCAGTAACTTTTGGACTTTTTAAACTGTAGGCTGTAGTTTTCCTTGTATACAGTAATGTCTGTAACTTAGTAAATATGTTGTTTTTGTAGCTGAAATGTTCCATGAAAGAATACTATTACTATGTATGATGCATTGCTACATTGTGCATTGTTAAAAAATGCTCATTGCTGGGCATGGTGCACAGCTTTAATCCCAGCACTCAGGAGGCAGAGGCAGGCGGATCTCTGTGAGCTCAAGGCCAACCTGGTCTACAGAGTGAGTTCCAGGATAGCTGGGGTTACAGGGAGACCCTGACTTGAAAAGACAAAAAAAAAAAAAAAAAAAGCTCATCATATTTAGCTTGTCATACTTTGGATTAGAGTAAGTCAAGACTGTAAACAGAGACCAGTGGCAGGAAAAGAACAAAACAAAGCAAAGAAACAGTAAAGACACAAGGAAGGAGTGGGCTTTCCATTTAAGATATGGATTTCAGAGAACATGCTCGAGCACTGAAGGTGAATATAGCATATCTGACTTCTGTGGCCAGGTAAAATTGTGCTTCCCATTAGCTTTGTGTGGTTGCTGGTAAAATTGTGCTTTCCATTAGCTTTGCGAGGTTGCTGGTAAAGGTTGGGGCATTTTTACTAGTTGGACCTAAGTTTTCTGCCAAAGAGGAGCCACTTTTTTTTTTTAACTTTTATGTTTATTTTTTAAGGGATTCTGCAATATAAGAGCACAATTGTTTTCAGATCATATTAATGTTGCTCAGTTTGCCATACAATTAGGTAATTGGCGCTAGCATCCACAGTTGAGGGATACCATTCGTCGTTTGTTTTTCTGGGACCATGTTACTTCACTCAGCATAATATCTTCTAGCTCCATCTGTTTACCTGCAAAGTTCATGATGTCATCTTTCTTTACCACTGCATAGAACTCCATTGTGTAGATGTACCACATTTTCTCTATCCACTCGTCAGTTGAGGGGCACTTGAGTTGGTTCCAGCTCTTTGCTGTTGTCAAGAGAGCTGCAATAAACATGGCTGTGCATGTTTCTCTGCAGTAAGATGAGTCTTATGGGTACATGCCCAGGAGTGGAATGGCTGGGTCGGGTAGCAAGTTCATTCCAAGTTTTCCAAGGGTTCTCCACACTGCTTTCCATAGTGGCTGTATGAGTTTACATTCCCACCAGCAGTGGATGAGTGTGTTCCCCTTTCCCCACAACCTCTCCAGCACTTGGTATCATTTGTTTTCTTGATCCTAGCCTGTCTTATTGGAGTGAGATGATATCTTAAAGTGGTTTTGATTTGCATTTCCTTAATTATTAGTGCTATTGAACATTTCTTAAGATGTTTCTCAGCCATCTCTAATTCCTCACTTGTGAAGTCTCTGTTCAGGTCTTTGCTCCATCTTTTGAGTGGGTCATTTGTTTTCTTTCTTCTTTGTTTTTTGAGTAGATTATATATTCTGGAAATCAATGCTTTGTCAGATGTATCTGCACTGAAGGTTTCCTCCCACTTTGGATTTTCTCTTCATTTCCTTGATTGTTTCTTTAGATGTACAGAAGCTTTTGAGTTTAATGAGGTTCCATTTGTCAATTGTTGATCTTATTTCTTGCACAGCTGCTGTCTGATTTAGGAAGTCTTTTCCTACACCTATGTCTTGCAGGCTGCTGCCAACTTTTTCTTCTATTGCCTTCAGAATTTGGGGTTTCATGTTGAGGTCTTTGATCCATCTGGAGTTGACTTTTGTATGGGGTGAGAGGTAGGGGTTTAATTTCATTCTTCTACAAGTGGTGATCCAGTTTTGCCAACACCACTTGCTGAAGATGCTGTCTTTCCTCCATTGGGTCTTCTTGGCCCCCTTGTCAAATATGAGGGGGCTGAAATTGCATGTGCTCAAGTTTGGATCTTCAGTTTTGTTCCATTGGTCAACAGGTCTGTTTTTGTGCCAGTACCAAGCTGTTTTTATGACTATAGCCCTGTAGTATAGTTTGAAGTCTGGTATAGAGATTCCCCCGTATTGCTCTTTTTGCTCAGGGTTGCTTTGACTATTCAGGGTCTTTAGTTTTTCCATATGAAATTAAGGACTTGTTTTTTTTTCCAAGCCTGTGAAGAAACTCTTGGGGATTTTAATTGGGATTGCATTAAATCTGTTCAAGAGTTTGGGTAGAATGGACATTTTTACTATATTAATTTTCCCAATCCATGAGCATGGGAGGTTTTTCCATCTTCTGACGTCTTCTTCAATTTCCTTCTTCAGGGGTTTAAAATTTTTTTTAGTAGAGATCTTTGGTGGCTTTGGTTAGGTTTGTTCCTAGGTATTTTATTGTTTTTGAGACTATTGTGAGTGGGAAGGTCTCCTTGTATTCCTTCTTCAGTTGTTTGTTGTTGGTAAAAAGAAAGGCTATTGATTTTTCTAGGTTAATTTTGTATCCTGCCACTTTACTGAAACTCTTAATCATTTCTAGGAGTTTTCTGGTTAATATGCACATTTGTGATGTTTTCTGTATATCTGTCACAGGGCACTAACAGAAACTTCAAATTCTAACTTTTTATTATTAAGCCATTTTTGCAAATTTTAGAATTCTTTCAGGAACTTGGCATTTACAATTAAAGTTTATTGGGGGGGTCTTTTTAAAACAGGGTCTCCTTTTACTCCTAGTTGGCCTTGAACTCTCAAAGATCCGCCTGCCTCTGCCTCCCAAGTGCTTGGGTTAAAGGCGTGTGCCACCACGCCTGACTGCCATTCCATTCTGATGGCAGTGACTAACCCTGTAGTGTTGTTGTAAGAGACTTCCTGGAAGTAGAATGTTCCTTGGAGACGCAGGTGAATTTTACGGTATTATATATATACCCTTTGCCTGTGTCTATCTTTCTTAATTGAATGTCCTCATTGAAATACAGTGGTTACTGCAAGATGGTACTGATGAAATTAAGTGAGACTGGTTTAAGGTAAGAATTACTGATATCAGTGATAAAAGAGCTTGGATTTAAGTGCTGAAAAGGAATGTATTTGTTGAATATTGCTTTGTGAGGCTGGACACAATATTTTCTCTTATTTTTATATTCTTACTAATCTATATACTCCTCAAAAGTAGATTACTCCATTTTCTATGTGAAGAAATAGACTCAAAGAAGTAATATAACTTGACCCAGGTGGTGCTGGAAACTGGGTAGAGGTCTCAATCCTGAACTGAAAGAGCTAATCATATATTTTTTGGTTGATTTGTTTGTTTTTTTTTTTTTTTTTTGGTCTTTTTGAGATAGGGTATTCCTGTAGGCCCAGCTGTCCTGGAACTCACTATGTAGACCAAGCTCCCTTAAACTCACCGAGATCCTCCTGCCTCTGCCTCCTGAGTGCTGGTATTAAAGGCATGTGCCCACACTAGACAATATTTTTTTGTGTGTTTGCTGTGATTATTTGTAGTTAAATGAAAGAAAATCTCTGGAATCCCAGTAAGCATCATTTTATGCTTACTTCAGTAGTAAGATGGATCAAGTTTTGAACAGTGCCATGCTGTCCTGGGAAAGAAACCGAAGCAGAAGTAGCAGTATTGGGAAGAGCAGGGCAGTCCTTCTCTGGGGTTCAAACAAGGACTGATGAATATCTGATGACCAGGATATGTTGTTCCTCTCCACTTGCCTTTGCCCATCATCCTTTTCTCATGCTTCAAGAATCATACTTGGAAGCTGAAGCTAGAGGCAGAGTCCGTGCTCAGAACTGCAGAAGACAACCTTCTCAGGTTCCTTGGAACACACCCTATGCGTTTTCACAAATTGAAGAAGTGGTGGTTAGCAGGCTTAGCAAGTGTCATGCTGTGCTCTATGTGCATGAGAGGAGCCTACCTTACCTTTAATCCTAATGTTTATGGAAAAAGTTTTAAATCCTAAACTGAGCCTCTTTTCCCCCCCCCCAAAAAAAAAGTTTTGGCAGTTTGCTGGTTTGATATTTGAGAATTTTCTGAACTATGCTTGCTATGGTTGCTAGAGGTTTGATTTCCCATACCTGGAATAATTGGGATAAGAAGTAATTCAAATTTTGGAGTTTTTCAGGCTAAATGGGTTGAGCACCCCTAATCTGAAAATATGAAGTCTGAAATGCTTCAAAATAAGCACCTGGACTCAAAAAGTTGGATTTTGAAAATCAGGAAAACTGAGTCTGTATAATGGAAAAGATGGAGCAGAAATAGATCTCAAGTCATTTACCCTCCTGCTGGCTGATGGCATTTGTTTCTTTGAAGCCTAATTTACTGCAGAAATGTAAAATCACAGAAGTGGTATTGAGCAAGAAATGTCAACTGTAATTACTTTTTGTGATAGAAACCATTTAAAGAAATGGTTGTGTTAAAAAAGACTTTATTAGGGCCTAGTGGTTAAGAAAGAGCACCAAGTGCTCTTGCAGAGGACCTGGGTTCGATCCCCAGCACCCACATGGCGGCTGAGAACCGTCTTTAACTCCAGTTCCAGGGGAATCTGACGCCCTCTTCTGATCTCCGCGGCATTGCATGACACGGGTGCACCAACCTACATGCAGACAGTACATTCATACACATGAAAATAAATAAATAAAAGTAAAAAAAAAGACTTTCTTAGTTGGACTGTTGTGTGGAAAGTTAAATTATATGGCACGTGAATACTTTTGTGGAAAGTATAAATTATATGAAACTCAAGTATTTTCATCTAAAGTTTTTTTCAAACCTGAAATGTCTTTCACTATGTCCTTAACTCAGTGATAAACTACAGATTTCATTCAGTCTGTCTCTTTTGATCCCATTATGTTTCTTAAGGTAAAATGGGAACATAGGAATGAGTCTGCGACTTAAGTGTCTAGATTCTTATGTTGCAATTTAAGAGAACAGTTGAGAATGCTTAATTTTTTTTTTTTTTGACTAAAATATATTTAACCCATGTCTGGTATATTGAAACTTTGTATCAGGCTCATTGCCCACTCCTGAGTCGGCCCTTTGCTTCTGCTGCCATCTGCTGGTCATTTTTATACAGTTATTCTTCAGCTTTTCAATTTCAGTTTGCACAGAACTGACCTAATCATATTTTCTCCTATATTCAATTCTCCTCTGACCTGCATTTCTTTTTTTTTTTTTTTCTTTTTGAGACAGGGTCTCCCTGTAGCCCCAGCTGACCTGGAACTCACTCTGTAGACCAGGCTGGCCTTGAACTCACAAAGATCTACCTGCCTCTGCCTCCCAAGTGCTAGGACTAAAGGCGTGCGCCACCACACCTGGCTGACCTGCACTTCTACTCAGTGTTTTCATGATCTTTCAGGTCTCTCAAGCTTCAAGCTTGAAGTCTGTAATACCCAGATTTCCTTATAAAGAATAATTTTGTCCTTTGGCCAGTAATTCTTCAAGCTAGTTGATTATTAAAATAATTTAATGAAAATTTTAGCTCGTATTCCTCCATCACAACATGCGCACAGGTTTTGATTCAGTAAGTGTGACCTTGGTCCTGGGGTCCATTTATTGCTGGCCTCCTTATTTGGGAAATACTAACAGACCAGTAGCTTTCCCATCGTCCTCTGGCTTCCAGCTTAGCATGCCAGGAGCCTCTTGGGTTTGAATTTTGGATTCATGGCTGTGTGACTTCGGGCACTTTTTTGGAACCTCTGTGGGTTATCCAAGTTTCTCTTTATGGTATGGTCCTAGATGGCCTTTCAGCTGTGTTTTCTGTTCGTATTCAAGACTGTGTTTCTTTGCCGTTGGTGGCTTTGCGTAGGATTTTCTGTTTATGTAACTACATATTTATGTAACTATATGTTTATGTAACTATGTTTATTTTTCAAGGCAAAATTCTAATACTACCACTTTGAGGAAATCTTAACTGATTTATTCCTATTCCTAAAGAAGGTTTTTTTTCCTTAAAACATCTTAATAATAATTAAGGATTAGCATTTTCTAATACCTTTATAGAGTATTAATAAATTTCACAACAACTCCATGAAAAATACTGTTAATGCATGCTATACAGATAAGGGATCTGAGCCAAAGAGAAATGCCCTCTTACAAAGTCACATAGGAAACCAATGAGATAGCCAGGATTTGGATCCAGAGCTTGGGATTCCAGAGCCTGGGAACTTACACATTTGGCCATACCACTCTTTTGGAGGGACAGTCACTTTCAACTCTGTACTACACATGTTAACTGTTTTCTTGTCTTTTAATACTTGAAAGCAGAAAGAATAATTATTTGTTGTAAACCACAGAAACTAGCAAAAGGCAGTCCATATATGTATAATAGATTATACATGTTTTCTATTTCAAAGAATATATATTTAATTTTTAATTTTTTTTTATAGTTTTCAAACAAAAGACTCTTACCAGTTGGATGGAAACTAGAGGAAGCAAGACAGCTGAATCAGAAAGGTATAGACACTGTCTTTATGGGAACATGAACGGCATAATGACGGGTATAGACACTTGCCTGTATAGAGACGTGAACAGCATGACAGATGTAGACATGTGCCCATATGGAGGCATGAACAGCATAATGACAGATGTAGACATGTGCCTGTATAGAGACATGAACACCATGACAGATGTAGATACATTCCCATATGGAGACGTGAGCAACATTAATTACATAGTTACCGACTTTTTTTTTAATCTTTTTTTCATTTATTATTTTTATGCGTATGAGTATACTGTCTGCATGTAGGTAGGTGCACCTGTGTTGTGCAATGCTGTGGAGGTCAGAAGAGGGTGTTGGATTCCCCTAGAACTGGAGTTAAAAATGGTTCTTGGCCGCCATGTGGGTGCTGGGAATTGAACCCAGGTCCTCTGCAAGAGCAGTTGGTGCTCTTAATCATTGAGCCATCTCTCCAGCCCCAATAGTTCCCAAATTTAAGCTGTTCATGTATAGTTGTGGTTGTGAAGTAAACACAGCAGTGAAGCTGTGAGCAAGTCAAGGTGTGAGTGGTGACTAGTGTATAGGACAAACACCTGATCAGCTTTGCCTTTGGTCCTTGAGGGAAGACAGGAGAAGGCAGTAAGTGAACTTGTAAGATTTGAAGGAAAGGTAGGTGTTGCCAGGCACACAGCTGGGGCAGGGCATTATAGGCCCATGTTCAAAGATGAAGAGCAGTGCACAGAGATGCTATGTGTTCAGTAATTGCAAGAGTAGTTTTGCTGTGACATTTGGGGGTGTGGCTCTAGAATTTACTTTTATGTAATAAGTTGGTTTTAGTTCTTTCTGTTCTCTTGTAGTAAAGAAAACAACAATACAAGAATAGAGCCCATGATGAGTTCTGTGCAAAAAGATAACTTTTACCAACATAAAGTGGAAAAATTAGAAAACGTTCCTCAGCTAAGTCTTGCTAAATCACCTATTGAGAAGAGCACACAGTATTTGAACCAACCCCAGACTGCCAGTGTGTGTAAGTGGCAAAACAAAGGGAAGCATGCAGAGCAGCTCTTGGAAGGTGAGCCTCCCACAGTGACTCTGGTACCAAAGCAGTTTAGTAATGCTAACATTGATCAGTCACCTAAAACTGACGATCATAGTGACACAGATAACGAAGAAAGTAGAGATAATCAACAGTTTCTTACAGCCATAAAGCTTGCAAATGCAAAGCAGACAATAGGAGATGAACAAGCCAAAGAAGTCAAAGGCTACCATAAGTGCAGGAAGTCTTGCCCGCCTGTGAGAGACTGTGCAGGCTGTCATCAGGACGTAGACGTGGTACCAGAGAGTCCTGTGTCAGATGTCGGCTCTGAGGACATTGGAACTGGACCAGAAAATGACAGCAAATTGCGTAGGCAAGAAAGTAGCCTGGGCAGTTCTCCTCCATTTGAGAAGGAAAGTGAGTCTGAGTCACCAATGGATGTAGACAATTCCAAAAACAGTTGTCAAGATTCAGAAGCAGATGAAGAGACAAGTCCAGGCTTTGATGAACAAGAAGATACTTCTTCCCAAACAGCAAATAAGCTTTCAAAGTGCCAAGCAAGAGAAGCTGACAGTGAACTTAGGAAACGGTACTCCACTAAGGGAAGTGAAATTAAATTGCATTTTCAATTTGAAGGAGAGGGTCATGCTGGGATGAATGATTTAAATGTCAAGCCATCTGGAAATACTTGTAGCCATAATGTAGAATATAGGAATTCCAAGCATGGAAAAAAGGATTCTAAAATCACAGATCATTTCACGAGAATTCCAAAAGCAGAGGACAGAAGGTAATATTTTTCCCACTCAGGAGTCTCTTTCCAATAGCATGATATAGGTACAATTTTGTAGGTGATTAATCATTTGTAGTTAAATAAGTAGTTATATTTAGACTCCAAACTATAAATCTTTTTTTTTCTTCTGAGACAGGGTCTCCCTGTAGTTTCAGCTGTCTTGGAACTCACTATGTAGACCAGGCTGGCCAAACTATAAATCTTTAAAAGGCCATATTATCTCTTATGAGATATGCATTGTCGGTCAGTTTTATTTTCCTGAATTTTTCTTGGAATTTATTAGAAAACATTAAATTAAAAAAAGAAAATATTAAATTGATTGGAGCTGCTTTCAGCCATTTTACTATGCTTTCTCTAATGCTCTAACAGGCAAAAAGATGGTATTCTATTTTGTCAATGGATAAACTGTGATTTGGGGTAGAAAATTCACTGAAATCCTGTAACTTGTGGGCGATAACACTGGGATTTGATTTCAAGTGTATTTGATTACAACCCTTGTATTTCTGCCATTATTCCATAAGAAATTTTAAGCCCCACTCAGTAATTTCTAAGATGTGTTTTCTAGCTTGTGATACATACTAAGTTCATTTATTGAAATGATTATATGAAGTAACTGATTCTGTGAACCAAAATTCATTTCTATTTTTAAAGGCCATTTACCTGTTTGGAAGTAGCCTCTCTGGGCTATTGATAATAAGCTCTTGTTTTGTTTTTTTTGTTTTTTTGTTTTTTTTTAATTATGTGAATTGAATGTGTGTGGATTCGTACAGGTACCCTTAGAAGCCATGGAAAGAGGCTGTCAATTCCCTGGAGCTGGAGTTATGGGTGGTATTGAGCTGTCTGATGTTGGTGCCGAAAACCAAACTTAAGTTCTGTGCAAGATCAGTAAGCACTCTTGACTGCTGGGTCATCTCCCCCAGCTCTTAGGTTTTTTGTTTTGTTTTGTTTTGTTTTTTGTCTTTTTGAGACAGGGTCTCCCTGTAGTTCCAGCTGTCCTGGAACTCATTATGTAGAACAGGCTGCCCTTGAACTCACAGAGATTCACCTTCCTCTGCTTCCCAAGTGCTGGGATTAAAGGCATGTGCCACCATGCTCAGCTGCTCTTGGGTTTTATGAGCTTTATAAGTTTTTCTTATAAATAAGCATGGCCTACTTCAAACAAGAATGTTCAGTGTAAGTTTTGTACATATGTATCCAAGAGAATTGAAACAGTAACGTGACTGAATACATTTGTCTTGACCTTAGAAAAGAACAATGTGAAAACAGACATCAAAGAACAGAAAGGAAGATCCCTAAATACATTCCACCTCACCTTTCTCCAGATAAGAAGTGGCTTGGAACGCCTATTGAGGAGATGAGAACAATGCCCCATTGTGGGCTCCGCTTGCCTCTCTTGAGACCATCTGCTAACCACACAGTAACTGTTCGAGTGAGTATTGCCTTTTACACATGAGCAAATAAGATTAGAATGCCTTATTTACTGTGATACCTAACTAATGTGAAAAATACAGAAAAGCCTAGAAAGTTACCTTTTCCGCATATATGAAGTGTTTAGAAATCTACAGAATGGAGAGATAAATGCCTACTTAAACTAGCACTTACTAAATCAGCAAGTTGATTATTGTCTACTGAACTGACAATAAAATTGAATTTTCGCCGGGCGTGGTGGCTCACGGGTTTAATCTTAGCACTTGGGAGGCAGAGGCAGGCGGATCTTCGTGAGTTCAAGGCCAGCCTGGTCTACAGAGTGAGTTTCAGGACAGCTGGGGCTACAGGGAGACCCTGTCTCAAAAAGACAAAAAAAAAAATTGAATTTTCACTATTTTTAAGCAACCCCTCCCCTTTCCCTCCCTTCTCTCCCTTTTTTGAGCATTAGATTTTTCTCCATCATTATTTCACAGATATTCAAACACACCACATCTAAAACCAATCTAGCTTTTTTTTCAGTTATAGTAAAATATATGTAACATAAAATTTATCACTTTAACCATTTTAAGTCTGCAGTTCAGTGACATTACGTTTGTCAGCATTGTTGTACAACCATCATGAGTCTCCATTTTGGTATGCATTTTTCCAAACATAAATTTTGCATCTATTAAGCAATAACACCTCAAGCCCTGCTTTCATAGATCTTAGTTAACTTTCCATGGGCTCTTTAAAAAAAAAAAAAATCAAGCCAGACATGGTGGCGCACGCCTTTAATCCTAGCACTTGGGAGGCAGAGGCAGGCGGATCTTTGTGAGTTCAAGGCCAGCCTGGTCTACAGAGTGAGTTCTAGGACAGCTGGGGCTACAGGGAGACCCTGTCTCGAAAAAGCAAAAAAAAAAATCAAAAGGCTGGGCATGGTGGTGCATGCCTTTAATCCCAGCACTCGTAGAGGCACTTGGATCTTTGTGAGTTCAGGGCCAGCCTGTTCTACAGAGTGAGCTCCAGGCCAACTAGGACTAAAGGGAGACCCTGTCTCAAAAATACCCCCCCAAAATCAAAACTTTATTGATTTTATATATGGATATATATATGTATTACATATATATATGTGTGTATACATATATATATATATGTATTACATATATATATATGTATACACACATATATATATATGTAATACATATATATAT